>JAOTAY010000191.1:12930507-12945992 GCA_025629805.1 Erythroxylum baracoense
GGACTTCATTAATTTGCTTATACAATAATATCAATTCATAAAGAAGGAACACCAAATTAATGAAATATGCTTTTCTTCATTATTGAAAATAAAGTCTGTACACAACTTTGTACAAAACGCACTAAAGGCGATTGCCTTTAGGGCACTACTATAACATAGGGTACTTCATTACTTAAAAAATATTGAACTTTATTATCTCTTCATCAAATTCAATAAAAAGAGTACCATCATCCACATCAATTTTCATTTTGGCTGTCTTTATAAACAACCTACCCAACAAAATCGAAGTTAAATGTTCAACATTATCTCTATCTATTTTCAAGATGTAAAAACTCACTGGAAATACCAAACTGTTAACTTGGACTAAAACATTCTTAATAACTCCAATAGGATGCACATATGAACGATCAGTTAGTTGAATAATCACATTAGTTTCTTGCAAAGAATTTAAATTTAAAGCTCAGTAAATTGAGTATAACATGACATTAATAGATGCACCTAAGTCTAGCATAACACACTTAATTTTCTTATTACTAATAACACATGAAAGTGTAAACATACCTAGATCTTTTCATTTTTAGTAATTTTTTATTTATCATAGCTGATAAATCCTTACCCAAAATTGTTCTCTCCTTATCCTTTAACTTTCTTTTGTTTGTGTATAGTTCTTTAAAATTTTTTGCATATTTTGGAACTTGCTTGATGGCTTCTAGAAGTCGTATATTGATTTCCACCTTCCTGAAGGTTTCTAAAATCTCTCTTTCATATTCCTCATCTTTTGATCTAGCTAACCTTCTAGGAAAAGAAGGTACATGTGCATTAATTAATATAGATGAAGATAAATCATCTTTTATCTTTATTGATTTTTTAGTTGGAAGTGTTTCTTTCTTTTCCCCCATCATCGTTCCTTTCTACCTTCATTGGTAAGGAAGATCCTGATTGAATTTCCTTACTACTTCTCAAAATCATTATACTCACATTCTCCTTAGGATTCACCATAGTTTGGAAGGTAATTTTCTTAATGCTTACTCTTCCAAATTACTTATAGAGGTGGCTAATTGAGTGATCTGATTTCCTAAGTTTTGAAGGCTTGCTTTTGTTTCCTGTCGAAATTGTTGAGTATTGGTAACAAATGCCTTAACAATTTCATTCAAAGACATACCTAAATTTGAAGATTGAGGTTTTCTAAAATTGTTAGGTTGATATCGTTGTTGCCCTCATTGATTTCCATAGCTTAAGTTAGGATGATCCCTCAATTCTAAATTATAGTGATTGGAAAAAGGGTTTTTTTTTGGGTTGGCCAGGAAATCCCCTTATTGTATTAGCTTTTTGCAGGGAGTCTTGTTGCAATGTAAGGCATATATTCATAGGCTGTCTAGAGAATGAGTATATTTTGCACACTCTTATTGATTGTAACTGACCTATAATCATTTGACGAACTAGAGCAGTTAAATATGAAATTTTATCCTCAAGGTGCGTGTTATTTACCCTATTCACATGCTTAATAGCTCCATCCATCCTTGTCCTAATCTTTTGAGAATTTTCAGCCATAATTGATATCAATTGTCTAGCCACCTCAGGTGATTTATTTATCAAAGCTCCTCCACTTACTACATCAACCATACTCTAATCCATTGGTAATAGTCCTTCATAAAAGTATTCAATCAAAAGTTGATAAGGAATTTGATGATGTGGGCAACTATCATATAACTCCTTAAACCTTTCTCACTATTCATATAATGCTTCTCTAGTAATTTATCTTATCCCACATATCTCATTTTTGATATTCGTTGCTCGTGATGCCGGAAAGAACTTCTCCATAAAAATTCTTTTCATCTCATTCCATATTGTCACCAAGTCAAGTGGAAGATAATATAGCTAATTTTTTGCCTTATTTTTCAAAAAGGACAAAGGCCGTAAGATTAATTTGTTCCTCTATCACCCCTTGTGGCTTCATTCCAGAGCAGACAATATGAAATTTCTTTAGGTGTTTATATGGATCTTCACCTATAAGACCACAAAAAATAGGGAGTAAGTGAATCAAACCAGATTTCAATTTGAAATCTACCTTAACATTTGGAAATTGTATGTAAAAGGGTTATTGATTCAAATTCGGTGCCGCTAACTCTCTCAATGTTCTAGTATTAAAATTTGCCATCTTTTCTTCTACTTTTTGAAAATTAGAGATTTCACCAATTGTTAGATCTATTTCAACTTTCATTTCTGAAGGTAAATGACCGCTTCATTACTTGGTCTCTGTTCTTAGTTTTCTTGTTTATCATAAGTTAAATGTGCAAATTCATAAATAACTTATTTACTACTTGAATCAATCTTTCATGACAATTACAAATCATTGAATTCATTGATAATGATAGAATAATCAACATTAAATTAATTTGTCAAATTAATCAATATTAGTCATTCATAAAATAAAGAACTCAAAACAAGAAATACTTGAATTAAAACATGAATAAAAATTTATAACAAAATCTCACAAAGTTATAACTAGAATTTCAATTCCCTTTGAATCATAGTAATTGAGTTTAGCTATACATGACTTTAGTTTTAACATCAAAAATAGAAAAAAGATGAAGAATTGAGAGAAAAATAAGAAGAAGAACAATTGATAACTCTCTTGAGGTGGAAAATGTCCCTTTTATAATGTTTTTCTACTCTAAACCTAATCTTATCTTATCTTGTAAAGATGTCTATCTAAAACAAATCTCAATCCCATAGAAAAAAGTTTCCTACTTAAACTTCAACTCTTCGTATAAATCTGGCATTAGGTTTTATCTTCCTTTATCTACAATGACAATCTGTCCACTTTATTCAAAATTGGTTATTATTACCAATAATATCCCATTAAATCACCACTTTTATACTATAAATCAGAAAAAATATTAATTTTGCACCAAAATATATCCACAATAAAAGAGATAATTTGAATTAATTTAACTAGACATGTCTTAGCAATATTTAAAAGCAAAAGCCATCCAAAAGAAAAGAAATATAGTACGAACAGTGTTTATTAAGTTACAAAAAAATCAATTATTGATTTCTCCTTCCCGTTAGTTAAATTGCATATCAAATCATATTCTATTGTGTTGAACTCTTGTCGACCGTTCGTTAGAAACATCCTCAGAATAAATGAATTAGAGAAAAGAAAGAAAGTTTCACCTGCTTTTAGATAGACAGGACCTCACACAATAAAAGACGGAAAGATTTCACCTGCTTTTAGATAGACACGATCTCACACAATCGTTCCCTGCCCTTTGAGACACGGCTGCTGAGTGCTGAGAGTTTAAGGATAAAGACCTTAAGAACTCCAAGATTGTCTTTTTTTGAACCACAGATTCGGTTTTACGGAAGAACTCTCTCCTCATATTTCATACTCTCCACGCGCTCTTTATTTTCTTGTGTAATTCTCCCTCCTCTCATTATTACAGTGACTTGTACCAAAAACTTGTTTGCTGCTGGTACATATTTTCATAATGTAAACATATATTTGTCCCTTACGTCCAAGAAAAAAATTATAAATATGTGGCTTACATTCTATAGTTGTCTAAGAATGACGGGAATCGAAAACTCTCATGTTCGAAAAAGAAATAAATATAATTTTGATAAAAATTGAATGTCAAGGACAAAGATCCTGCTTAATAATTGGAATTTGGGGAACAGGTGCGTGTATGGAGCTGACGACAGAAGCGCGTGGGACAATTACATATGCATTACTCTAGGAATAATCAGTACCATGAGACCAAAACTCAAGGCACGGAAAGACCACGCAGGCCATTATTGATAATAACACAAAAAGAGATAAATTTTAAAACAAGGAGAAAAAAATGTAAGGTAGTAACAAGAAAAGCCAAGTTACAATGATGTATATAGGGACTTTTTATTTTGTTCGGCTCTTAATCATTTAACTACGTCAGGACCGCCATCGCCGTCGCTGCCGCCACGACCACAAACGTGAAACGATTCGTTGATTCGTAATGGCCGAGTTAACTCAGGCCGAGGTGGTATACTCGCCTCGGTCGCTGCGAATATGGCGAACACTCTGGAATTGGCTGGGTTTCTTCTTCCAGATCTTTCTCTCAATCCTAAGGGCTCTAGGACACCTTCCTCTTCTCTCTTCTTCTTCTTCATCTTCTACTCACTCCTTCAAGCCCTTGCCGCTTGTTGAATTGTCGGAGACTGATCATCTTTCCACCGTCGAGATCGCCGCCGATCCTGATTCACTTGTCGCCGATGAGCCTGTTCAGAAGCTCACGGTACTGTTTTCCTTTTCAAGTTTTCTCTTGATTTGACTTTTTCCATTGATTGCTGTTGGACCTTTGTTTTTGGTATTGAATCAGTTGTGGCGTGTTTTCAAAGGATAAATATTAGTTTCGATTGCCTTTTAAGTAAAAGCTCTTGGTGTCGCTTATTTTTGGGTCACTGTTTTGTTTGAAATTATTGGAAACTGAAATATATGTAAATGAAAACGAGGCTTCAACAGCTAATTATTTGGTAACAGTGGACCAGCATAACTTGTCTTGTAAAGTCCTAGCATTGTTGTCTTGTCTATGTTTTTATAGTAAGTGATGACATGAATATAAGGGTTTACTCCTTAATTTGTTAGAGGACATCTATTAAGAGCAGAATCTTGAAGTCTATGTGAACTGTTGTCTGTTGGTTGCCTCAAGGTTTTGGCTTTGTAAGAATACAATCTGTAGTCATTACTGCAGAGCCAATTTTTTTCTAATTTCACATCATGTTGAGTGATACTGACACGTGGATTTGCAGGTGGTTCTGGACTTGGATGAAACTCTAGTATGTGCGTATGAGACATCGACCTTACCCATTGTTCTACGAAATCAAGCAATAGAAGCTGGGTTAAAGTGGTTTGAGTTGGAATGTATTTCATCTGACAAGGTTTTATTAATAGTTTTGTAGTAAGGCAGTTGCCTAGGACATTTTTAAAGAAACTCTTTTGACTTGAATATGTTGGGGTTTGAAGGAATTTGAAGGAAAGCCTAAGATCAATTATGTTACGGTGTTTGAGCGGCCTGGACTGGATGAATTCCTGAAACAACTTAGTTACTTTGCTGACCTTGTGCTCTTTACAGCTGGCCTTGAAGGTCTGATTATCACCACTACAAATGCAATCTTCTGTCAGCCTGTTATATATTTTCATTTATCTTTGATTTTCTGGAAATTCAGTTACTCTCTATGACGTTTACAGGTTATGCTAGACCACTTGTTGATAGGATAGATACAGAAAAGAGATTTGGTCTTCGCCTATATCGACCTTCTACAACTAGCACGTAAGTACTGTCCTTTTGGTTTCCCTCTCTCTCCTCTGTTTCCCTCTCTCGTTATATTTGTCTGCCCTCCAAATTTATGCCATTACTTAAAGAGCTCATCTCTTGAAATAGGAAACTGTATCAATTTAGATGAGGCTGCTCGTTATGGAAAACATGTTCTCCATGCTGACAATTTCCATGACTACCTTGTCTCTATTATTTATAACTGTATAAAAATATGGGAAAGATTCCATGAAGATCTTACGTTTTTCTCCACATATTTTCTCTTAACTGGATAATCCTTAAAAGATGTGCTCCTTAATTATCAAGAGATCTCTTGGAGGTTGGAAACAACTAAACTTATGTTCAGTGTGCTGAAATTTTGACTGTTGAGAGTTTTTGGGTTTGTCCAAGTGCTGCTAGATTAGCTATGGACTGAGATATCCGGTGATGCAGCACTAGGAAAGGGATCCAGTGAAATATGATTAACATGGGATCCAGTGAAATATGATTAACATGCTTGTGAGACGTACTTTCCTGGTTAATAAATGTGAACTAAGATCTTTATATTTAACAGAATCTGTTTCAACTGCCACTTGAGAGAAAATATTGTGAGATAAAGCTTGATTACCTTCTTTTGCACATTCAGTTATCTGCAGTATCCATCTGCTGCGACTGGGTGTGTGTATAAGAGCTAATTTTGTAAGATTTCCTTGTTAGTCGCAAGCATTTATTAAAAATTCAAGACAGAGGTTCATGTTTTATTAGCATACACAGATCCTTACAAGGTATTAAATCTTAAGAAGCGTTAGCTTATCCTATGAAATAAAGCTAGATGTCCTGCAAAAAGTGAATGATTGTAGTAGTTAATGACTACTTTCTATGAACGTTATGATGGCTACTTTACTTATATAGTTTGTTGGGCTCCTAAACATCCTTGAAGCTTGAGATTGTAACTTATGTCGGCAAGTCTCATATGCTGTTTTTCAATAGGGAATACCGGGAGCATGTGAAGGATCTTACTTGCCTATCAAAGGATCCATGCCGAATTGTTATTGTTGACAACAATCCATTCAGTTTCTTGTTGCAACCAGTGAATGGCATTCCTTGTGTTCCATTTTCTGCAGGGCAACCTCATGATACACAGGTACTTGTGTCTTAAAGAGTCCCTGAAATCACAGTATTGATTTCCAATCAAATGTTTAGCTTACCACCTCTTTTCATCTATGATCGATTAGCTTCTGGATGTACTTCTTCCACTCCTCAAGCATCTTTCTGAACAGAAAGATGTGAGACCCGTGCTGTACGACAGATTTCACATGCCAGAGTGGTTTCAAAAGCAGGGAATCCCTGCTTCTGGCTTGACATAGCCGCACAAGATTGTGAACAACAGCAGTCTCCTACCTTTCTCGATACTAGCCTCAGCATGAGGAAGGAATGAAGACCTTTTGTATAGTATTATCCCGTCTGCCCGATGCATTAATGGGAAGCAACGCTTGGAACGAAGGAATTATCTTTTGCTTTGATTGATCAACTTAGGTACGACAATTAATTATGCTTGTAGATTTGCCCATACTCTGATTGTAAATGTGTATCTTTCAGAGTCATGAGCTATTCTATTGCGCTGATTATTTGTAATTTATACATCCCCTCGTGATAATTAACTAAGCAATTGCTTAAGAAGCATTTAATCTCTGTGTCTTCTTCCTATGTATTCTAGAGGCGGGCAGGCTTTTCCAACTTAATGCTTCAATTGCATTTAAACCCCCGTACGTATTTTGGTTGTATCATTCGAGTTTCCCAATTCGGTGTTGTCCTATTTAGTCATTTGGGATGGCAAAGCGGCATTAGAAATGAAACAGGAAAGCCTAGTGATTTTTTCTCTGGTCAAAACGCTCAACCAAAATGCTGATATAGTATCTGTCATCTATTAGTACTATTTAACAACCATCATCCATCCAATTGTATACGAACATTGATCATGCTTCTCAATATAAATTATTAATTGCAGTCACCCAAGAATTAATGCCATCTAATTTTCTAGGGAGTGGGCCCTAGGCTCGTGTGGGACGGGCTGGATTTCCTATAGTTAAGGACTTGCCAAGATTGATCGTTGTCTGGAAAATGTCTGTCTGTCTGTACCTGTAAGCATGGTGACAGAAGCGTGGTGATAACTTTGTCAAGTCGGCAACTGGCCTAGCTATTTGTTTGATCCAAGCTTTAGCATCATTACAGCCATAAAGCCTTTATTTATTAAAAGCTTTTATCTGTAAACATTTTCACGCCAGAAACCTAATATTGTTTTCAAGCAACTTTTATGAATGTGAACCAATTAATACGTACACAATCATAGCAACCTCTCATTCTGTTAAAAGTTAACTTGTCACAACTTGGAAAACTCAAGACACTTCTAATTTGGTTGTAACTTATGTCACCACCATATAATTTACCTAACCAATATCTTATCTTTTCCCATAATTTTAATGATAAAAAAGCTATTGGCCCATGCATATATATATATATATATATAATACTTTCATCTCTTACAACAACTATGATTGCACCCACCAACTACTTAGCTGTTGATAAAGCTCATTTTATTCCCATTTTCTTCGTTATTCCTAAATTAATATCAGTCACCAACTTTTATGCCCGTTCACACCACCATTTTGACCAACTTTTACCTAATCACTGCCTACAACCATTTGGATTCTTCTCAATTTCACCTTGTTTCCTGAAAAACATCCAATATGTTCAGTTGCTTTTGTAGGTCCATATTATGAGCTAATCCTATTAAAAACCTTTTTTCTGTTTATTTTTAAGAATCAGAATCAGAATCAGAAGAACGTGATTTCATAGAAATAGACAACTAAGTTGGACATAGATACGAAACCTTTTCTCCAAATACAACTACACAATTTAAAAGTTTGCCCAAGGCTTGGAGCATGTGTAACGATGATCTTTTTATTTTTTTCTCTCTTTTTCCCTCTAGTTACTTAGCGCAAGCCTTTACGGCCTAGTATATGTTATTACTTCCAACCACGTATCTACGAAAAGATTAAAGCAGAGTTCTATGCTATTTTGTGTTACTAATATATTACTCTTACAAGTTATAAGTTTGATCTAAAGATTGCTTTAAAAATTTCCCATAATCTTTCACCAATTCTCAAACGCATATCTTGATGATAAGTAATTTAATAAAAAAAGAACTTTAAATAAGCCTTTTGGTTTAGTTAAAGGTTCCAAACTTGAGCCATTTGACTCCACTAATGAAAATTGATAATTGAAATGCGATTTACTGGAAAGTGTTTGAGCATGGAATATGTGGGAAGAAATACTATAACAAACAGTAAAAGGGATGATGAATTAACAAGGTTAACCAAATGGGATTCAAAAGAAGCAAAGAGGGCTACAACTACGAATAGTTAAATAACAATCTACAATGGACGCTTGTTTTAATTAATAAAGGTAGAATATTAAATATATATATATATGCATTATGAGTTCTACTTCTTTGTTTGTGGAGGGAGGGTGGAGTGAAAGCAACCTAATCTTGAAATATAACCTTTTTCATGTATAACTTGTTGTACATATGCCCCACCATAGCTAAATAAGTCTATAACTAATCTCTTCAATTCTAACAAATGAAATAGCATGTCATGGTTTTGCAAGAACGAAATAAAAGACAGAGAAAGTCTTGCATTGATCTTAAAACAGCTTAGGTGTTGCATACTTGCCTAAAATGTGTTGCAAAAATCAGAATAACTTGAGGCATATTGATTTTTATTTTTTCATAATCACGCACCTAAAAGTATTTGCAGGGTCGGTCCTGAGATTTTGTAGGCCCAAGGTTAAAGAGAAAATGCAGGCCCCTGATTTTAATTAAAAATAAATTATAATTTTTTTTGTTAATAAACTACATTTCACAGGTAATTTTTTTTAATAAAAGTGGGGCCTCCGCCGCTGAGTATCTGTATAAAATAAATTCACAAGAAATGAACCAATCGTTTGGGATTTGCCGAAATTGGCTAACGCAAAATAAGTATAGAGTTGTTTTAGGGGTTATTACTGTGGAATAAGATTTCAACTTATTATTCTACACAACACTATGAATTGAACATGTCAAAGTTTGGGTTGAGACGCGTTTGGGCATTGGAATAAGGGTAGCGGTTGACCACCACAGAAAAGAAATCCCCATGAAACTTCTCTTTTATGCTTTCCTTTTCTTTCATTTTGCAGCGTAATATTTGTGCTATCTTGACCAAGTTATTGAACACTAAAGCTCGGATAAATACATCTTATCTTTTCGGTTATACATTTATAAAATTGATGGATTGAATTGCAGTTAGTAAAACGAAAATGTTTGATAAACTCTCGCTACTCAACTTTTTTGTGTTTAATCGTATTAATTTTCATATATATTTACTGTTACTGTTAAAATTGCTTTACATAATTTTTATTTTTATTATAATCAAATATCGATTATTATTTGAGAACTTTGCACGGAGTCTACGTGTAGCTTAATTTCCAGCTGCGGAAAGCAACAGAAGCCTCCATGTTGGTTGGTTCAACTTTCAAGTCAACTAGTAACGACATGTTTTAATACAATTATTAATTATGTGATTACTATAATTAGTACATGTTATTTTCTCTTGAAATTCCCACTGCTGAACGTTTCAAACATTTTCAGAACTGAAACATGCGAACTATAAAACTCCTCCACCGTTTTTATAACTTAAATTTCTCTCTTTGTAAATGAGAGTCTTATTAAGTTTCTCTCTGTGTCTGTGATGAGGCACAGAACAAGTTTTTTTCTTTTCCTTCTTCTCTGTTTTCTCCAATGAAGCAGAGTCACCAAAAAACCACGGTCACGAACGCCGTCCACCTACTCTCTTTTAGATGACTTCCACCTGCGTTATTCTCTCCGTCACCTGTTCATTGATCACATTCTTCTCTTTCTTTCAACTCACTAATGGCCTGGGCTCAGGCTCCACAATCGCCGTAGTCTCCGGCTCTGCAACTGTTTGCGGCGTCGTTGCGGGGGAGTCCACCCGCGGCGTCGTCTGCTATCGAGGTGGCCAGGTCATCGCCATCCAACCCAACGTATCTTTCTCCTCAATCTCCGGCGGAGAAAGCTTTTTCTGTGGCGTTCTTGACGGCGGTTACGCTTTCTTATGCTGGGACGCCGTTAACTCCCCCGGTTTTGACCCACGAAGGGTCTATAATAACCCTAGTGTCCTGCTACAAGACATCGCTGTAGGTGATAATCAAATTTGCGCCACCGTGAACAGTATAAATAACGTTACAGGGACTGTTACGTGCTGGAGAGGAAATGAACTCCGACGGCCGACTTTTACCGATCGGTTTGAATCCATCTCATGCGGGTTCGGCTTCTGTTGTGGGGCTTTGATGAATAGTGGAAGAATTCGGTGTTGGGGTCGCAATTCAGTTATTGCTAGAGCGATAGAGTCAGAGTTTGTGAACATGTCAATGTTGAGTGTTTCAGTTGGTGGTTCACATGCTTGTGGGGTCAATTCTACAGGCTTTTTGGTGTGTAAAGGTGATAACTCTTCTGGTCAGTTAAACGTACCTGGTAATTCTGCGTTAGAGTACTCGCAACTGGCTCTTGGAGCGAACCATAGCTGTGCAATCAGACAAAGCAATCAATCTGTTGTTTGTTGGGGAGCAGGTGGAGGGTACGAGGTTAATGTAACAAAAGATGTGTTCTTTGAGTCGATTGTTTCAGGTTCGAATTTCACTTGTGGGTTGATAGCTTCGAATTTTTCGATAATTTGTTGGGGACCCGGTTGGTCTGGTGAGAATCGGATTAACTTGCCTGAAATTCTTCCTGGTCCATGTGTTAAATCGTCTTGTGCTAAATGTGGTTTGTACTCAGATTCTCAGAGATTGTGCGGTGGTTCAGGGAATATCTGCAATCGCTGTCAGTTTGATGTTACAGTCGTACCTTCACCGATACCTTCAGCGCCGTCACCGTCAGTGTTGCCTTCTTCCAGACGATCGAAAACTCTGACAACAGGGTTATTGGTGTTTGCCATTGTGGGATCTGTTGGTTCGTTTTTGGGTATTTGTAATATTCTATATCGCTTGTGGAATGGAACTTGTTTTGGGAAGAAAAAAGTGCATAATTCAGTTCAACCAACGGTCACTAGAAATGGTTCTAGTGGTGGCACAACATCAAACAATAGTATTCTGTCACGCTCATCGAAGATAAGACGCCAGAGCTCGCTGGCAATGAGGCGTCAGAGGAGTGGAACCTCGTCGAAGCACGCTGACAGGGCTGAGGAATTTAGTCTCTCTGAGCTTGCTGCTGCTACCAATGGTTTTTCACTCGAGAACAAGATTGGTGGAGGGAGTTTTGGTATTGTATATAGAGGAAAATTGGCGGATGGTCGCGAAGTGGCAATCAAGAGAGGTGAAACGGACCGAAAGACTAAGAAATTTCAAGAGAAAGACAGTGCGTTTGAATCAGAATTGGCATTCCTATCAAGGCTTCACCATAAACATTTGGTTATGCTTGTCGGTTTTTGTGAAGAAGGCGATGAGAGGCTCTTAGTATACGAGTACATGAAAAATGGTGCTCTTTACGATCATTTACATGACAAGAACAACGTTGAAAGGAGTAGTAGTGCGATAAATTCCTGGAAAATGAGAATCAAAATTGCATTGGATGCTGCTAGAGGTATCGAGTATCTGCACAATTACGCAGTCCCACCAATAATACACAGAGACATCAAGTCGTCGAACATATTGCTCGACGCAAATTGGATAGCGAAAGTGTCCGATCTCGGATTGTCCTTGATGGGTCCTGAATCGGACCGCCATTACAAGCCAATGAAAGCAGTAGGAACAGTAGGGTATATCGATCCCGAGTATTATGGTCTCAATGTATTGACAGCAAAGAGTGACGTGTATGGACTGGGCGTGGTATTGCTGGAACTTTTGACAGGAAAGAGGGCAATAGTCACGAGCGAAGAGAATGGAGGTTCGCCAACGAGCATAGTAGATTTTGCAGTCCCCAAGATAATGGTTAACGAACTGCTGAAGATTTTGGACCCGAGAATTGGTCCACCGGATGTTAATGAAGCAGAAGCTGTGGAGCTGGTCTCATATACTGCAATGCATTGTGTAAATTTGGAAGGAAAAGACAGGCCAACAATGACGGATATCGTCTCCAATTTGGAGAGAGCCTTGTCTCTGTGCGCTGGTGATGGTAGCCATGGAAGCATCTCTAGCGGTATAATTTCAATTGCCTCAGATTGAATTTTCAATGATAAGAATAGAAAGAAAATTCAATTAAAATTCTTTTAGAAGATTCATTTTGAGTATATATTTTTCAGGAAGAAGTAAACATTAGGAGCTACAGTTCCTTTCTGGTTTACTTTTTGGATTATTTAGATGTTTACTAACATGAGGGTGTAGTATGGGATAGGATTTGAAAAGATTGACGGCCAAGCCAAGTGAATTGCTCATCTTTCTCCATTTACGACTCTAGTCTAGTGTTCGAATGTGGGAAAGTGTTTATAAACACTGTCGTGTAATTTGGAACCATTCCACACGTGGAATAGGAGAATATTTTGTACTACAGTTACATGACGTGAAGTGAGCAGGCAGACAAAATATGAACACTTTTCTGAGCTGTTGAGCGTTCATAAAATGCACCAAAGAATATACTGGTGTGGGCTTGGGATTATGGGATATGCCTGTCGCCTTTTGACATTTGTACTTCAACCCCACAAGTACCCAATTGGAATAGCCATTTCCAAAGCTTCTAAAAAGATGGACCGTCCAACCGAAAAAGGCAAAAGAGAGAAGTTCAGTTTAACTGGGCACGTAGGCTTCAAGTTTCACAAATAGGCTGCACTTAGATATCAACTTTGACTCCCAAATGTCAACGGTTAGGCTTGAATTGCTTGACATGTGTCATTAATGGCTTCAATTACTTCAGGCGGTGGCGGTGCCTCCAAATTTAAAACACTTGGTTATGGTACGCTTAGCTGCAAGTACGTTAAAATCGCAGTTGGTGAGGATAAATGGTGTGGTGGGCGGAAACTCCGTGTTGTGTGAGACGAATTAATTCACCAGATCAAATCCAAAGTCCACCCGGTTGACAGTAAAATTCAAGCTGAGGTTCATGTGTTGCATTCGCCATTCAGGTTATGCGATCGTTTTACGCAGATAAAAGAACATGCAAAAGGAGTACCAAGTCAAAGCACGCAACATTTAGTAAAAGGGCTGACAAAAACTCCACCTAAGTGATAAATAATACATAGGTTCAATATTTCTGTTCCTTCCAATCTCTGTTTCTTTCTTCTTGTTAGAATCTTCTGTCATTCTCAGCAAACCAACTATTATGTAAATGTGAACACATCATCAGTTGTAACAGACATATCAGGTTAGGTAGCATTAAGTTATGCACAGCAGCAACCCCACAAATCTAACTCTAATAATTATTGTAAGAGCAGTTTAATCTTTTTCTTTTTCGAGTTCATTTCAAGCTGCAGAAAAAGTGTCGGTCGTATCCACTGTATACGGAGTCCTTTTTTTCCCTCAGACAACGAACATTTAATAAATACAGAAAAATGAGCTGAGAAAACAGAAGTATGGCATCTCATTGCGACTTTAAGCCACAATGACTTCTTTTCCATTCCTACAAAATACTATTAATACAATTTGAAAATTCTGTACAGTCTACAAGAATTGCTCCATAAGCAAAAAGAAGTGTAGTGACCAATATATGTTTATGCAGTTTGACGTGGTAAATTTAGTTAAACATAAAAGACCCAAGAACCTAGCATGAGAGCGATTATGTTTGTGGATATCTTCTTGGTCTCTTGTCAGCTTCTTTCATCCAGCAAGAGAACCAGAGGAGACCCTTGTAACCATGAGTATATTGCCCCAACAGGCCCAACAAAAATGACTGGTTACAAGAAGCCACTCCACGTTAGCCACAACTTTCTGTTCCAAAAGAACAATAACCGGCGAGCAAACCAAAGAGGGCAGTACCAGGTAGTTGGGCTACATAACAAAAGTTAGAGTCAGGAAGATCAAGTGATCGACGCACAGCCACAATCATCACAGCAAAGTTGAGGAAAGCAAAAAGGACATAACAAATTTATACATTTTCTTCCACAAGTGAAAGGCATAAAACTGCCAGGTTTCTCACACAAATTCAGAGCGCACAAGGAACTTTAGGGAATTATATTTCTCTCGCTTCTAGTTCAAAAGTGGAACAGCTCGGATCCTTCTTCTTACCTCTGGCATAGGCAGGAAGATTGACCCCCAAAATCATCCTTTTTAGACATGTCACACTCGAGAACTTCAATCAGAATTAGGGGCGTGGCACAGTCAATGGAAACTCAAATTCCTCGTTCCAAGCATGTATGTATCCTCCAATGTGCTCGTTTTGGTATCTAATTGAACCATGGTCTTTCCTAATATTTTACTGGCCTGAACAAAGTAAAAAGAAGAGTCCAATAAATCAGTAGTATATAAATATGTAGACTTTAAAAACATATTTTTATTATTAAAATTTAATATCTATACATAAGCAAATCAATTTATAAGTCTACATATTAAATAAAATACTAAATGATCATAACATCAGCTAATAATATCTTGCAAATGTCAGCAATAATAAAACCACGAAAAATAGTAACAGTAACAATAAAATAACAGTAACAGCAATCGAACAACAATATCATATTGCAAAACATCAAGAAAATTGCATTAACAAGCACACACATGATCATGATTTATGAAAAACAATTTCTCCGTATATTTCTATATGCAAAATCATTAATAATAGTATCAAGATCAATATTGTCTAATATATCATTCTCAATATATAAAATAGTTAAACCGTTCAACCTTTCTTGTGACAATGATGACCTTAAGTAGGTTTTCAATAATTTTAACTTTGAAAAACTTCTCTCAATTGATGCTACAGTCACAGGTATAGTTAATAGAATTTGATAAGCAATTGAAACATTTGGATAACAATCTGCAACTTTAACAAATTCTAAAATTTCAATTGATGATATTAACTCATTCGGTAAAGTCATTTGCAATACTTTTAATTCAGAAAAAGATCATCTAAATCCAGATCTGACACGTTATCATGAGAAAAAGTCGTCATAAAATTAGTGCAACATTCTCTTAATTCGTTATCATCCAATGACC
>JAOTAY010000191.1:12974438-12984656 GCA_025629805.1 Erythroxylum baracoense
GCAAAGTGTGTCCCCGCATCTTGCGGGTCATGAGATTCATTGGTGCTCTCCTGGCGAGAGCTCAATCGAGGCAAAGCATGGAGCGGAAAAACTACAACCCTAACCGTAGTAGGTCATTTGTAGGGTCTAATTCTCATAATGGGGCTTATAGGAACACAAGGTCACGCAACAATCGAGGGACCCTACGAAGGGTTAAATTTGGAAATGCTAGGTTATGTTTATTCAGGAGATTTTTTTCTCTTTGAGTTAGGAGTGGATATTAGTTTGGGGATGACTTGGTTGGTTTCGTTAGGTAAGGTGCAACACAATTGGAAAGATCTTTCCATGAATTTTTCACATTTGGGGTCAATAGTCATGGTTAAAGGGGATTTTAATCTTTCAAGATCTTTAATTTCCACCAAGGCATTAAGGAAGACTACTGAAATTGAGGTTGCGGTTATGGTATTTTTGGTTCAGAGAAACAAGAGAAGGATGACAGCTGGTCCAGCAAAATAGGAGAAGAACTCGACCATCACTAGCAGTAGCAATTATAGCAAGTGTTGGCAAAATTTCAGTCAGTTTTTTCACAACCAATAGGGCTTCCTCCCAACAGACTAGTTGATCATAAAATCCCAATTAAGGCTAGGGTTGATCCGATAAATGTGAGATCTTATCGCTATCCTCATCTACAAAAAAATGACATTGAGAAACAGGCTTCGGAAATGCTAACTTTTGGGGTTATCAGACCTAGCAACAACCCATATTCAAGTCCGGTGATTCTTGTGAAGGAGAAAGACGGCAGTTAGCGGTTTTGTGTCGATTATCGAGCTTTGAATAAAGCCACAATACCGGATAAATTTCCCATACCAGTGATTGAAGAACTCTTGGATGAATTGTTCGAAGCCATGTATTTTTCTAAAATCGATTTACGCATGACTAAAGATGACATTCCCATGACAGCTTTTCGAACACATCAGGGCCACTACGAATCACTCGTCATGTCGTTTGGCCTCAACAATGTACCGACCATCTTCCAATGTGCTATGAATTCGATCTTACAGCCCTACCTCAAAAAGTTTGTGTTATTTTTTTTATGACATTTTAGTCTATAGCGTCAATTAGGACAGCCACATCACTCACTTAAGGAAGGTATTATATATGTTGCAACAACATCATTTCTATGCTAATACAAAAAAATGCACCTTTGGGAAGTTAACAATTGAGTACTTGGGGCACATCATTTCCAATGATGGCGTTGCTATGGATCCCAAGAAGATTGAAGCAGTTTTACAATGGTCTATTCCTACATCTCTCGAAGCTTTGAGAGGATCTTAGGTTTGACTGGGTATTATCGAAGGTTTGTGAAGGATTATGGGAAAATAGCACAACCTCTTACCAATCTATTAAAGAAAGGGAATTTTAAATGGGATATTCCTGCAAAAACAACGTTTAAAAGACTTCAGAATGCTCTAACCAGTGCTCAGGTTTTGAGGCTACCAGATTTCAATACCCCTTTTTTGGTGGAGTGTGATGCATCTTGTAAAGGCGTGGGAGCAGTGTTAATACAAGGAAAGAAACCAGGGGCTTTTTTTAGCAAAGCATTAGCTGAATCATCATGGAATAAATCCATATATGAGAAGGAACTTATGGCGCTAGTGTTAGCCATTCAACATTGGAGACCGTACTTAGTGGGGAGAAGATTTACAGTCTATACCGATCAAAAAAGCCTTAGACATTTGCTGGAACAGAGAATTACAACTCAAAATCAGCATAATTGGTTGGCAAAATTGCTGGGATATGATTTTCATATTGTCTACAAGGCGGGAATTTCCAACAGGGCAGCAGATGCACTCTCCAGGGTATGCGAGGACATGGAGTTACAGGTTATTTCTAGACCATTTTGGCAAGATCCGGAGCAAATTAATAAGTAAAGGCATATCCACAGTTGAGCAGAATAATAGAAGAAATTAAGAGGGAACCAGATTCTCATCCTTCTTATACCTTGGAGAATGGGAGATTATATTATAAAGGGAGGTTAGTTGTATCAACATCTTCGGAATGGATTCCCAAGCTTTTACAAGAGTTTCATACGACCCCTACAGGAGAACATTCGGGAATTTACAAGACTTATAATAGGATAGCTCAATCTATTTTTTGGAAAGGTATGAAAACGGTTGTGTCTGATTTTGTAGCAGCTTGTCACACTTATCAGCGTAACAAGTATCAAGCTACATCTCCAGCAGGTTTATTCCAACTGTTACCTATTCCCAACGCCATTTGGGAAGAGCTAAGCATGGATTTCATTGTGGGACTACCCAAATCGAAAGGCTATGATACCTTGTTGGTCATAGTGGACAGGTCGAGCAAATATGGGCATTTTATTCATGTCAAACATCCTTACTCAGCCCGTTCTATTGCAGAAATTTTTACAAAGGAGGTTGTCCGATTACATGGAATTCCGCTTTCCCTTGCAAGTGACCAGGATCCTACATTCTTAAGTAATTTTTGGCAAGAATTGTTTACACTCCAGGGAACTCAATTAAAATTGAGTATCGCCTATCACCCATAATCGGATGGCCAAACTGAGGTAGTTAACTGTATTATCGAGACATATCTTCACTGTTTTAGTTCAGAACAACCCAAGGTTTGGTTAGACTATTTACCAAGGGCATAGTATTGGTATAATACCAGCTTTCATTCAGCAACTAAATGTTCTCCTTTCAAGGTAGTATATGGTAGACCTCCTCCCTCGATCACACATTTTATTTCTAGAGAAATATTGGTGGAAGTTGTGGCGCAGGATTTAGTGAGTCGTGACGAAGCCCTGACACAATTGAAACATCATCTGGAACGCGCTCACAATCACATGAACGCGCTCACAATCACAATCACGACATTCAGGTAAGAGATTGGGTGTATTTGAAGATTCATCCACATCGGCAAGGGTCCATGCCTAAGAGGTTGCTTCCCAAACTGTCAACATGATACTATGGACCGCATTTGGTGGACAAACAGGTTGGCGCCGTCGCATTTCAACTAACAACATCCCCCTCAAGCCCGTATACATCCTGTGTTTCACGTGTCCCAGTTGAAAAAGGCTATCGGGCAACACCATGTTCAAGAAGAGTTACCTCCAGAGTTGGACTATACTCCTAACTTGTGTACACCAGTCGTGGTCTTGGGTAGTAGGGCACTTCATAATCGAGGACCTGCCTGTGACTAATGGTTGATTCATTAGCAAGGCAAACCGTTGGAGGAAGCTACATGGGAGGACCAAGAGCTTATTCGTGGCCAATTTCTGGAGTTTAACCTTGGGGACAAGGTTATTTCATCAACGGGCAGTATTGTTAGGAATAATGGTCACAAAGGAGGAGAGTGGTTAGTTTATACAAGGAAGAAGAAGACAAGTTGTAAACAACAGTGAGATAGCTAGATATTGATATATTGTAGTGATTTAGGTTGTTAGCAGGAGATATCTATTCCTTAGAAGTTTGTTAGGATAAGTAGATATAAAATAAAAATCTATGGGGGAAGTGAGGTAGGCTTTTAGATTGAAAATAATTCTCGGAAGATTTCCTGAGATTGTAATGGGGTTTTCCCTTGTGAAGAAGGTTCTTCCTTCTTGTTTTGGAATAATACTGAGCTATTGCTTTCTATCTATTGCTATTTAACGCACAGACACATTAAGTAGAACTGGTTCCTAATAGCTGACTTCTTAGCCACCAGCCCTTACGTTCAATACAGGCTGTGTTTTCTGAACTATGCCAAGAGGAAGCCCAAAAACGTGTGATGAACGAACCTGTTCACTTGACACAAAATGGAGACAACATGGCGCTGGTTTCCAAGGGTCATGATGGTGGTAGTGACAAGAAAAAACTATTTTCTTGTGATTTTTGTGGCAAGCAGTGGCATACAAAAGACTAGTGTCGGAAGCTCCATAGAAAGCCGCCTCAAAACAAAAAGAAGGGGAACGAGAAAGCTACCTGATAGGTGTGATTTGCATCATATTTTAGGGTTTAAATTGATATGTATTAAGTGTTAATTTGAGTGTTTAGTGTGTGTTTAGGGTAGAATTGTGTTAGTTTATTTGTTTAAGTGTTTTTATAGGTTAGTATAAGTCTTTGAGTTTAAATGATATGTTTTTTAGGTACCTTGATGTGTTTGTTAGTGTTTCAGGATCAACAACAAAGAACGGAGAAGTTTCAGAGACTTTAGGGCCAAAACCAAGGCCCACGACACAATAGGCCACGATAGTGACAGAGACTTTTGTGCCAGACCACGATTGTGGCCTAAGGGACACGATTGTGGCCTAAAGGACACAATCGTGACAGAAGACTCTGTCACAGGTGCGTCGGGCAGACACGAAAACAGCTGAAAATGTCAAGTTTTGAGGAACTTTTCGAACTGTTTCGAGCACAGACAAACCCTAAGGCTGCCAAGGTATTTAAGGAACATGAAGAACAAAAGAGAGGACCTTTTTACATCAGCCAAATCCCGAACCCTAAAGAGAGCTTTATCAAGAGATTAAGAAAGGAGACGAAGGAAGAGAGACACGAAGAAGAAGCCAAACGAAGTACTTCCCGGAGCAAGAGGTTTCCCGCTGTTGTTGCCTCCCCCATTCCTTTTCAATCGTATTTTTCAATTTATTTTCAATTTTATTGATGTACAGTTGAGATGATTGTTGAGAATAGGATTTGTTGAATGCTGAGTTATGTCCATACTCACCTTCGAGATTTTGTCTTCAATATTAATGAAAATTGATTGTTTGTGTTTTTACTGAGTTACTGTGATTCAAATTATGTTCTTAATAATTCGGTAATAAACTGAGAGGGTGAACCAAGTGAAAATCATCAAATTGGACTAACGAGAGTTAGATTGTTTGATAAATTAAGAATTGAATCAAACGGGTGAATTTGTGTAACGAGAGATCGAGCATAAGTTTCCGGTAGGTTATTGAACAATTTCAGAACTAATTTAGATTTTGGCTCAATTAGAAATCGAGAGATTATAATTTCATAATCTAATTAGGGTTTATCAATTAGGGTTAAAGATTATAACTCGAGAAAGAGTAATCCACCCTAAGATCGTCTAAACCCGGTAATTCAATAATTTCATAATCAATTAGGTTTCTATTAAGGTTGGATTAAACCCCCTTTCTCTCAATTAGTAGTTTCTAGGTCAATTCTTGATTAGGTTGTGCAAATTGCTATCTTGTTTATAATTTCTGAATTTAATTCTTGAGAGTGATTATTGATTGATTAGTTTTCTGCATTAATTTGTTATTTTGAATTATTGTGAAATTGAGTTAAGCCTTAGATTTTAGGATTAAGTTACTCCTCCTCGTGGTATCGATACCTTAGGTACTACACAAACGACCCATGCGTTTGTGGTATTATCGACGTTAAAATTATTAAAACTTATCATACATAAACTTGCGATCAAGTTTTTGGCACTATTGTTAAGGAGGCGATAGTTTAGTTATATATTTTAAGGCGTTTATATTAGTTTTTTATTTTTTTTTCGTTTTTTTGTTTTATTTCAGAAATCGTGCTCTTACATGAACACAAGAGTCACGACAGGTTTGAGTCATGCAGCGGAAACGTTAGATTTAGATATCAGTTGACTCGAATGAACCTTTAGGAAAGCTCAGTGAGAAGAAGAAGAAGAGATCGAGAAATCAACAATGGCTGAGGAGTTTCAACAAAACATAGACTATGGAGCTAACCAAGGATGGCAACAAAGGACCCTGATGGACTTCATGAGGTCAGGGTTCAACACGGCGAACTAAGGAATAGCTAGGCCGCCTGTTCAAGCGGCGTCACTCGAGATTAAACCCATACTTCTTAACCTGCTTCAGCAAAATGTGCAATTTTATTAGCTAACGAGGACTCGAATGCGCACATAGTTAATTTTCTGGAGATCTATGATTCTTTCTGGTATCATCAGATGTCCGAAGATATGGTCCAAATCAGACCGTTCCCTTTACCCTTAGGGATAGAGTGAAGCCTTGGTGCCATTCACTTTGCTTAGCTAACATTACGATATGGGATCAACTGGTTCGTGTCTTCTTGGAAAAGTATTTCCCGTTAACTAAGACCACGAAGATTATTAAGGAAATCACCAATTTTAAACAAGGTGATAGGAAATCAATCTACGAAGTGTGGGAGAGATATAAGGACTTACAATGGAGGTGCCCACACCACAATTTACCGAAAGAGTTCCTACTGCAGACTTTCTACAATAGAGTCAACCCACCGATAAGAGGCACGATCGATGCAGCTTTAGGAGGATCCTTAATATGGAAGACTGTTGATGAAGTGGAGGAGTTGATTGAGAAGATGGCGAGCAATAGTTGCTTATGGACAAACGAGCGGGGAAGGCAAACTAATGCCTTCAAAGAGCAGAAGGGGTCAATCAGATGACAGAGATGCAAGTGAAGATCGACAACTTGACGCAATAGCTCAACAGTATGAAAGCATCATCTTCAGCCCAAGTGAAGGTCGTACAATTGAAGTGTGAGCTCTGTGGACAGTTAGACCATGATACTGTGGACTACTATCTGATGAAGGAAGATATTCAGGAGTAAGTAAACTATATGGGGGTGCAGTATGGACGAAGAGGGGGTAACAATCCCTACTCTAACATTTACAACCTTGGGTGGAAGAACCACCCTAACTTCTCCTGGACAAATAACACTAGAGGACAGTTTAGGCCTAAAGGACAATCGGGCTTTCAGCAAGATAAAGTAAGCTCGATGGAATCAAAATTGGACAAGATTTTGGATAAGATTAGAGGCATGGAGGATGCGCATAGGAGGTTCGAAAGCAAATGCGAGCAAGTAATGAAGAACCATGCCTCGTCCATACACAATCTAGAAGTCCAAGTGGGCCAATTAGCGGAGGCAATGCCTCGTCCATACACAATCTAGTTGTATTTGTTTAGGCATGTATTTTGTTGGAAATTTTTATATTTTATGACCTTTTTAAAATGGGTGAAAACGTCAAATTTCGAGGAACTTTTTGGACCGTTTTGACCCCAGACAAACCATAGGACTGCCAAGGTATTTAAGGAACATAAAGAACAGAAGAGAGGAGCTTTTTACATTAGCTAAATCCCAAACCCTAGAGAGAGCTTTTTGCATCTCGAATCTTAGATAAAGCTTTATCAAGAGATTGAGAAAGGATTGAAGGAAGAGAGACACGGAGAACGAGTCATACAAAGTACTTCCAGAACAGGAGGTTTCTCGTCGTTGCTGCCTCTGCCATTCCATTCCAATCGTATTTTCCAATTTATTTTCAATTTTATTGGTGTATAGAATTGAGATAATTGTTAAGAATAGGATTTGTTGAATGTTGAATTATGTCTATACTCACCTTTAGGATTTTGTCTTTGATATTAATGAAAGTTTATTGTTCGTGTTTTGATTGAATTATTGTGATTCAATTTTTGTTCTTAATAATTCGGTAATAAACTGATAGGGTAAACCAAGTGAAAATCATCAAATTGGGCTAATGAGAGTTAGGTAGTTTGATAGATTAAGAATTGAATCAAACCGGTAATTTTGTGTAATGAGAGATTGCGCATAGGTTTTTAGTAGGTTATTGGATAATTTTAGAACTAATTTAGGCTTTGGTTCAATTGGAAATCAAGAGATTACAATTTCATAATCTAATTAGGGTTTATCAATTTGGGGTAAAGATTATAACTCGCGAGAGAGTAATCCACCCTACGATCGTCTAGACCCAGTAATTCGATAATTATATAATCAATTAGGTATCCACTAAGGTTGGATTAAAACCCCCTTTCTCTCAATTGGTAGTTCCTAGGTTAATTATTGATTGGGTTGTGCAAATTGCTATCTTGTTTATAATTTTTGAATTTAATTCGTGAGATTGAATATTGATTGATTAATTTTCTGCGTTAATTTGTTATTTTGACTTATTGTGAAATTGAGTTAGGCCTTAGATTTTAGGATTAAGTTACTTCTCCTCGTGGGATCAATACCTTAGGTACTACACAAATGATCAGTGCGCTTGCGGTATTATCAAGGTTTAAAATATTAAAACTTATCATACATAAACTTGCGATCATTACACCAGATGTTAGGAAAAGAAGAAAACAAATGTTTAATTTTTTTGACACCATAAGCAACTTTTGAAGCTCAACTTTCAATCCATAATGCCTTACAATCTAGAGAAGTGGATCATAATGTGGACATGACAATGGCTAGATAGTGGTATAATTTAGGTATAGCATTCAATGGTATTTAGTCTTATTATTATCAGCTAATGGTAGATGTTATTCTCTTTGATGGTTCAAGATACAAAGCTCCTTCAATTTATGATTATAGAGGTTAAACTTCTAAGTAGCTCTGCTTATGAAATAAAAAGTTATTTGGATGAAAGAAAAATGACTTGGGCTACTTATAGACGTTCACTCATGTGCCACAGTGGGGCAAATAGAAGACAAGAACCTACTATTAATTTTTTGGTGTATTCTGCAAAAGGAATAATGTTTTTAAAGTTTATTGATGCAACTCTACTTGTTAGAAATGTCAACACTCTATTTCAGAATATTTGAAGAATTTGTGAGTGAAGTTAGGCTAGAAAATATTGTCTAGTTCATTATTGACAATGTTTTTACTTATAAACCAATTGGAAGAAGATTACAAAGCACGTATAATTCTTTTTATTAGACTCTTCGTGGTAATATTGTATCAACCTGATGTTAGAAAATATAGGAGATGAAATTTATTTTCCTATTATTGATGAGACTATATATAAAGCAAAAAAGGGTGACCAAATTCATCTACAATCATGCATGTGTCCTGAATTTAACGAGAAAGGAGTTAACAAATGGTAAAACTTTTTGTCATCCTACTATTACAAGATTTGCATTTAATTTCTTTTCACTTCAATGTTTTTTCTGATGAAGAAAGAGTTAACGTGAATGTTTATAAGTAATAAGTGGGTTGCATCTCAACATGTTAGGCCTAATGTTAATGTTTCTATATTATACTTGAAGATAATGAATTTTAGTCCCAATATCAATTTGTCATCCAAGTTTGTGAGCCTTTGGTGATATTACTTTTTCTAGTTGATAGTGATAAGAAAGCTACAATGAGTTATTTTTATGATGTCATTGAGACGACAAAGAAAGCAATCAAGTTCAATATGAAAAATATGATTTCTTTCTACACACCTTATTTATTGTTATCATTGAGTTATAAGAAAGACAACTTTACTCTATGTTATTTGCAACCGGGATATTTTTTAATCCTGATGTCTATTTCAGACCAAGTTTTACAAAGTAAGTTAAAGTTAATGAGGGTATGTTATTCACTATTACAACTATCGTTGCCCATCAGATGATACAAGATCTCCTAAGCTCATAAATGGAGATTTATAAGGATACTTTTGGTGATATTGGAATGCCTATTATTATTCGTCAAATAGATAATCTTAATGTAGATATTTTTTCAATTTTGTTAACGTCAAATAGATAATCTTAATGTAGATATTTTTTCACTTTTGTTACTTGTTGAAAATATCATTACTTTATTTTATTTATGATGCTACTTTTATTATCTTAAAGTTGCTTGGTGGGACTAATTTAGAAGTGATGCTCCAAAATTGCAAAAGTTTGCAGTTCAAATTCTAAGTCAATGTGTGAGTGAAACATAGTGTAAAAAGAATTAGAGCACATTTGAATTCATCTATTCTAAGAAAAAGAATAAATTAGAACACAAAAGATTGAATAACTTGGTCTTTGTTTGATACAATTTAAAGCTTTGGGAAAGGTATGCTATTATCATTTTAAAGTTGAATATAATTTCTTAATAATTTATTTTTTTGTTTATTATGACTATTAATTGTAACACCCCCTCACCGTAAGGTACGCACCTAGGGCGGATGACCTATAACAAATAACAATTCTGATCAATTTCCTCATTTCTAAGATTAATTCGTGCCTAAACAGTTTACTAGTCCCAATAGATGCCAAACCATGCTCTGATACCACCTAAATGTAACACCCCCTCACCGTAAGGTACGCATCGGGACGCCCGTTGGTCATTCCGATACATATCCTATGATAAGGGAGCGCTACGTGCAATCACTACAATACTCCACATGGCATCATATGAATTTGAATAATAATGCATTAATTGTAAATCACAAGATTTTTAAAACCAAACTCTTCCTCTTTTCATTGCTCAAACTCAAAAGTTTTATACATCAT
>JAOTAY010000191.1:12994411-13004665 GCA_025629805.1 Erythroxylum baracoense
GGTGTATTTTTTATTTCAATAAAATATTTTATTTTTACTTATTCTTATAAGTTTTACTTCTTATTTATTATATATCGATTTTATAGCAGTTCATTACCGGTTGAACCTCTAAACTTTAAGCCTTCCCGTCGATCGGTTCGATAACCGGTCCGGTTTTTAAAACATTGTTAATAACTGATAACACTGTTGGCATGGCAACACATTGGAGAATGCTAGACATGTTATGAGCAGCACTCAAATCCCCAAAAATTGGATACAAGACGCAGGTGCTGGATAATATACATTTACGTGAGAAATTTTTTTCCTTAGAAAAGCAAGCTTGCCCAAGCAGCAATAAATGCAAAGCCACCAAATGGAGCTAAGGTAGCATACTTTCTGTCCTCCATCAGTGCAACGGTATAACACCTGCAGCAAGCCAGACCAACTTCTTATAACTTCTAGCTTGAATATTTTCCTTGCGCATATCAACTTAATATCCCAACCAAAGCAGGATTTAAGATGAGAAACAAAAGATCGAAAGAAAGCAGATAGCGAGAGAGAGTACGAAAGACACTCAATCTTCTCCCTTCAAGGAACTCTCTATCAACTCGAAGATTGTGATTGAGATACTTAGATTGCTATCATTTGAACTTAATTCTTATTGGACCAAACTACTGAATGTCCTATGATGAATAGAACTCGCTGAAGTCTTCCTACAGTTATTATATGCTGAAATTGATTTCAAGTTCATCCAAACAACACCAACTTGTGAATACTGCAAAACTTAGCTTCATGACCCTCTGAAATTCAAACGGATGTTGGCCCAGCTATTTCACTTTCAGAGTATAGAAAATGGAAAAAAAAAAAAAAGATGATGATAAATCAATCAAATGGCAATATGCAAGAAAATGACCATACTAAAGAGCTTATATCATACTAATGTGAATAAGTCAAGTTTACAATGTTTGATCCGATTTAGCAGATATATATGTGAGATCTCGGCATTCCTTATCTGATAAAAGACTGTTCTGATGATAGGCAAGGTTCAGCTAATCTTCAAACTGATCAGTAAACTCGGGTTGACAGAGATGGAAGGTTTATCATTAGCAAAGTCAATTAGGAATGCATCTGTCGCATAAAATAATACCATCTGATACAAAAGCGATCCATTAACTATTTATTGCAATTATGACCATAAATTCCATAATAAGGTACTGCCTGTAAAGACTTGAATGGTTCCAGCATATATTTTCACAGTTATTTCCTACTGTAGTCGTGGATACTATAATGTGTTTAAAGCAATGACATGTCTTATAAAAGAGATATAGAGACAGGACATAATCAGGCTGCAACTTGTATTCAGCATAATTTTCCTGAAGAAAACTATGATATAAATTACATCTTAATTGTTCCATTCCAACAAACAGAATTTTCCCAGCTAAAACTATAGTCTGTTCCACACTAGAGTATCTGCTATTTGAATAATGCTAAGTCAAGAGGAATAGAGTTTAACATGTGAGAGAATGTCCTCCTTGTTTCTAACTCCTCGCCACTGCTAGTGTTCAGGCAGTGGTGTTCCATACCTATCCTCCCTGAAATTCTTCCCCTGGGGATTCATCTCTTACCTCCCAACTCCTGGTCTAAGATTGGGCTCCTCAAGTCACAAATCTATAATTGTATTAGTATTCCTTCTCTCACTACCCTCTCTTCCCCTCCTATTTCTATATTTGACTCTGTTCCTTACCTATGACTCCTCAAACCACAAAACTGTCAACAAGTAAATTCCCAATAGGTCCTAACAGCTCTTCCTTTTCTGGAAGACTAACCTCTCTTGCAAAAACCCTAGCTGACACAAAGAGCTTAAGTACTAGTGGACTCCCCGTGAGGGCAAATGGTCTATCAACAGGCCTCCTTTTGGGGCCTCCAACCAAACCAGAAACAATCAATATCGCCACGAAAAAGGAGACAAGGAATAATAGCCTCAGCCAGCTGTATCCCATCGAGGTCACTGCTGAGAAAACTTCTCAGGGTTAAGAGGGTCTAGAATTGGCAGAGTTAACCCCCAGCCTAGTAAGACCTACTGATAAAGATAGTTTGTCTGCAAATGGAGTGAGCTTGCCAAGCCTAGTGAGCTCAATCTATAAGGGTTCTTCTGATCCAGCGAGAATCGAGCTTAAGGACAATCTCCCCTAGGAGAAGAAAGTCCCCCTGAGCAAGACGAAATGGTGACTAAGAAAAACCTTAGGCCCAACTTCAGCATGGGCAGTTCAGGTACATCCCCTTCATCTCTATCCCCAAATGAAATTCATAAGAATAATATGAAAATTACTGCTGTAAATGGAGGTCGGAATCCCAATATCGTTCCGGCTAAAACTATGGGTAAGTCCTGGTGTGCAGTTGTTAGTCCAAATTAGGATGAAAATTGCCCCAAGTTCAGAAATATTTTCCCATAGTGGAGGGGAATATAGTGGTTAGGCCATCATCTGCTGTAGCAGATATAGGAGCCAATTTATGGTCAAACTGCCTTGATAGGTACTTCCTTGATGAGAGATCAGCTTTCTCTGTTGTGAAGACGGTTGTTGAGAAACTGCGGAAGAGTATGGGGCTGACTACTGTTCTGGTTAATGACAGGGAGTTTTTCAAGTTTGAATCCCAACTTTCCCTAAAACTGGAGCAAAGACCATGGCATATCCAAGGCAACCCATTATTCCTAAAGCAATGGCTGCCAGGGATGGAACTAGTTAAGGAGAAACAAAAAAGGTATCTATTTGGGTCAAATTCTTCAGTGTACCTCTAGAATATTGGAGCTATGACTGAGCTACATAGCAAGTGCTATTGGTGGACCTATTTGCCTGGATTCTGGCCTTAAAAGGATTAAATTTGCTAAACCAGTGTTGAATACTCCTGGAAACCTACCCCCCATGCTGACAAGGAGTGGATTCCAACAGGAAGACTATTTACCACGGTTAAGCATGAGGAACTTAGTAGCAAAAGTTCTTCAATAGCAGATGAGAAGGGAAGTCAATCAACTATATCAGTTACTAATGTGGACAAGAGGGTTGCAGAAACTAGGCAGGAAGTGTTGCACAACATATCAGCCACTGATGTGGTTAATAAGGATGCAGATACTAGGCCAGAAATGGTGCATAACATATCAGCTGACAGCCCTAAAGTTCACATTGACACCTCAGGCTCACCACATAAAACCAGCCCTGCTGCTTGCCACCAAATAGTTTTTGCCTGTTTGGGTGATAACACAGATGCCCTGAAAAACAACTCTCCATTTCCTGCTGAAATTTCTAGTAGCAAGAAGAGGAGGAAAAAAAGGGCTGAAGGAAAAGGTGGATTTAGGCTCTAAATCCTTGAACAAATGAAGTTTCTCAGCTGCAACGTAAGGCGGCTGAACTCCCTCCCAAATAACTTATAGTTTCAAAGCTGCTGCAATCTGTTAAACCATGCTTAGTTGGCATCTTGGAAACTAGAATGACGGAAAAGCATTTCTAGAGCATCTCCAAAAACACATTCCACAATTGTGACGTATGCAACAACCTAGACAAGGACCCTAACAGTTAGAATTTGGGTTGCTTGGGATCCCAAAGTTGCTGAAATCAGTGTATATACATCCTCCTCGAATCAGGTTATTCATGTGGTAGTTACAATCCTCTCAAACTGTAATTCCTTTTATCTCCTTTGTCTGGAGATAACAGTGTTATTAACAGGGAAGAGCTTTAGTTCAATTTAAAAATCTTCAGTGCCAACAATTTGTCCCAATTAGTCTTGGCAGTTTGTCCTGACCCGGTCCGGCCCGACCTGACGTCAACGAGCAAAGCCCTCAACGAGCAAAGCCCTGGTTGACCGGGCCTCAAGCAAGCCTAGGGCTGCCCAGGCTCAACCTAACCCGTAGACCAAAATGTATAGGCAAAACGACATCGTTTTGAGTAAAATAATATCATTTTCATTTTTTATTTTAAAAAAGAAGATTTTCAGGTCAAGTCCAGTCGGGCCTAGATCTGGGCTGCCGGGACCCGATCAGTCTTAGACTTGGATGCCTCAGGGCCAATCAGGTGTCGGACTGGACCTAAGACCCATTGCCATCCCTAGTCCCAACCCTAGCTAGTTATGGGTGAATTCAATGCATATATTCATCCTGGTGACACTAATGGAGGATTTAAGGGCTGGAATGAGTGAATGATCTCTCCTACTGTCACCAAGAATCAAAGCTCACTGATTTACCCCGGTTGGGGAGATATTCTCATGGTCCAATAAACAATCAGGTAACATGGTTATTCAGAGGAAGCTAGATAGGTCGTCATCAATGCAGATTGGATAAGAACTTTCAGCTCCTCATTTCCAGATTTCCTTCTCCCAGACATTTCAGACCACTCCCTCATTGTGATCAGTACTGGCCTTAACTGCCTGAAGAGAAATTCTCCCTTTGCATACTTCATCTTCATGGTAAATCTTCCTGGGTTTGTCAATACTGTCCAGAAAGTGTGGAGCATGAGCTACTATGGAGTGTCTGCGCATCAAGTGGTCAGAAAACTCAAAAATATCAAGCAACTACTCAGAATACTAAACAAGGAGCAAATTGGGGATATCATCAAGGCAGCCAAAGAAGCTAATCTGGTCCTAAACCTCAGCTCAGCAGAGATTAGCAGCTGATCCTACAAACCAGACCTTCATATATCTGGAGAAGGAAGCCAGTCAGACCTACTTCAATGCTTTAGCAAGAGAGGAAGCTTCCATAGACAAAAGTCCATGATTAAATGGCTGGGGGAGGGTGACTCTAAACCATCCTTCTTTTTCAACAATATTCTTGCCAAAATATATATCTATATATATATATAAGATAAATGCTATAAAGGATAAACAAGGGCAGAATGTCACAGAACCTTCAAGTATAGAGGGTTTGATAGTGGATTACTTTAAAAACAGCTTAGGGGCTAAGCCAATTGAGGCAAATTCTCTGATGGAATTTAAAGAGATAATAAAACCTTGTGAGGACAGAATGGCAATGGAAGAATTGGTGGCTGAATTCTCAGCACAAGAAATCCAAAAGGCCTTCTTCAGCTTTGATGACAACAAAGCCCTAGGACCAGATGGGCCAAATGCAAACTTCTTCAATAAAGCTTGGAATGTTATTGGGGAAGATCTCAAAGCAGCAGTCAAGCACTTCTTCAAGCATGGCCATACGCTTAAGGAAATAAATTCCACTTTCCTTACATTAGCTCTCAAGATCACCAACCCTACTCAAGTTACAGACTATAGACCTATTGCTTGTCGCAATATCCTATATACAGTTATCTCCAAGTTACTTGCTAACATAATCAATATGGTAATCCCTCTTCTAGTTGGTGAGGAACAATCAGCTTTCATAACTGGAAGGAGAATTCGGAACAACATAATGGCTGGGAAATTCGTAGGAATTATCATATGAAACAAGAACTACACTCTGAAGGTGGACCTAAGGAAAGCCTTTGATACCCTCAGTTGGAACTTCATACTAAAGATGTTGGACTGCTATGCATTTCCTCCCAAATTCACAAAATGGATAAAGGAATGCATTACATCCGCTTCATTTTCCAATTTTGTTAATGGTGAACCTGTAGGCTTTTCTAAAGGAGCATAGGACTTGAGACAAAGGGACCCGCTCTCCCTTATCTCTTTATTTTATGCATGGAAGTCATCCATCCAACCATCACGAAGGAAACTTCAAATTCCACCAAAATTGCAAAGCTTTGGAACTAATTCATCTTTGTTTTGCAGATTACCTCCCTATTTTCTGCCATGTTGAATAGGAATCAATAGAAGTGATCATGAGGGGCTTAGAGCTTTTACAAGCAGACAAAATGAAAGCTCTTTATTTATCTCTTGTGATGATCAAAGCATTGTCAACCAAATACAAAGCTACATTGGTTTCCAACTAAAGAACCTGTCCGTAAGGTATCTAGGAGTGCCTTTGATCACCACTAGATTGACTCTTAAAGATTGTACTCAATTAATCTAGAAGTTGGAGGCCAGAATTGCTACCTGGACCACTAGATTACATTCCTATGCAGGGAGACTACAATTCATGGTGTCAATTTTGCAAAGTTTTCAACTGCTTTGGTGTAACTATCTTTCAATTCCCCTCTGCCACCCAAATAATATAATGCAAAAATGCAAGCAACATCCTATGATCCACAAATGCCAATACATACACCATAAGATTAATGGAGCATACTTTGTCTTCCTAAAAGTGAAGGGGGCCTAAATAAATCATGGAACAAAATTTTGTTGCTTAAGGAATTCTAGGCACTCTTCAATGACAAGGAAAGCCTCTAGGTTAAATGACATCACAATAAAAAACTAAAACAAAAGAGTTTATAGTCTATCAAACCTAATCAAGGAAGCTACTAGAGTTGGAGGAAAGTTCTTAAGCTCAGGGATATGATCAAGCCTTATATTTCACGCAAAATTGGTAAAATGTAGGATGCTTGTCATTAGTGGGATGATTGTATTAGGAATAATGGTCACAAAGGAGGAGAGTGGTTAGTTCATACAAGGAAGAAGAAGACAGGCTGTAAGCAGTAGTTAGATAGCTAGATATCAATATATTTTAGTGATTCAGGTTGTTAGCAGGAGATATCTATTCCTTAGAAGTTTGTTAGGATAGGTAGATATAAAATAATAGTCTATGGGGGAAGTAGGGTAGGCTTTTAGATTGGAAATAATTCTCGGAAGATTTCCTGAGATTGTAAGGGGGTTTGCCCTTGTGAAGAAGGTTCTTCCTTCTTGTTTCGGAATAATACTGAGCTATTGCTCTCTACCTAGTGCTATTTAACACACGGGCACATTAAGTTGAATTGTTACCTAACAGACTATCACCGGTGCGTTAAATATAGCCCATGAAAAAGATAAAACCAGTTAGAGATCAAGGAAATAAAAAAGATAGCACTCAGGTCTTACTAATTTGGCAACTTCGTTAGGACGAATTCTGAAACTTTGGATGGCCTTCACATCACTTACTTGTGCGCCATCAATGAATTCCATGGTTAATAATTTTGGTGTGCTCAAATTCCAATGGACCCTTGGTGCATATACATACTCAGCAATATGAGGAGATAGCTTCCAGAAATTTTCCAAGCACTTCTCACTATTCCTGGCCTCGATCAGAAAATCTAATTCCTGACGATCATTACTAAAACTCATCAAAATCATGATTAAACTTGTCACATCAATGCTTCATGTCTCACTGTTTTTGCGTATTTCTTAAAGTTTTGGGCCAAAAGCAACATTCTTGTTAAACCATAACATCTTGGGAAACTGTTAAAACTTGCCTTGGGTATACTTTCACTCATTTCATCAACCAACCATCTGCAATTGTAAGTCATAAAAAATTTTAATTACAACAGCTGTTCAAAACCACAAAGTAGCTACACATAAATAGGAAGTAAGAAGGTGCGTTCATGGAAATCCTAAAGAACGATGCTCATTCTGATATACCATACTGATTTTCTGTTTAATGTTATTAACATGCATGGCTAGAAAACCACAACAACATTCAAATGGAGAAGATAACACTACCTGTAATCAAAAGCAGGGAAAAGCCTGTGTAGGGTATTTACGATAAATCCTACAACAGCTTGATCTGCTGCAGCAGTATCTGTCATGTGAGTATGCTGAACCTGATCCAGAAAATAGAAACCATGGACATCAAAGGGAAATTCCTCATGGGCTCTCCACTAAATACATATATAATTCAAATGAAAACTTATCGTATTCAGCTCATAATAAATACTTTGGCTTAAAGTGACAACAATACGAACCTTCACAGCAACCTTTTGACCATCAAATGTCTGAGCAACATGAACTTGTGCAAGGGAAGCACTTGCTATCGGAACAGGATCAAACTCTTTAAAGATCTGCAAATTGGGAGAGACAGCTTATTTTGGAAGTGTATAGTGGGAGATGTAAGTAACAACTAAAAAGCGACACATAAAAATTTTTTGCCACAAACACATGGGCAAGCTACCACCTCCCACTTCAAGCAATCTTCAAATAAGATATCAAACCAACAGATACGTACTTTATCTGGTGCCTGTCCAAGCTCTTTCTTAACAACTTCACATACTTGGTCATAAGAAGAAACTGGACATTTATTCAGCATTGATTCCCTCATTGTATGGACATACTCCTGAGGTACAAGATATTCCTGCATAGTGGCACAACAAAAATTTAAGACTCCCACTCTATTAACTGTTATGTGAGTTAACGATCTATCAAAAACATGTATTGAACATATTACTATTGATAATTGCAGACGCACACTGAAAGCATACCAACTGCCCTATGTGTTGACCAAGCTTGATGTATATTCCTCCATTTCTGAAACATAGCTCTTGAAGTTTACGTGCGGACCTGAGGTGAACTTCATGTTTTATTTTTGATCTCTCGATATTTTCTTCCGGCAATCCCCATAATGAGTATTCATAATCTAGTCCAAATTTTATACGCCGTCAGCATCAGTAACTAATAGCACTTGGATCTATCTTAAAATGAACATGACAGTAATTTTCAAATGTTAAAACATAACAATGAAAAAGGTAGAGTAGCCAACACGAAATCCAAAATCACATTTCTAAACGTATCTTCTAGGTTTTGTATCATACACACAAGTCAGCAACTTATATGGATAAGAAAATTGTGTAATTAGTCCAAATTTAGAATCGAGAACTTCTACGTCATTAGAAGATTACAAAACCAGAATAATCCAAATCGGGTTCAAGTTTTCAATTCCAGATTCTTCCTCAAATTAATGACAAGAAATTAACGCTTCAGTTAAAAGAAATACTGTAATGAAAGGAACATAGGAGTTTGTCGCTAGGTATTTGACCAAATAGGATCGTTCCGTAACAATGAAAATCACATTAAGTGAAATATAACGGTGCAAATCAGAAAGCCCTAAAAAAATTCTAAAGATAAAATTTAGGGAGAAAAACAAAGATTTTTTGATACCAAAAGCTATGGAGGCCGCAGTTACCGCGTCGCGCATGAGACGAAGTGGTATGGTTGTGCAGAGCTTGAGAGTGGTGTCTGGATCTTTAGAAGTGGCGACGGTTGCCGCGGCGCTTCCAGCAAGGATCGCAGATGTGGCCACCGCAAGCTTTGCTCGGTTGCCCCACAGAGATCGCGTGGCCATACCTAGTGTTCTCCACTTCTCCTCCTACTACTACCAGGAGATTTCAATGGACTAGGAAATGAAAAAATTACCGCGCCTGGTCAGAAAGGCTATGAGTCCTATCCAACCCACGAACTGGGCTTGAGAAATTGGACCCAATTTTGACCTAAGTAAAAAATTCTAACCAGTTTGTTATGTTGTAATTAGGAAGTGTTTGTTTTGGGTCCGAATGGGGCCCATATTTTCCATACTTCGAGCGGATTATACGCAATCCAGTTTGAGAGGTCAACTGGTAATTTTGGTGCAGTAATGGGGCAAAATTGTATTCGTACGTGTGGATTATAATTCCGAAGGATAGTCTGGTAATTTAATCAGACTCTAACACGTCGCATTTGATGGGTAAATTAGTAGTTTCATTATTGATACCTGTGTCAAAGAGTAAGTCCCCTTTGACCAACATCCGGTCATTTTGTGCTTCCGATGATGAGCTAAATTCCGCAGCGAAAAAACTGTTTTTGAGACGAAAGTTGAAACGGTAAAATAATGAGCAACATATTTTACGGTAAAAGGTTAGAAAAGAAATAAACGTTTTACTAAAATTTAAAGAATCTTAAGATTTTCTAAATATTAAAAAATAAATTTAACTAAACATCTCTATCAACATTTTGTAAAAAAATATAGCTGACATATTTTATTAATTTTATGCAAATGACCCAAAGAATTAAAAAATACAAGTCATATTTCTCCTAAAGAACAACATTTAAGGGTTGTTTGATTTTACTTCTGTTTTTCTTTCGCAGTTTTTAGTTTTCGTTTTCAGTTTTTTGTTTCTATTTTTCTTTCAAATAAAAACAAAAACTTGTTTGGTTATCAATGTTAATGTATTTATATTTTTATCATTGATAATAATTAAATATTATATAAAACTTAAAAATACATTATTTTTAATTAAATGTATTTATTTAATCTCTTATATAATATTTATTAACAAACTATTAATAAAATTATGTTATTTTAATAAAATAAATAATTTAAAATTTAAAATTTTATTTATAAATTAATGTTTATTTGAAATATATTTTAATTATTAAATCAAATTTTATTTGAATATTTAT
>JAOTAY010000191.1:13008824-13021392 GCA_025629805.1 Erythroxylum baracoense
AATTCATTTTTAAGATTAATATAAATACATATATGCATAATGTATATATTATGTAAATATGAAAAATAAAATAAAATAATTAATTGACTTGTTTACCGGGAATAATTATGACAACATTATCAATTCATCATTGCTATATATTTTTAATAAATATAAATTGGTTCATATTTTATATCTTTTATTTTATATAAAATTTTTTGTATAATTTTACAAAATACTATAAATGATTATGTTATAATTTATAATTTATGAATTTTAAAAAATACAATTACAATTTTCAAAATTATCTTCAAAAATTTTTATAATATAGTAAATGCTCGGGCCAACTCAAGCCCGATAGGCAGCTCGTGGCTCGGGCAGGCTGGGCGGTTCGGGCCATAGACCTGACCACAGGCTGGGAGTCTCATCCTGCGCAGGGCTCATGGGCTATTTTTGGCCCGCGAGAGCTCGGCCACAGGCCGGGCCATTCCAGTCTGTGTGGTCGGTAGGTTAAGCCTGCCCGGTAAAATTTTGTCAACAGGCCGAGTAGGGCCATCGTAGGCCCGAGCCCAACCCGACTCGTTGACATGCCTAGTCATCAATGATATTAAGGTTGGACATAACATCAACTCAAAATATACTTTTGATAATATAATCCTCAAGTACAAAAGCCAGGTGATAGTAGGCAAAAATAGAGCATTGAGAGAGCAATTGATTATTAATGCGTATAGTAATTCAGTGGGAGGACACTTTGGAGAATTGGGAACTTATAAAAAAATTAAATCATTATTCTACTAGAAGGGATAAAAAAGAAGTTTAGTGAGTGTGACATCTACTAAAAGAGTAAACCAAAGCATGTGCACTCTCTAAGGTTATTACAACCGGTGTGAGTGTGACATCTACTAAAAGAGTAAACCAAAGCATGTGCACTCTCTAAGGTTATTACAATCGGTGCCAATTCCAGAGGCTACTTGGAGAGATATAAGTATTGATTTCAAACAGAGTTTGCCTACATCAGAAGAGAAAAATGTAATAATAGTGGTAGTGGACAGACTCATAAAAAGGGCTCATTTTTTGGCTTGACCCGTCAGTTTACTGCCCCATTTGTCTCCAAAACATTCATTGAGCAGATATACAGCTTGCACGGGTTACCTAAGAGTATGATTTCTAATAGAGACATGATTATTCAAGGCATTAGGGGTTTCAATCATTTAGATACTGCTTATCACCCTCATAGTGATGGACAGACTGAAAGGGTTAATCAGTGCTTAGAGACTTAGTTGAGATGCATGGCTGGAAATCATCCTAAGCAGTAGGCACAATGGTTACCCTTAATCGAATGGTGGTGTAATATTAACTATCACTTTGCTTTAGACACCATTCTTTATTAGGCTCTATACGAAACAAACCCTCCATAGTATAGTTTTGATCAAATTGTTGCAACTCCTAATAAATCTACTAACCAATTTATCAAGGACAAAGGTATGGCCATCAAATTCCTACGGGAAAAGCTACAAAGAGCTCAGGAGAGGATGAAAAGATTTGCAGATCGAAAAAGGACTGAGAGAAATTTTGAGGTGGGTAAACATGTTTATCTCAAACTACAACCCTATAGATAGATCTCAGTGGCAACTCGGTATAATCAGAAGTTAGCTTCTAAATATTTTGGGCCCTACAGTATGGGAAATATGGCTTACAAGTTATAGCTTCCATAAGACTCGTCAATCCACCCTGTCTTCCATGTTTCACAATTGAAGAAATGAATTGGAGCCAAAATTACTCCTACAATTGAACTACCCCTAACTAGAACATAAGGTGAGATTCAATTAGAACCGATGGCTATACTACAGTGGAAAGTGGTCAAAGAAAGAAACTGAGCAGTGACTAAAGTCTTAGTTCAGTGGTCAGGGTTGGATACATCTGAAGCTACTTGGGAAGATTATTCAAAGTTGATTAAGCACTATCCTACCTTGGGGATAAGGCTAGACTCAATGGGGGAGAACTATCACGACTCAATCAAAGTCCAGGGTCAGCACAATCAAACCAAAGGACAACACAATGCAATATAACCTTCATCAACACTGCATCCAACAAAAAATAGAAAAATCCAGTCCAACACATAAACCTAAGAAAATAGAAGAAGTTTGTTACAGAGGATGTAAAAGTTGTTTCTTCGATTTCTGTTTTTCTTTTACTTCTAGGTTATTCTAGAATTGGTTGTTTTAGATTCCAAGAATTTTAGGTTGTTAAGCCTGTAACAGAAAGGGGAGAGAAGTATTAATACCACAAAAAATGTAAAACAAGACAAGTTTTGAAAAATACGTCCTTTTTCTCTTCTATTTTCTCTTTGTATCTCTTCTATTCTTTTTCTTCTTTGTTACTTCTTTTTCATTTCTTCTTTTGTTTCTTCTATCTTCTTCCTTTAATATTTCCAAAGATAACAAGGTGGATTGTTCTACCCTCTGCTACTCAGTAGTGTTTAACATTTGTGGAAGCAAGTGGACTCATCACAGTGGCATCATCCGATTTGAACAGAAAGGTGACGTTGAACTCTAGATCTAAAGAGGGAAGATGGTGACTCAACGCAGAAAGATGAAATACGGGCAACAAAATGGTTACTTAAATAACCACTAATTGGTTTATATGCCTAAGAGTTATTATGAAGAGGAAGAAAGCTGGATTCCATTAAATCATCATTCCTTAGACTCAAATTAAATCCACTTAATCTAGAAATATCCAACCTATTCAATTGCTAAATTATCCCCCTTTTTATCTTTAACCTGACAGTCTTCTTACTTAAACTTAATAATGAAACAAAACAACAATGTTTTGAGTCCCAAAACATTGTCATTTATGTCTTTCTTTGGTAGAAACTAGACGCCTCCCTCATTCTCTCTCATTTCATGGTAACTTTTTCTCAATTTTTGGTTCAAATATAATTCGTAACCCCAACATTCTTGTATGCTTCTTTTGGGTTTTCTTTTCTTTGTTTCACCATCATCTCTTCTCTAATAAAGGTATCATCTCTTCTTTGGTTCAACATTGAACTATTTAATTTGGCTTTGTTTATATGTTTACCTTTTCTAATTTTTTGATCATTAAACGAATGAAGTAGCAAATTCGTAGCTTCTTTATGTATTAAACGAATGTTCATATAATTAGTAGTAAAAATGGGTGGAATTGTTGTGCATAACAAAGGTATTTTGTTAAAATTGTGACTTTTCCTTCTTTTAGGTTCAAGAGGGTCATTTAGGAATGATTATGCTTACTGGTACTAGTCCCATAAGTTTAAACTTTTCTTGAAGCATTTTGTGTCTTTGAGGTTTTGTGTGTAGGGTTTAATTGTATTTAATATAGAGCTACATACAGAATTTATCAAATTTACATTTTCTTTCACTTTAAAGAAACTTTACGTAGTGAACTATCCACATTGATAACCCACTATGAATATGATTGCCATGATTAACTAAGTCACTTGTCATTTCTTATGTGTCCTAGTTTGCTAACTCTGTCGATGACTTTTCTTAATTGCACGAAAATCTGTCAACGGATATTTTAATGCCTAATGATTTTAGCTTTGATTATAATAGGTTAGTTCATTTAGTGTTGTTCTCATGCTATGGACATTCTATTACTGGAATTAAAAGAAAAATGGTCAAAGTACTGATTATCAGTGTTTACTTTCAAAATTTACCGGTGAATTACCAAATGCTTATACAATGATATAATCTTCTAGTTGAGAAAGTAACATCAGAACAAGGTTATGTTAAGTAATGTTAAATGAAATCAGTATTTTTTCCTCTTCTTTTTACATGAATCGTTCTCTTCTCTTATTTTATTATCATCTAAAGTTGTCCTATGTTAAACAAAATGATGGATCTTTTGTGCATAGTCCTATATTTAACAAAATGATGGACCTTTGTGAATTTTCTTGAAAGTCTCATCTTCTTTGTTATTTTTGAATTAATTATGTTATTTCTTGAACATAATAACTATGAAACTCTTGTTATAATTTTACAGAGAACATTCTTAGCATCTAGTAACTCTAATTATAATAATATTGACAAAGTGGTTTGCTTTTGCGGACTGGATGTTTCTTTGAGGAAGTTATGGAGCAATAGTAATCTAGGTAGAAGATTTTTGGCATGTCCCAATTACCCTTTTGGTAATTATGAATTCTTCCAAAAGTATAATAAGCAATTTCTTGATATAGTTATTGATGGAATTAAAAAAATTAAGGAAGATATATCTACATGAAGAAAGAGGCTAAAAGAAGGAGAAGTATATATGAACCAAGGTAGAAGATGATCAATTAAAAATTATAAAGAAAGACATTAAGATGTTGACTAGAGAGAAAAAAAGAGTTAAAGTTGATGCTATTCAATATAATTGTAAGGTTTATTTCAGTTGTTGTTTCATATTTATCTTCTATAATCATCATCACCCAATCCAAAATCTCGCAATAAAGCAAGGTCTGGAGAGGTCTGATAGTACGCAGCCTTACCCTTACAAAGTAGAGAGGTTGTTTCTAGTAGACCCACATATGGATGTGATAATAAAAAAAAGATGCAGATTATAAGAGTAGATATGAAAAATGATATGCTAAAAGAGTAGGTAAATAAAATTAAATAAGTAAATAAATAAATCAAAACTAAATAAGATATTTGATATGGTGCCCAAAATCGTCGTGAGTTGATACAAGTTTAAAAGAAAAGTTATTAAAATGTATATATATATATATATATAATAAGAAAATTATACTTAGAAAAGCTATAAAGTTCTGTTCATACCTGCTATGTTGCATAACGTTTGCTCATCATTCCTCAAATTGTGCATGTCAACATTATGTAAGGGTCATGTTAATATGTTTTGTATCTTTCTAATTTTATCATATGTCCCTGAAGGGACATATGATTAGGAAAATGATGTACTTAAACTTTTCTAATCATAATGTTGGCATGCAATTAGAAGCAAATCAATAGTAAATGCTTATGCACAAAACGAACTAGTAAGGAAAATACGAATAAAACGCACAGTTGCGCACAAGCAAAAATGCAACTACTAACTAATAAAAGAACATGAAAAACAAGCAAAAATAAAGGGAAAGAATACATACAAAAAAATCATAGAAAGGAAGCAATAAGGTGAGGCATATCTTCCTTAGTCTGTTGAGTGAAGCCAGAGGAAGAAAGTCTTATACTTCAAAGATCAAAACTTTTGTCCACACAATCTAATTGTCTTCTATATGGTTGTAAAATTAAATTTTTAGTATGACTTGTATAAACGCACTTATGAATGTACTTTATCTTTTTATTATTGAATGGAGATATAAAATTATATGTTAGGTTGTATTCAAGTATAGTCAAACTCAACAAGATCTATCAAATATAAATACTTATTATGTAATATCAAATCTCCCCATTTGATGTAAATACTATCAAATCTCTGTATATATAAGGTCTATCGTATATAATAAAATTAGAAAATAAATTATCCGATTTAATTTGATAATTTTTATCGACTTACCAAGCTTACTTTTATAAGTCATTAAATACATCAACTTCTAACACTGGCTTACTATCTACTTCTAACCAACAACTTCACTTTTGTGGTTAACTTCACTTAATTGCTTTTATCTAGTTATCATTTAATGGAGCCAAACTCTGCAACATAATTTCTAATCACTCATGAACAGAAGAGTTAAGTTTTTACCCACGAGGTTTTAAATATACAAGCATATATACAAATAGAAAAGTGGAGTAGAAGATGAACTTGGTGTAAACATATATAAATACTTGTCATGTAGTATCAAATCCCTCCATTTAATCCAAATAATTTCAATTTTTCTTGTATATAAGGTCTATCATATATAACTGGAAACACACATTAGTTAGATAACTGATACACTACTTGATTTAAATAATACCAAATCCCCTGTATACAAAATCTATTATATATAAATACTTATTGTGTATTTATCATATATATAAGCAAACTCTAAGAAAATTAAAAGTGTTCATTCAATTTGAGTAGCAAGTATATTATTTAGTTACAAAGTACCCCAAATCAATTATCATAGATTGCAATAGATCTACACACCAAATCAGTTTTTTGGTTTGTCAATTTGTTGACTGCCAGTCCTAATTGTTGCTCTTCTCTCACTTGTAGTAGCTTATAATTGTATTTAGGTGATGATTTACTTGCCTTAAATCTAAAAACTTTTGGTTCAAAAGATAGTTTAAAAAATATTGGATCAACATGTCCATATTTCCTTTAAGTATTGTTTGTAGAACTATCAACTTGTGAACCAATATGTTAATGAAAACACATATGAGTTTAAAATTGATCAACATGCTAATGAACATACATATGAGTTTAAAATTAGTACAATCCACGTTGACATTTTGTTGACTAGGAAAACATTCATTAATAGCTGACATGCAATTTTTAATATGGGTTTACTAAAGATAAATTGGATAGAATAAGTACCGTTATAGTTTGTAAGATATAAGAACCATTAGGATAGCATTATACAGCTACCTTGACAATCCTACAACATAAGACCCTTAAGTTAAAGTTGTTTAATCCTTCAAAATAATATATATATATAATTAACATTGACAATGACAATTAGGTTTAAATTAAAAAAGATAAAAAATTATTAATCGCTTACATTGACATTTTGTTCATTAAGTCTTTTTACATTATATGTTTTATTATTGTGTCTAACTACACCATATTTCTTAGATTTTTGCAGTTGACCCTTTTGTGACACCTTACTTGTCTCTTCTCCTTACCTTTTCTAACCTTTTGGACATCACCTTTTAGTTGGTGACTGTATTTCTACAAAATCATTCAATAGACAAAAGATACTCTTTTAATAGCCTGCAACACTTTATCATAAATTTTTAAAAAGGTACACTTTTCATGACAATTAGCGACAAATGCCTCTAATTTTTGTTTGAAGTGATTCATAACGTTGATGACATGTTTCCATGGGTAAACATATAGGTTCCACACTCTACATCTATGACAATTATCCACCATGGCATAAAGTGCTTTAGGCAATAAACAAAAGTATAGCTATTAGTACAATTATTATTGCCTTTATATTAAGGCAACAGAATCCGTATTGTTACAAAAAGTGGCGTTGCGATAAGTATAACACAACTTAATTTGTTGATTAGGTAACAAAATAAAAAATGTTTCTTTAAGTTTTAATTAAGGCAATACATTAGTTTCAAATTATAGCAATAATTTTAAATAAATATTGTAACACTTTAAGTCTTTTTAGGCAACAATATTAAATAAATAAGGCAACAAAGTGAATTTTTGTAAGCAACAATTTGTAACAATAAAAGCAAAAATTTATTATTTCATTAACAATAATATTTAACATAAAAGCAATACCAATAATATTTATCGTAAAAGCACTCTCTTATCATTGTGTAGACAACATCTATATATACATTAAAAGCAATATATAGATATTAATGTACTTATTATCAAAGGTAAACTATCAAAAAACTGCATTTATATATAATATATAATTTATAAGGACTTGAAAATTTCAACATTTAACATATTCAAAATAAAAAAACAAAAAATCAATAGCTAAAATATTCATCTATAATATCATCCACCATTCCATATGGTATATAAATGAATTAATCTAAATACTAAACAAAACCCATATGTATGGACACCCCAAAATTCTTCAAGAAGTACTTCCTTATCCACTCCTAATCATCACCATCCTAAAAAAACAGAAACAAAAAGTATATTAGAATTATAAAACTACTATACTCACAAACAGGTTGACATATGTAAAAAACTGAAATAGTAACTACTTTATTATGACCTTAATTTAATCAAGAAAAATAATATAGTCCAAAAACTAACAAGATAATAATTCAATTCTTTTTATAAACAAATTTGAAAGTATGAACATAAGCACTTAATCTAAAAAAAGATGACAAGATAATGTACAACAACATTGAATTAAGGAAATGAAATCATTCGGGATCTCACAGGAAGGCTAGAAGTTGAAAGGAAATCATTCTCTTGAAATGATTAAGGAAATGAAATCATTCTCTTGCAATAAAGTTGGAAGCAGTCGAATCAATCAATCCAGTAGTGGAACATATCCAAAGAGAAAAGAACACCCAATTTATAAGCTGTATTTTGCAGTCCAACAAGAACGTTCGCTATTGTCATAAAAGAAACTTCTACACTAGAAATTAAACAAAATGAAGTGTGACAGCCCCACTAGCAGTTCTTAGTCTAAACTACATCTAGAAGCACAACACGTTGAATAGTAAAGACTTCGATAGTACAAGGAGTGATGTAGGACAAATAGAAGAATTATTAATTAGTAGCTAAAATTACAGTATTAACTTAATAATGTTTGTTTCATGAGGTTTGTGTTAAAAGTGCTAACAAATTGAAAAAGATTGTCATACCTAAATATGCTTGTAATGAGCATCCGAACAAATATAGAACTCACTAGCAGCCAAACCTTAATCAATCTTCATGTCTGAGGTTCTATTGAGATAACACCGAATAAACTCAACATTGATACAATTAACACTAACACCAAATTCTACACACCAACAAAATATTAAAATAAGAATAAAGAAAAACAAGATGGAAAAACAAAGATATAAAATCTGTTCTAAATTTTGAAATTAAACAACATTTCAGCAATCCTAATAGAACCATTGTCAAAAAAGAAATAAAAAACCCCACTTTATTACTATCATCTGGTCTAACATGTGAAGTGGGTTGTCTTGAACCAGAAATTAAACAACTTAAAAAGTAGGTTACCCAATTTTGTTATTGTCATCTACAATCTTATCAAACCTCAATTATATCTGATCATACCATTGCCTTCCCTTGCAAACAAATAAGATAGTAAAAAAGAATCATCTTTTATAGCCTTTCTTCTTTATGCCACAATTCCAATAACCTTAATATCTTAACGAGCAGGCTAAAGTAAGAAAAAATTAGAACCTGGCCACTATGGAGACAAAAAAGGAAACCAAGCATAATTCAGAATGTGAATGTAACTCGTGGCTCACAAATAGAACATAAATAGTTTATATTATATGCGCAAAACAAAAACTAAAAGAGCAACAGGGTTCTGAAGATAAATTTCCTACAAACTAATAGGAATAAGAGATGGCAAGCTAGGAATTTTGTGCTATGTTGAATTCACTCTACATCCACATGAATAAGGAACAAAAGTCCACAAACCTACACATGATATAAACTAAAACATATATGCAAATTTGCAAAACTAATGGAATGCTAGGACAATGTACATCCATATGAATTAAACAAAAGGGATGACCATCCAGCAAATGCACAAACATTAAACAGTCACAATCAATCACAGAAATAGAAAGAACAGATCTTTCTAGAACAATACACAATGAATGCACAAGTCAAAATAGATTGACTTACGTATATAATTGACGTTGTGTCGAGTGTTATTATGCATCCATTAGAAATCTCAATCGGGTCACCCCAATGTTTACTTCCAGAATCAGGATGGTTGACAGGCCTCTTAATTAAGAGTGGTCTGTTAATGCTACCCATGTCTACCAGCTCCCACTTCTTTTTTCGAAAGTAAAAAATTATTCTTTAATAATTTGTGCATCACGGAAAAAGAAGAAATCGTTAACTGAAATCAAGGTTGTAAAGTTATTTAGTAATCACATCCACATTCCAGTTAATCATCGAATGCTTCCCTGAAACCTCTGAATCCTTCAATACCAAGTAACCAGAAACCCTCCCAAGAGTCAGTGGAAGCCTTGAAGAACTTGATGACTGCATAGAATAGTGGAGCCCACAACAAGGGCCAGAGATGACCTCAAGAGAGAGGCAGTTGCCTGCACTTCTAAACGACTAATATGGTAACATGCTTTTATATTTAGGGAAACAATAGTTCATAACTTCATATCAATATCTTGCTAGAAGTGGATTAAGACAAGCACTTTGATCAGCGATAAACTTGTCACAAATCTATGCTAAACTAATTAAATCAAAAAGCTGAGATAATTTTAGGACACCAATCAAAAGTAGAAGTATAAACTGCTGCACGCATTTGATTCAAGCCTCCATTACAAGGAAATTTTGAGAAAACCTTAGCTTATACAACCTCCTGAGAAACAACAGATGTTAAAGTCTTTCTCCTATAACATTTAGTAAGTTATAACATAAACAAACACAAAGATGTACAACATTTCCCAAACACAAACAAAGATGTACAACATTTCCCAAACACACACAAATTTCTTTCCTATGTGGTAAATCTATAAGATTGAATTTTTAATTTTTTATCTTCATAAAGACAATCGGGAAGATAAATACCCCAACTCTCAAGGTGTGCTATTTTCTTGTAAGATTCATCAAAGGGCCGATTTATTCTAAAATATGCATTTTCTCACATGTTTTCCATGTTTTATTATAGATAATAGACAAAAAAAATTGATCAAAACAAGAACTATCTATATAAAGCATCGTGCATTTGCTGCATTTCAGTCCACATGCTCAAAATTGATGGATTACAATGAATGAAAGAAGTATTTTCAAAAGAAAATCTTTGTGCCAATTAATCTACCATTTTAAATCTCTCTCTTTATTGCTCTTTATTAAGTATGTTAACTAATTAGGTATTCTATGATCTGAGTTTCCCAAGACAAGATACAAGGGACAACTGCTAAGTCGTGACTCTCAATTCTTTAGTTTCTATAAATGTATGATAGGATTTCTATAATTAAGAGGAAACTCGATTATGCAGTCTTAAACATTGAAATTCACTTCCACTACTTCCTTTTTTGGGGTATTCCTTCTTTTTTACAAACCACATTCCAAATTAACGAAACAACTATAGATTTACAACCTAAGTGCAAAATGGATAGATCCATTATGTCCATATTGAACCATTTGCTTACTTTACTTGCAACCAAAATGTTAAAACTCATCTTTATCAAAAGAAAACTTGAAACTCCTTTTTCTCTGTCATTTTATAGCTTTTCATGCCCTTAAATTCATCAATTTACTGGCAGTCTGAACTTCTTCAATATTTCAAAGACAATAAACATGCAAAACAAATCCTACTAAACAGTTATACGTCCTTTGTGAAACTGACATCAATCTTAAAATCAGGTTCCATAACAATTCATAGCAAATTTGTTTTAGTATTTTAGACAAATTCCAAACCCCACGTGGTGAAATTGGTTACCTTTATTCCTACACTAGTTTCCATAAAAACATGCAAATGAGCAGCCCCAACTCAAACATGTTTACATGACACAAACGTCATTTAGTTCACTGTTGATTGCTTCACTTTGGAGCCTCACATAGTTTTATTTTTCTTTCCTTACTACCATTTCGTTTAGAACTAGAATTGTTACCTATTTTCCTCCATGTAATAAACCAAAACCTTCTTTCCCATTCTTGGAACACTATGAATCTGCGATAGTTCCAACACCTAACAATCACGATACCACAAAGCTAACTTGTTGGTGGTAAAGTTCCTACCTTTGACCACGTTACAAATCCTCTCCCCATCATTTTTCATTTTCAATAAATAACATTATTACCCAGCAAATAACAGCTCCTTACCTCCACTGTTTCCTTTATTTAACCTAAAAATTATAAAAAGGTAATAGGTAAGATAATTTTCTCACAATAAGGGAATGAACGCATACCTCGAGTTTCTATTCAGTACATCAAACCCTTTCTTCGCCAGGAAATCAGGGCTTTCCTTGAAAGATTTTGAATTTCGCTCACCACCATTATCAGAGGGGACATCTTACACCTTCTTTACTTCCTCCTCTACAAAGGCTTCCGGCTTCAAGACTTGAGATTCAGTCTCGATAGTTGGGACACCCCATATTAGAGACTCAAGTGTCAGTTTTGTCTTTGGATTTCTTAGCCCAGACACAGAATAACTTTAACAGGCAAGAGTAGACCAAGGCTTTACAATATTGTTACAGTTGCCTAGATCGTAACAACGATATAAAATCCAAAAATGCCACATTACTCACCCAAAATACACACACAACAATAATTACGCAAAACTTCTACAGACCACATGACGAAGCCATAAGATTTGAGATATAACAAAGACCCACCACTAAATATGAATATAACAATGCTTCAATTTGTTGCATATATAAAATTTTAAAGCAACAGTTACTTGATTTTGTTGTCTATTTTAATATAAGACAACATTTTATATTATCGTTGCATCTTAATGTTATTAAAGACAACATTTTTAAAATTATTGCATTATATTATTTTTAAGCAACACGTTATAAAACTGTTACAAATATGTTGTTGCCTAAAGCTTTTTATGCTGTAGTGATCCTTTCTTAGTTTTACTGTAACATTCCCTCACTTATGGGAAGGGTAATTTAGTAATTTGGAACGGGTTAGCAATGCCTAAAAGTGTATTGACATATTCATGCATTCATATATGCACATGAATAGCGAATAGTGAATTTTTGCACATGTAAATGTTTGTACATGCATTCATGACATTTCCCGGTTTAAGTGTGAATAAATGTGTTTTATGAAA
>JAOTAY010000191.1:13026960-13063007 GCA_025629805.1 Erythroxylum baracoense
TTCTTTGTTGATTATAAGCTACATTAGCCAAATAGCCTACCCATTTATGTGAATTTCCCTTGCTAATCCCTTTTGAGCTGTATTAACCTTTTCTTTGTATAAATCACATTATATCCACCTAACCAAATGTCTTACCCAAGCTTTAAAGCTAGTAGAGCATTTGTTAATTCTTAATGAATGTGATTGTGTAAAAGTCTAAGTGTGGGGTATGCTTACACGTGGGTTGGTTAAATTTGTTAAAATGTCATGTTATGAATCCTATGTTGATGTAGCCCCTTTCAATTTTATATTTGAAAACAAGGGAAAGAAAAAGAAAAAATAAAAAATGTTTAAATAAAAAGTGTGAAGGAGGCATTGGAATTATTGTGAAAAGTTATTAATTAATAGTTTATCCTCCTTAAGTTGTATTGGTTAGGTGTTTGAGTATATGGCATATGAAGAGGATGTTATGTTGGATGGAGCATTTCATTGTGTTATATTCATATGGTTTATGATATGAAAGCTAAATTGAGTTGTGAAAGATAATTGGTGCATTATTCATAACTAATGGTACCCAGTTGTGGATAAATGCTAACTTGTGCGTTTGACTTTTTATTAAGTGTTACTTTTGCTTCACTAGCTTAATGGCTTTCAAACTACATTAACCAAAATGCATTCTACCTTACCTTAGCCCACATTACAACCCTAAAAAGTCCTTTCATTCATGATTATACATGTGATTTTTAGTGATGGAGAAATGAAATAATATGTAAAGTAGTGGATTGTTGTGATTATGAATGGTACTTGAGTGTACCCATGGAAATATCTTGTTTAAACACCTTTTGTCTAAGTCTACCTCGAGATTACTCAGTTTCTAAGGGTGATAAATGTTAATTGATAATAAATGGAAGCTTTGAATGTTGAGTTATTGCTATAGGTTTTAAAAGTCATTCATCTTTACTTATGATTATCTTTTCTTAGAAGATTTGGAAAATGAGTAAAAATGTTAGTTTGTGATTTTGATTTTGACAATTTTCCCAAGGACGGTCAAAAGTTAAGTGTGGGGGAATTTGATATGTGTTTAAATGTTGATCTATTTTATCTTCTACTCTTAGTGATTAATGCCTTAGAAACGCTTAGGATGCTCACTTTGATTCATATTTGATTTTAGGTACATTTTGGAAGTGAAGGAATTAAAGTGACCCGAAAGCATACTCATTGAAGCCATCTTTTCAATTTCTATACTCTTTGTCTTCATAGAGCAAGAATGAGAAATATTGGAGCAAGTAAAGAAAAGAAAATTAAGAATGAGAAGCAATGAAGCAGCTCACGTTTAAATGGATTTTACATGACCATCATATGTCCATTTAACCATAACATGATATTCTATTCTAAAAGAAGTGTGGAGAATGATGGCTAAATGATGGATGGTGGATAGCTACATATAAAAGGCTAAAAAACTTGAGTAAATATTGTTATAAAGCAACTCATTTATATGAATTATGCAGCTACCCATTATTTCTATATACCTTTCAAAACGTAGTTGCACTTAAGAGAATAAAACAAAAATAAACATGAAGTAATGCTGCACTAAGTGTTTACCGGTCAGTTAAGAGTGAAGAGGAGTGGAGAGAAAGCCAGCTGTCCATTTTTGCTATATTTTAGCTAACACTTCAAATGTAAAGAGAGGGATATAGTTAGAGATAGCATCACGCTATACCTATCCAACATTATTCTTATTAGAAACCTAGCTTTTTCAACAAGAGGAGAGAAGAGTGTGTTGGTTGTAGGGGCTGGAAGGAGGAGAACTGAAGCTACCATCCTTATTGGAGATTGAAGAAAATGTGAGGGAGGCTATTTCATTTGAGTTTTAACATAGTGAGGAGAAGAGAAGAGATAGATAACGGTTTTAAGGATACGTGAATAGTGACAATGGACCAACAATCTTAATTGTCACATCAAAGCTACAGTGAAGGGGAGAAGAGTTGCGTAAAAAGAGAAGAAATGAATAGTGAGCATGGATCTTAAACTTAATTTGTCCCATCAATGAATAGTAGAAAAGCTTAAGAGAGCAATAGCATGGAATAGAGAAAGGGCTACGTTTTCCTTTGTTTTTTACCATTGAAGCATGGAGAAGATGGCTCACACTTGAAGCATAAAAATGGAGATGGAAGGCTAGCTTCCTGACATTGGTTTAATGGGAATATCAACTGCAAGTCATGGTTAAGCTATTTTTATCACTTTAAGATTGTAATTTCTTTTCAAATTGTTATGTTGTTGGTGTTGATTTGATTAGGTTTTGGGATTAATGTTCTTAACACGTTATTTTGATTGTTTTATTTCAAACCTATTGCTAAAACATTGAATGTAATCCGTAATCATTACTTTTGATGTCTGTGAGTAGCATCTAATGATCGTTAATTGTTAGGAACAACATAACTAAGGTTAGATAACACAAACGTGTGAGGTTACTACCTATATTGATCGTTTTCCAATTCGTAATGCAACTACCAAATTGAATCTAGAGATTGTATCCTAGATTATTCAGTAGTTAGGTCTAATTAACGACCATATCTTGATTAAACATGACCAAAAGGAAAATCAGGATTAGTAGACCGTTCTATTAGTCTCAGATCAATAGTCCGAAGAGAGTTGTAATGATGTTAGGATGATGGAGTATGCTTGATCGTGTTTAGACTGAGATTAACCCTAGAGTCAGACTTACTTATATTTAACACTTTTCTCATTTTCGATTGCTTGTTTTAATTTGTTTTGATAGTTTACTTTTACTTTAATTTCTAAATTTCTTAAAAATCTAAAAGTCCCCCTATATTGTCCTTGCATATATTAATTTCATTACGAAAATTAATCAAACATTCCCTGTGGATTCAATCCTGATTCACCATAACTACAAATTTTTATGTGCAGAGTCAAGTAAATTTTGCAGTGCACTTAAGACGCTGTCAAATTTTGGCACCATTTTCGGGGAGTGTGGTAGTTCAATTTTTGTATTTTATTTTAGTTGATGTTTTGTGAATATATTTATTTCTTTTTATTATTTATTCACTTTTAAAAGTTTGTAAGTGTTGGTGTATGGTAGTGACCAGATTTTCTCATAGAGAAATTGAGCAACTTGATCCAGAGATCGGGAGAACACTACGGAGGTTAAGTAGAGAAGCAAAAAATCTTCAATAGTAGACCCAGAACTTGAAACTAAAGCAACTATGGAAAATCTGAGAACGTTGAGAGAATTGGTTGCACTAGACTTAATCCAAAGACCCCTATGCATTACATTTCCTAATTTTGCTGAACATAGTACCTTTGAGCTAAAATCTAGATTAATTCATTTATTACCCAATTTTCATGGTCTTGTAAGTGAGGATGCACATAAGCATCTTAAGGAGCTTGATGTGGTTTGTTTGAGCATGAAGCCTCCCTGGGTGACAGACGAGCAGATCATGTTGAGAGCCTTCCTATTCTTACTCAAAGATATAGCAAAATATTGGTTGTTTGATTTACTAGCAAGGAGCATAAATACTTGGTTGGAGATGAAGAGATTGTTTTTAGAGATATATTTTTTGGCCTCAAAGACAACAAGTATTTGAAAGGAGATATGTGGCATCAAGCAACATAATGGAGAATTTCTTTACGAGTATTAGGAGTGCTTCAAGAAGTTATGTGCCAGTTTTCCATACCACATTATACCGGAGTAACTTCTCATCCAATATTTATATAAAGGATTGTTACCGATAGAGAGGAGTTTGGTTGATGCAGCGAGTAGTGGGGTACTTTGCAAGAAGACTCCCATTGTAGGTAGGATATTACCTAAGCTGATGGCCACTAACACCCAATAATTCAACACTCACAATGATGTTTAACGAGTAAACGAGGTAAGCACTTCATCCATTGAACATTGTTTAGATGAACTAATATCTTTTGTGAGACAGATTGCAGTTAGACAGGCACAAGCAAAAGTGTGCAGAATATGTTCAAACACGAGCCATCCAACTGATGAGTGCCCAACATTATAAGAAGGAAGTATGGAGTACGTGAATGTTACAGGAGGAAACTTCCTGAACCAATACAACTTGTACTTGCAAACGTATAACCCATATTGGAGGGATCACCCCAACTTAAGTTATGGAGGAAACCAATAGTAAAATTTCTTCCAAAATCAGCCACAAAGAGCACAAGGATTTCAACAAAGACTATAAGAAGCACAGGGAGCTTCTTCTTCCAATTCAGGTACATCTTTAGAAGATCTTACTGCTAATAATTTGTAATTGCAATAGGATATGCAGTAATTCCAAAAGAATATGTAACAATTATTTCAGCAACATGTATAGTAAATGCGACAGGAATTGAAAGCAAGAACACAAAATTTGGAAAATCAAATGGGTCAGATGGCAGTGAGGCTTAATCGACTAGAATCGCAAAGTGGAGGAAAATTGCCATCACAACCCAAGATAAACTTGAAGAATGTCAGTGCTATAACCTTAAGGGTGGAAAGGAGATTGAGGGTCCCAAGAGAACCCCATCAAGGATTGCTTCCGAGGAAGAGATCAAGAAGGAATTGAGAAAGGGAAAAAATCAGTCATCAAGTAAATTCCCAATAATATTAAAACTAACCCTCCAACTTTTCCTAGAAGATTGACAAGACCAAACAAAAAGGAGAAAGACAAAGAGATATTGGAGACTTTCCGAAAGGTGGAAGTCAATATACCTTTGTTCGAGGCAATCAAGCAAGTACCAAGGTATGCTAAATTCCTTAAAGAACTATGTACACATAAGAGGAAACTAAGGGGTGAGTTGTGTGAAATAGAGAAGAGTGGGGGTGAATAGTAGGTGGTCCAAGATATTAATCTATCAAATCAATGAATAGTTAGAGAAGAGAGAATTAACGTGAGAAGAGAAGAAGAGAGTTGCGGCAGTGAATAGCCGAAGGGGTTTCTGCTAGGGTTACAACGTGGGGGGCTAAAGCATTTTTTTGGGATAGACCCATGAAGGACTAGATTTCCTGACACCGATTTAGAGGCGACATTGACGTGATCGTGTTAAGCATTTTTTAATTGTTTTGTTGTTTCTTTCTCTCATTAGAAATTAATTATGTTATCTTATATGGATTGATTGGGTTTTGTGTATGGATAATCATATTTTCATTATTGTTCGGTTATTTGAGTATGAACCCATTAGGTATTATGAAAGGATGATTTTAATGCGTTCATTGAATCATTTAATTGCATAACCTTTGCTAGAATTTCGATATAATCCATAATTGTTATGTTGAAATTCATATGTAGCGATTAATGATTCGTAATCATTAGGGATAACATGACCTAGGTTAAATGACGCATCGTATATGGTTATTACCTTGATTAATCAGCTTTCCTAATTCGTAATGCTACTACCTAATTAAATATAGAGATCGTATCTTAGGTTATTGGGTGGTTAGGTTTAATTAATAATTGTATCTTGATTAAACAAAATCTAAGGGAAAACTCAGGTTAATTATTAACCCACGATTAATAGTTGCTAGGAGAGGTTTGAGAATAACAAATCATTGAAATATGCTTAATTATGGTGTAGGTTGAGATTGAACTAAAGAACCGAATCCTTACCAAATTTCCCAATTTTATCATTTTTCACATGTTTTTTGTAATTTTTTATTAGTTAGTCTCATTTTATTTTCTTATTCTAAAATCAAACTCCCCTTATTTTTCCTAGACACCGATTAATTTCTTTTCATAAGCTAACCAAACACTCCCTGTGGGATCGACTTAAACTCACCACTACTATAGTAGTAGTCTAGTTATTTTATTTTGACTAGTGTTACAATAAGCCGCCAATTTTGGCGCCGTTGCTGGGATGATGAGAAAATGATGATGGGTGAGAATGTGTCGACAGTATTTAGAAAGAAGATGCCTCTAAAATGCCAAGATCCAGGTATGTTTACCATTCCTTGCAAAATTGGTAATACTATGATCAATAGAGCTATGTTAGATTTGAGTGCTTCTGTTAATGTGATGCCTCTTTTGATTTATGCTTCTTTGAATTTAGGCCCTTTGAAAGAAACGAGTGTAATCATACAACTGGCTGGCTGCACTAATGCTTATCCTAATGGTGTGGTTGAGGATGTTTTAGTGCAGGTAAATAAGTTAGTGTTTCCTTCAGATTTTTATTTTATGGATATGAATGATGACACCTCATATAATTCGATACCTATCTTATTGGGGAGATTGTTTCTTAATACGGCTCAAACTAAGACAGATGTTCATAAGGTCACCCTCACAATGGAATTTGAAGGAGAAATGATTCATTTCAATATTTTTAATTCCATGAAACATCCTCCGAATGATCATCGTGTTTTCTTTGTTGATGTGATTGCTCCTTTAGTGCAGGAAATGTTTAAGTTAAGTTGTAGGTATCATTTGGAAATGGTTTTAACTGAGGATATGGAAGTAGAAGCCAACACTCATGTTGAGATGGGATAAGAGCTTATGAAAATGATAACCACCTTGGATTCGTTGGAAAGCTCTTCAAAAAGGTATGATTTGGCTTCCATACAACTATTTGAAGCTTACCAAAATGTGCAGGTATCATAATTAGAATTGAAGCCACTCCCTACACTTCTAAAGCATGCCTATTTGGGAGATAAGTAGACTCTCCCATTTATCATTTCAGCAGATTTGAATTCAAATCAAGAAAAGAGGCTGGTTCGAATGCTAAGAGAGCACAAGAAGGCTATTGGGTGGACTATCGCAGATATCCAAGGGATAAGTCCTTCCATATGCATGCATCGCATTTTGTTGGAGGAGGATGCAAAATCCACAAGGCAAGTTCAGTGTAGACTGAATCCTCCAATGATGGAAGTTGTGAAGAACAAGGTGCTGAAGCTTCTCAATGTTGGGATTATCTACCAAATTTCCAATAATTACATAAGTCCTATCTAGGTGGTTCCTAGTTTGGAATCACTGTTGTGACAAACCAAGAAGGCGAGTTGGTTCCTACTCGAGTGCAAACCAGGTGGTGAGTATGTATTGATTATAGAAAGTAAATTCTGGTACTCATAAAGACCAGTTTCCCCTTCTTTTTATTGATCAGATGCTTGAGAGATTGGTTGGTTATGATTGTTATTTCTTTTTATATGACTTTTCAGGTTATCTTCAGATCCTGATCACACCGGAAGATCAGGAGAAGACCACATTTACATGCCCATTCAGTATGTTTGCCTATTGAAGGATGCCATTCGAATTATGTAATGCACCTACCATATTCCAAAGGTGTATAGTAAGCAATTTTTTTGAATATGTTGAGAATATTATCGAGGTATTCATGGATGATTTTAGTGTGTATGGATCTTTTTTTGATGAATGTCTTGAGAATCTTGCCATTGTCTTAGAACGATGTATAGAAACTAACCTTGTGTTGAACAAAGAAAAATGTCATTTTATAGCAGATTAAGGTATAGTTTTAGGCCATGTGATATCTACTAAGGGTATTGAAGTAGACAAGTCTAAAATTAATCTTATTTCTTTTTTACCTTACCCCCCTACTGTGAGGGAAGTGCATTGTTTTCTTGGGCATACAGGTTTTTATCGAAGGTTTATTAAGGACTTTTCAAAGATAGCCACACCATTATGCAAACTTCTTTAATAAGATGTCTCCTTTGAGTTTGAAGAAAAGTGTAAAGAAGCATTCAACAAACTTAAAGATCTTCTAACATCCCCATTAGTGATTCAACCACCAGATTGGAACCTCTCCTTCGAGATCATGTGTGATGCGAGTGATTATGCAATGGGGGCAGTTCTAGGACAAAGAGTGGGAAAATATTTGCATGCTATCTACTATGCTTCAAAGACTCTAAACCCAACTCAATTGAATTATTCCACTACTGAAAAATAACTGTTGTCTATGGTTTTTTCTTTGGAAAAATTTTGATTGTATTTGCTTGGTGTTAAAGTGAATGTTTATTCTGACCATACAGCTTTATGATACTTACTCACAAAGAAAAAGGAAAAACTGAGGTTGATCAGATGGATTCTCCTCCTTCAAGAATTCAACTTAGACATCAGAGATAAGAAGGGGGCAGAAAACATGGTGACAAACCATCTCAACCGTTTGATAAAGGAAGAAGATGATATCCCTTTATGAGAAACCTTTCCAAATGAGCAGTTATTTTTTGCCGATGCAACATCGCCATGGTATGTAGACATTGTTAATTTTTCAGTTACTAACGATTATCTATTAGTTTGTTAAAGGCTTAAAGGGATAAGCTACGGAGTGAAGCGAAGTATTACGTATAGGATGAACCGTATCTTTGGAGGCACTATGCAGATCAAGTTATCAGGAGGTGTGTATCAGAAATGAATCATCATCAATTTTAGCCTTCTGCCATTCGTATGCTTGAGGACATTTTGGACTGAAAAGGATAACTCATAAACTTCTGGAGAGTGGTTTCTACTAGCCAACATTATTTAAAGATGCATATACCTTCTGCAAATCTTGTGATAGATACCAACAGTCAGGTAACCTGTCCTATAAAGATTAATTGCCACAAACTCCTTTGTTTTTTTATGAAAATTTTGACATCTGGGGCATTGATTTTGTAGGACCTTTCCCTCCGTCTTTTGGCTTTACTTATATATTGCTTACACCTGATTATGTTTCTAAATAGGTGGAAGCCAAAGCTACTAGGACCAACGATGCCAAGGTTGTTTCAAATTTTGTTAAGGCTAATTTTTTTCTAGGTTCGAGATATCGAAAGCCATCATTAACAACAGAGGAACCCACTTCTACAACAAAGTGATGGAAGCAATGTTTAGAAAATATCACATCACGCATAAAGTTCTACTGCTTACCATCCCCAAACTAACAGGCAAGCTGAAGTCTCAATTCGAGCAATCAAGTTAATCCTAGAGAAAACCGTGCAGCCCAATAGGAAGAATTGGAGTGTAAGATTGGAAGACGCATTATGGGCTTACAGGATGGCTTACAAAACACCAATTGGAATGTCTCTGTATAGGCTAGTGTTTAAGAAGACATGTCATCTTCTTATGGAATTACAACATAAGGCATATTGGGCTATCAAAAGATAAAACATACACTTGGATGATGCATGAGTGGATAGGAAGTTGTAGCTTTAAGAGTTGGAAGAGTTGAGGAATGAGTCATATCAAATGCAGTGATATATATGGAGACGACGAAAGCTTTTCATGATAAGATGATTTTAAGGAAAAGCTTCTTGGTGGACCAAAAAGTGTTACTATGTCATTCCAAACTCAAACTCTTTCCAGGTAAGTTGAGTTCCCATTGGGTTGGTCCATTTATTGTCACTCATGTCTTTCCTTTTGATGCAGTGGAGATACAGAGCCTTAAAACTGACAAGACATTCAGAGTGAACGGTCATCGCTTGAAATAATATTATAAGGGCTTCCAAATAGAGGATTTAGAGGTGTTGATGCTAGAGGATGTGAGTCGTATTATGAGGTCAAGTTAACGATGTTAAACAAAGGCATTGTTTGGGAGGCAACCCAAGGGGAGTTAATTTATGTCTTTTACATTTTCACATTTGCTATTTTTGTTAACTACTTCATTTCTTTTATTTGATTTTACACTAAGTAAATGTAAGTTTTAAATGTGGGGATGGGGTATGCTAGTTTATATGCATGTTTTTGAACTTAACTGTGGCTTATGTGGCTTCTTTGGCACTTTTCAAAATCAAATGAACAAAATCGAAAATTTTCATCTTTTCTACTTTTAAGATTATTTAGTCGTATTTAAAGCATGAATTGACTAGAAGAGCATACATAGCAAAATTTCACATGTACTTTTTCTCTTGTGATTAGTTCATGTACATTATTCTTAGAAGAGTAGTGACTAGTGGTAGACAAAAGCTAGTGAGGTTTTGAGCCATATTAAACTGACACATTCATACCAATCTCACTATTTTGTTTCTTATGAGTGACCTTTATGACATATACATCATTACTTTTCGTTGAATTTCTATTTGAGACCACATTGTTTATCACATGCATATTTATGAAAATGATTAGGCATTCTTTGTTGATTATAATCTACATTAGCCAAATAGTCTACCCATTTATGTGAATTTCCCTTGCTAATCCCTTTTGAGCTATATTAACCTTTTCCTTTGTATAAGCTACATTACATCCACCTAACCAAATATCCTACCCAAGCTTTAAATCTAATGGAGCATTTGTTAATTCTTGATGAATGTGATTGTGTAAAAGTCTAAGTGTGGAGGTTTGCTTATATATGGGTTGGTTGAATTTGTTAAAATGTCATGTTATGAATCCTATGTTGATGTAGCCTCTTTCATTTTAAAAAAACAACAAAGAAAAAATATTAAAATAAAAAGTATGAAGAAGGCAATGCAATTGTTGTGAAAGGTTATTAATGAATAGTTTATCCTCCTTAAGTTGTATTGGTTGGGTGTTTGAGTATACGACATATGAAGAGGATGTTATGTTAGATGGAGCGTTACATTGTTTTATGTTCATATGGTTTATGATATGAGAGCTGAATTGAGTTATGGATAAAATCTAACTTGTTCGTTTGATTTTTCATTAAGTTTTACTTTTACTTCACTAGATGAATGGCTTTCAAACTACATTAACCAAAATGCATCCCACCTTACCTTAGCCTACATAACAACCCTAAAAATTCCTTTGATTCATGATTATGCACGTGAATTTTAGTGAAGGAGAAATGAAATAATATTCAAATTTATGGATTGTTGTGATCATGAATGGTGTTTGAGTGTACCCATAGAAATATCTTGTTTAAACACCTTTTGTCCAAGTCTACCTTTAGATTACTCAATTTCTAAGGGTGATAAATTTTAATTGATCATGAGTAGAAGCTTTGAATGTTGAGCTGTTGCTATAGGTTTTAAAAGTCATTCATCTTTAGTTATGATTATCTATTCTTAGAAGATTTGGAAAATGAGTAAAAATGTTGGTTTGTGATTTTGATTTTAACAATTTGCCCAAGGATGGTCAAAAACTAAGTATAGGGGAATTTGATATATGTTTAAATGTTGATCTATTTTATCTTCTACACTTACTGATTAATACCTTAGAAATGCTTAGGATGCTCACTTTGATTCATATTTGATTTTAGGTACATTTTGGAAGTGAAGGAATTAAAGTGATCCGAAAGTATGCTCATTGAAGCCATTTTTCAATTTCTATACTCTTTGTCTTTATGGAGAAAGAATGAGAAACATTGGAGAAAAGAAAGAAAAGAAAATTAAGAATGAGAAGCAATGAAGCAGCTCACGTTTGTATGGATTTTGCATGACCATCACACGTCCATTTAACCATAACATGATATTCTATTCTAAGAGAAGTGTGGAGAATGATGGCTAAATGATGGATGGTGGATAGCTACATATAAGAGGCTAAAACACATGAGTAAATATTGCTACAAAGCAAGTCATTCATGTGAATCATGCAGGCTGTTCATTATTTCTATATACCCTTCAAAACGTAGCTACATTTAGGAGAATAAAACAAAAAGAGACATGAAGTGGTGCTGCACTAAGTGTGTACTAGTCGGTTAAGAGTGAAGAGGAGTGGAGAGAAAGCTAGCTGTCCATTTTTGCTACATTTTAACTAACATTTCAAATGTAAAGAAAGTGATATAGTTGGAAAGTAGCATCATGCTACACCTGTCCAACATTATTCTTATTGGAAACCTAGCTTTTTCAAAAAGACGAGAGAAGAGTGTGTCGGCTATGGGGGTGGGAGGAGGAGAACCGAAGCTAACATCTTTATTTGAGAGTGAAGAAAACATGAGGGAGGCTGTTTCATTTGAGTTTTAACGTAGTAATGAGAAGAGGAGAGATAGCTAGCGGTTTTAAGGATACGTGAACAGTGACAATGAACCAACAATCTTAATTATCACATCAAAGTTACAGTGAAGAGGAGAAGAGCTGCGAGAGGAGAGAAGAGAGTGAATAGTGAGCATGGACCTTAAACTTAATTTATCCCATCAGTGAATAGTAGCAAAAGGAGAAGAGAGCAGTAGCGTGGAATAAAGAGAGGGATAGGTTTTCCTTTGTTTTTCACCACTAAAGCACAGAGAAGATGGCTCACACTTGGAGCATAAAAATGGAGATGGAAGGTTAGCTTCCAGACACTAGTTCAACATGAATATCAATGCCAATTCACGGTTAAGATATTTTCATCATTTTAAGGTCGTAATTTCTTTTTAGATTGTTTTCTGTTGATGTTGATTTGATTAAGTTTTGGGATGAATAATCTTAATACAATATTTTGATTGTTTTATTTCGAATCTATTGCTAAAACATTAAATGTAATTCATAATAGTGACTTTGATGTTTGTGAGTAGCATCTAATGATCGTTAATCATTAGGAACAACATAACTTTGGTTAGATAACCTGAACGTGTGAGGTTACTGCTTATATTTATCGTTTTCTAATTCGTAATACGGCTGCCAAATTAAATCTACAGATCGTATCCTAGTTTATTTGGTAGTTAGGTTTAATTAATGATCATATCTTAATAAACACGACAGTTGACACTTAAGGTAGGAAAGGAGAGTGCAAAGTTTAACAACTTCATGTTAATTAAAGGGCCTACCCTTACTAAGGATTATTATAGGTTGGACTTCATAAATTCAATTTACATTAGAACTTAAAATTATATGTGATGTCCATTTGGAAACATGTATAGCTTTAGAACTTAATAAAAGGGAGAAGGATTTTGAACTCATAGAGTGCACTTTAAGGTTAAAAGGATAAGGGTATAAACATTATCTTGTACAATTATTGAGAATTTAGGATAAGGAAAGTCTAAACCATGACCTTATATCAAAGAAGCACTTGACTCAAAATCGAATAAATTGCATCCACACTATTATTATGAAAATTTAGAAAACAATAAGATTTATCCTATTATTATCTCCTCTTTATTGATTTCTATGAAGGAAGAAAGATGAGCTTATCTACTTAGCAACCTTGGATGAATGATAAACTTAAGAAGGAAGTCCAACTAAAATAAGAACTTGCTAGGAGGTAACCCAATGTTTAAATTTATTTTTCTCTTATTTATATTTCTTAGTTTTAGTTTTCTACTAATGCTTATTTAATTTCTTTTATAGTTTCTTTTGTAAGATCTTTTTAAAATTTACTTCACCAATCTTAGATGGAATTTAGAGATTATAACTAAATTATCTTTCACGAGTGCTTTTGTTATCTCACTTATTGAGCATTAAAGATTATGACATGTTTAAGCGTGCAGGGCATGGATTCCTAAAAATCTATTTATCATTTTTTTATGTTTTAAGTTTTAACTACAAATTTTCTTAATTTTAGTGCTTAAGGTTAAACTTTTTCGTTTTTATCTTTCTTTTTGTTTTGAGTTTAGGATCCTATTAGTTACTTTAGATTGATAATATAAGTGTATACATAATTCTTAGTTGAGATTCGTTGTTAAAATTTAGGTGCATAATATTAGTAAATAATCGTATTGCAAATTTGACTTTGTGAATGCTAGAAAACCAATTTTTTTTTGTGATGATGCTTTAATTTAACTTAAGTATCTCAAGAAAAATTGAACTTTCATAAATGATTTTTTTCCTTTAAATGTGGTTTTCTTCTTTGATTTTTGACTTCTATAACTTACATTTCATCTTTTCAATATTAAATGTAAGATATGTCAAGAATTAAAATGATACATTCACTTAAGATTTATGTTTGAGTCAAATTGCCTACCTTTTGTACAATGAAACATTAGTGGTCCCTTTTAAGCCTTTTATAAAATTTAAACCTTTTTCTTAGTAAATTTTTGCGAAATAACCTTGAGATAAGTAATTTCACACTAATTCTTAATTAGTAGAGCTTTTGCTTATGATTTGACGTTGTTAGTGATGGTATAGAAGGAAATAAGTGTAGGGTGATGATAATGTGTATCAAATGGCACGGAAAAATGATATCAGTGCCAATTGGAAAGAAAAAAGAAAAGAAAAATAAAAAAATTATTGAAAATCAACTGACACAGATTCTTGTTCCTGAAAAGAATGACGAAAAAATATAAGGAGTCAGTGGAGTAATGTATTTATATTTCTCTTGATTTACTTTTTTTTGTACTAGTTATAAATAATTTGTTTTTCCATGTACTTAGAGTAATGTATTTATATTTCTCTTGATTTCCTTTTTTTTCTCTACTAGTTATGAATAATTTGTTTTTCCAAATTCTTGGAGTAATATATTGATATTTCTCTTAATTTACTTCTTTCTTGCTCTACTACTTATAAATATTTTGTTTTCTTATATTCCCTTCCTTTGTAAACCATTTATCCCTTGGCCCTATTATAACCTTGTTCAAGGACCCTTTAATTTTTTTGTTATATCTCTATTAGATTAGTGGAGATTAGATGATTTTTCAAGCAGATGATAAACTTAATTTCATAAGAATATTATGAGTGTGCCTAATAGAAAAATTAAAAAATTTCTGTGAATCATTGATACCTTACGAAAAAAAGTTAAAAGTATTTGAACTTAATATAATAGTATTTTCTTTGTCTTTATTTGTATATCAGCATTTAAAAATTATTATGTGTTTAACTTTTACAATTCAATTGAAGATTGGGATATGTATATCTTTTGTTATTAACAACTAAGCTAAATAATGAACGTGTGGTAATGTTTATGGTTATCATTATAGCAAACCCTTAAAGAGACTATAGCTCCTTCACTAGGAATATGCAGGGTTTAGATACTTGTGGTATATGCTAAATTTCACTGTACACCTATAAAAATAGAATTGTTTAGTTATAGTTAGGCTAGTATAGTTAGTTAGGATTTCTTATTGTCAATTACTTAAGGATAAGTAATAAGTTAAGTGTTCAGAAATTTGATAAAGTTTTAATTTCCATATTATCAGGGGTTAGCTTAGTTATAATTTAGCACCTTTAACATGTTTTATATTAATTATATGATATTTTCCTATATTTATTTCGTATTATTATAGGTGATGACATAGAGGAGAAATACTAGATTTGAATGCATTTTTCTTCGATTGAGAAGACATTGGAGTAATTAGAAGCTAACAAACTAGAAAAATAACTTTATAGAAGGAATTAAAGATAGATTCAAGTTAAAAGAAAAGTTAAAAATTGAAGAAAGGAAAATGCCAAACAATCATCAGACATAACTAAGAGATAGGCAATATCTCTTGTGAGGTTAAAAAACTGAAGAAGTAGAATGTAACCAACACATGAGAGGTTCTTGCAACTAGTTCTAGACTCGTTAATGTTTTTATGAAAAAAAATTCTAAAAGCTAACTGACACTAGTATGGAAGCTAGTTTAACATTGATCACATAACACAAATTCTGAGGACTACCTAAAAATACTAGTTTAATCATACTAGGAATCTCTTATATAGCCCTAACAATAAATACTCTTATCTGGATTACTTAATTACTCCTAAAAGTTGTGTGATAGCCAATTTAAGTTTTTACATTTTCTTAAGATTTCTTAACAATTTGGAAGGATTTGGAGCAAAGATTGAAAGGTGATCAACCTCAAAATGGATGCAGTTAGGGATATCTTCTTCTATCTTTTCTTCTTTCTAGTATTTTATTATTTAAGATTGATTTTTTTTAGTAGCTAAATTTATAGTAATGGGTATGGATGTAGTTTACATCGGATATTTCATTTTAGTAATGCATGATGAATTATTCTTTGATATAGTTTATTCTTTGTAATCTTAATTTTTGGATTTATGGTTAGCCATCATAATTTAGTCTTAAGGATTGTATGAAAGACTAAAAGGTGAAGTATGATCTATGCATTAAGAGAATAAACATTTTAAATTTAGAGAAATCGATTTCCTAAACTGTTGTGATAAGCTAGCTTTATTAGGTTGAATTGCATATTGAGATGTGGTGATTAATTAATTGAATATACATGTGAGCCTTAAGAGAGGGTATAGATACATCAGGTTAATTGTTATTTTAACCTTAATAGTCAGTCTTGCATGATAATTAGAATTTCTTTCTAAGTGAATCTAAAAACTCTAACATTTTATTATTTTGATTTCTCTTTTATTTTTAACTGTCTTGCTTTTAATAATTTATTGATTTAATCTTTCCTTCATAAAATCTTATTTTATTTACTTTAATTATTTAGTTAGGATTAGTAAACATAGTAATTATAGTCCTTATGGGATCAATACTTTATAATACTTCAGTTTTATAACTTGCTATAATTCATTATATGCATTCATAGATATATTCGATCACTTATTTAGCAAATCGGTGGACTGTTTCTCATTTAAAGTAAAAACTGACAACTCCTCAATCCTCTTCTTCTTAAAAAGGAGATCATTTAAGTTCTTAACATTTTTTTATATATTTAAAAATAGTTTTAGAAAAATGAATTTTAAGTTGAAATTATTTGAAAAGCTCTAAAACTACCAAATTTATCTTCCTTTCTATCTTTCTTAAGCTTATTAGTGTATGAAATTTTTAGTTGGTACTTTTTGACCACTTCCTTCTTTAGCTTGTCCTCTTTCTCTTTCTCTGTCTTCTCATCCTTCTTTTCTATTACAACATCATTCTTCTTCTTTTTTCCTCTCTGTTTAACTTTTATCTCCTTTCCTCTCTTAAAGTCATCACATTTACTAACTCCCTTGGTTATGGCTCGATATTGCTAGGTAAAGTATTTAATCACCTTTTAGTGATAAACTTGGCAAGTTATAACTACTCTAAATTTGTATGTTCTCGATGCAAGTTATATTTAGAGAGATGTTCAAGAACTTTAAAAGCAAGCTTTGTATATAGTAATGAATTTTTTCATATGCTCCTCAAGACTTAGCTTGGCTTATTGCTACTGTTATTGCTAAAATCCCAATGGAGCTTGATTATTACATCAACAGCTATGATGGTTTCTCCAATGTAATTTATAAATGTTAATATAGAGATCATTTTAAGATGAGTTCCCCATAAAAGTAACTTGCTCAATTTGTTCATTGTAAAGGACTTGAAATTTATGATTAAATTATATAGATTTCATAACTCATTCCTTATTCTAGTTAAATTGCCAATACCATATTGTGAATCTTTCTACTCAATGCTTCTAAATTAGTATATAATGTTATCATGACATCTATATTATGGATGCCACTTGATTTTTGATTTAGCCTCGAATTTCCCCATTGGAAATTATTCATGAAAATATTTTCAATAAACTCTTAAAATTCCTAAGGATTTTTTAAAAGGTAGTTCCACCTAAATATGCATTAGTCAACATCTTAGATGGAGAAATCAAACCACTATTAAATGTTTGTATTTTCAACCCCAAATCAATTTTACGATGTGAACATTTTTTAAATAACTCCTTCCATCTTTCCCACGTGTCAGACAACATCTCTCTCTCTAAGTTTTAAAAGATGAAGATGTTGTTCCTTCCTATTTAAGGAAAATACCTAATTAAAAACATCTTAATAAGTACGTTACATATGGTAATGGACCTATGAGGCAAAAAATTTAACTACAATTTCTCTTTATTCCTTAATGTGAAAATAAAAACCTTAATTAAATAGAATCTTCTAAAGCTCTGTTAATCTTGAATGTACCATAAATCTCTAAAATGTTGCAACGTGTGCATTAGATCCCTATCTGCCAAGCTATCAAACTACACAAGCTATTGAACCATACATAGAATGTTATGCTTGATCTCAAAATTATTAGACTCCAATAATGGCCTAATAAAGCAATATGCTATCTGCATAAGTAACGACCTAGCATAATCCCCTATAGTATATTATCCTCCCTATCTTACCATTATATCTGGTAGCTATAACCTTATAACTTCTAAGTTTCCATTAAATTTTGAGATTCTTTTGATTTCTATATCTGGATTAAGTAGTTCTCTAGGACTACTCTTAGTCATTAAATAAAGTACCTAAATCCTAAAATTTAGCAAGCAAATATAAGATCAAGAATGAATGTTATAAAATAAATAAATGAAAACAGAAAGAAAACGTTATTATTTTAATATAAGTAAAGTGTTTCTAGCATCCTAGTCTTTGGGCATTAAAAAATTCATAACAGAAACACTTTTAGATGAACTCCTAATCCCAATGTCAGCTTGATCTATTGATATGACATCTAGATGGCAATTTTTTAATGAAAAATAAATTATAGTTAAATTTTTAGGGTTATAAGAGTTGATAGATAAATATTTAACTATATTTTTACACCCATATTTGATGTATTTTGCATAATATTTTATACTTTTATCATATATTTGGCACTTAATTTGCTCCAAGTGTGTTTACATGTGATAATTGCCTTCATGGACTTAAAGTAAAGGAATTCAGGTGAAAACACAGTGTAAAACAAAGAATTGACAAATTTGAAGGAATGCACAACCATACATTGTGACCATGCACTTTCCCAGCCATGCACTTTCCCGTGGCTAAGCACTTTTGTAATAACCAATGAAGTCCAATTATGCACAATCTAATGCACCGTCGTGTATTTACCAAAAACTTATAATTTCATATAAAGTAACATTTCGAAGAAAATTAAGGAGAAGCAAACTCTTAGAGACAATTTCTAGATGTGGAGAACATCTAGAAAGGACAATTTTGATCCTGAGAAGTGGAAAACATGATGAAATCTTCGAAAGATCCATTAGAATACAAGATCAAGCCTCTACATCACAAAAACATTTTATATAAGACAATCAGGGAGATTTAGAAATTATGATTCCAATGTTTTAGATTCGTATTTCCATTATATATGTTTAATTTCATATTCGATGATATGCAACTAAAGTCCAGTTAGTACTTAGGTTCATACGTAGAGATTGAGAAATCATAGTGTGAATAGATCTAACATAATTAGAAGGAGTTGATTGTAACCCTAGAGATAGGATGACATAAATCTTTCAGATTAGGGTCAAACTTAATAGAGGGACTCATAAATCGGTAATGCAATCATATAAGATTTAACCTAAGTAATTTGGTTAGAGACTTTAGGATTAGTTGTTAGTAGACTTAAGGTTAGCTATTAGCATACCACAGGAGTATCCACGGTCCAACACATTAACAAAACAATTGCATGATAAAATATCAATCCATTAAGTGTTTAAGGGAGTTCGAACCTAGATACTAACTTCTGATAACAATAGTTTTCTGAGTGAATTCCACTGTCAATGCATTCATTAACATTTCCTATTTCTTTAATTGTTTTAGATTTTCTTTTCTTTTTATTAAAAATCTAAAATCAATCCTTAGGATAGATAATAGGGGAAGGGTTAAGCACTAGTATTCATAGTCTTTGTAGGATTGACCCATACTTGCTTGTACTAATTATAGCTACGCCATGCACTTGGGGTCTATCACATAATTGACTAACATTAAAAATAAATCAACCAAATTTTTGGTGCTATTATCGGGGACTTTGATATTAGGAAAGCCTGAATGCTATTGCTCTAATCATTTTCATTTTATTTTGTAATGTGTTTTTTTATTTTCTTTTATTTTAATTCTACTTTTGTATTTATTTTATTTTATTTTATATTATTGTATTTTATGGATTATTAATTTAATTATCTTTTGAATCTCTCTACTTGATCTTGGGTCTGTGGTTTATTGTAGGAATTATGATTCATTGTCATAGCCACAACTCAATTGAAGGATGGAGCAGCAAGACTTTTATGGGAGACAAAATATGCTTTCGTGAACTATAACATCACTGTATGGCAGAATGAGGTGTTCTCACATGTTTTCAAAATCTCAACCAATATTTAAGCCTTGTAGCAAAATTAGTGGGAGTTATTAGTATAATCATGAATGTCGAGCAACTACTTAAACATGGGAGCAACTAAGCATATACAATCGACCTCAAAGTGCCTTATATGAGAGTAGCTACAATTCAGAATGGAGCGATTCTTATACTTATGGATGGAAAAAAAACACTTTAATTGGACATTTATAGCACCAAGCCCCTCTAGTTAATAAGCTAACTCTGGAAGATAAATTAATGGAAACCTTTGCTGAAATGAAAGTTAACCGACATGTATTTAAGAGTAAAGAAAAGACAAACGTGGGTTTCATAAATTGAGGTATATTTCAAAAGGAGCTTCCAAAGAAAAAAGAAAATATTGAAGATCGACAGATAAAACGCCTTACTGAGAGAGTAGCTAATCAACATAAATTAGATGAGAGATTTTCTTCTCCTACATATGATGAGTATAATTTCAGCTTCCAACCATCGCAGGGTAAAGAAAAGTCAACCTTTAATTTCATAAATAAATATACATTTTAAGAAGGCGAGGAGGTAACTGTTGCTTTGAAAAATATGATGATTGAGTCTATTCAAGAATCAAATATGAGGCATTAGGAAATAGATGCATTAGGAAATAGAGACATTAGGAAATAGACGCTCGTATACAAAATATGGTGAATCAAATTGATCAGCTAGCAGAGATATTATCTAACGAACCCATAGGGAGTTTGCCTAGTCCTAACAGATCCTAATGAATTTGGAATGGTAATCACCTTTAGTAGTGACGATGAGCTCTCAAAAAAAGAAGAGGAATAGGAAGCAAGCATTATAGATAAATTGATAGAACTCTTTATTAACATGAAAGCTGAGGGATGCGAATTTGAGAGTGAAGAAAAGGCAAGGGTTAGCTTATTGAATGGAGTGACATTCTAAAGCTTCCAGAAGAAGAAGAAGTCTCCATCCAAGAAGGAAAAGTAGAGGAGAAATAAAAGTTAATTGAAGAAGATGAGCCAATAACCTCTATCTAGGAAGAAGAAAAAGAAGAGTGGCTAAAGGAGGTAAAAAAAGAACTGGTGGAGTAATCGAGTAAGGAAACTTCTGATGAGGTGTTGGTAGTGACCTTAAGTATGGAGGTTTCCCACTTCCTCAAAGACGAGCTATTTGAGCCAACTGAGGATTTAAGGAGTTTCATTATCCCTCATTTTATTAACAGTTGGTCATTAAAAAGGGCATTATTGCTTGAAATTGGATTTATTAATCTCATAAATTATGTCCTTATTGGTATCTTACAAGAGGTGGCTTTTTTAAAGGCTACAAAACCACTTTGAGGAGAAAAGAGTGGAAGCAAGTTGCTGATTATTGATCCATCATGAAGTTGAGCATAAAGGTTACGATGAGCTACTGATGTTAAAGAAACACTACTTAGGAGGCAACCCATGAATTAGTTTAATTTTATTTCAATTTCTATATTATTTTGTTTTTGCTTTCGTATTAGTAAAGGATTTCATTTTATGTTATGTTTTTTCCTTTGTTCTTTTTTATCCTTTTCTTTTACATTTTGCAAGGATGTAAGTTTCATATTGGATGGATCAGAATTAAAGAAATCGTTATAGTTAAGAAAGTACCACTAAACACTCTCACTTTGTCATAAATGCTTATATTGTATACATTAAGACAATGTACAACTTTAAGTGTGGGGATGGGTTTATTGATTTTTTTAACTAATATCTTTAAGCTTATTACAATCCTGATTATAAATATTTTAACTGATGTCTTGAATTAATTGAATCTATTCATGAACACTATATATTACTATTGAATATTAACTTGAATTAGTGTGCAAAAGGATGATGGTTAAAATAAAATCAGTTTTCTAAGTCATTTTTTTATAATCATTGAAGTTTTCAAGTTGAATGAAATTTGCATATTATTTACACATATATATACCCTAATTTTTTTCTTGAGCGCTTTGAGTCTAAAGAGAAAATTTTCAAAATTTTTAAGCTCTATTTATTCTTTCATGTGTGTGATATCATGTATAGTAGGATAATACTAAAACTTGCTTTTACTATACATATTGAGACCATATTTGATAAATTATAAGCATTAATATAATGAAGGCATTTAGATTTACCAACTTCCTTAGCCTATTTCTTTGAAATTTCCATACGCAAAATTTACCTTTAGGAATAACCAAGTTGAGCCTTAGTCTTTTTCATTGTTTAAACTCAAATTATAAACCTTTATCCTATTTTTCTTTGAAGACTTGCTTATTGTTTTGAACCTTGAAGGTTATTTGCATTATTTACTTATTGAGACTTGAAATTTATGAAAGGTACAATATTTCTTGAATTGTAGTGCTGATTGAATAGTGTGAAAAAAGAAAACAAGAAAAAGAATAAATTTATGGTACCAATAAAGTGCATTAAAAGGACTTATGTGTATTTATAAGTAAATCTTGACATATATTATGTAGTAATTTTTTTTCAATTTAACCCTTTTATTATCCCATTCATACCATACAACCTACATAAAGACCTTTTGATCTTTCTTTCTAGTTTGTACACAAATGGTGGAGATGTGATTTTATTGCAAGCCTTTGGTAAGAATTTTACTATACATTTATTGAGAGTTTTTATACTTTTCACCCTAAACAGTTGAGCGCATTGAGTGAAATCTTGATAAGGGTGTAAAGACGTATGCTTTTGGTTTCAATGTGATTATTGATGTGGTTACTATTAATATTGCTTAAGAAGTTAATTTTAGGACAATTTGACTCTAATTGTATGTTAATTTGATTTAATAGGATATGATGAAGTATAGTATGAATGGATAGTAAAACCCCCTATAGAGAGCCTACAACTATCCACACATAAGGCAACCAATTTCCTATACATACATTCATGATATGCATTTTGGTTCAATGTTATACATATACACATTACAAAACTCCCTAATGTTTAACATTATCATTTAACAGTAGTAAAACATTTTTACATTTACATGGTAATCCAAAAGAAAACATACAATTTCTTTTAACCATTACATGTACAATCATCTTTAACTAATGCCTTCTATAAGTACTTTTTCTTCTATTTGTTGGCCCTGGTCCCTACAAATGTTCACTGTACCTCACTCCTATGACTTGGACTTACACGAATTAACACACGTGCTAAGCTTGAAAGCTTAGTGGCGAAACACTTAGTTTGATGACTACTCATAGCAGTCATTCACCAAGAACATACATTCATGAACATCGCATAAATATAAATAATGATGGCAGAATTAATCAAATAAATAATGTAAACATGCTTCATTATATTTCTTTTCATATACCATAAATTCACCTTCAAAACTCAAACATTGATATTCAACACTCAATGGTACAAATTATCAATACAAATGTAAATGTCCATTCATATAGTGATTATTATGTTGTCATACTGTATTTCTTATTTATATCTCTTTACTTTACTTTCTATGATAGGCCCCACATTTTCTGTGGGTGTGGATAATAGGTGTTGTGGATACTCGAAGGTACCAAACTGTGGATACCTGAAGGTACCAAACTATGGATACCCAAAGGTATCAAACTATGGATACTCGAAGGTATCAAATTGAGAACACTAGTAGTGTCAAACTATAGCAGCTGCACTGCAACCCTATAGGCATGCCTATCTATCCACAACTAAGACAATAGAGCAGGCACTATAACATTTCTTTTAACCATTTCCAAATTTCATAATTCATATATTGACAAGTCACATGATATAAATTCCAAGTCATAAAATATGTATATGTGTTCATACATGCAAGCCATAACTTACTACCATTAGGAGGGTGTGAAAATCACACTTTTATAACCATACTATACATATATGAGTAATAAATATGCATACCAATCATTTATGTACAAGTAAGTCTTCTTTGGAATGCATTATGCTCAATCTTAAATTTCAATGTTAAATCACCCAATTCATATGTTAGTCATATTTCATTTATTTGTAGGTGTTTGAAAGGTCTCATACACATTCAAAAAGATTCGGTAAAAATCAGAAACAAAAATAATGCCACGATCGTGACAGACACTCACTCCATTCATATGTCTATTTGTTCCTTAATGTGCATATAGAAAAAGTCAAAACTAAGTTTTGAGGTCTTCTATAAATTTTTTCCCCTATGTCTATAGTTTCTATAGCACTAACAATCAGACCATTTGGAATTCTAAATTATCAGATATAAGCAAAATATCACAAGCTGCTCCAAAACAGGGGTAGCATCAGGTCACCTTTTTTTTTATCTCAATTTCTAAGGTCATAGAGCTAGAATTAAGTCAAAGTCCCTTCTAAAGATATTTAGATCTATTTTTAGGTTTCATATACAACTAAAATCACACAATTTGGGGGTCTGTAGGCTGAGTTATAACCTAAACAAACCCTAGATAGAATTCGACTACACAATACTCTCTTGTCATATTTAACCAATTCTATCCAAGATAATACCAAAATAACACCAAAGCAACATCCCATAAATAATTACACATCCAAATGAATCTTTATATCAATTCAATCGTACATAAATACAGAAATCAACTAAATGAAGTCCCAAACCTGAAAATTAACAAAGAAGGTCTTCTATTGCCTTTCCTTCCCTTCCTCATTGGCTTTGCTTGACTCACTAACTAAAAACACCCAAAATATATCTCTCAATTCCACTTCCAACCTTATAATTTCATTTCTTCATAAGCAAAGTAAAAAGAGGTAAAGATGAAGAGAAAATCCCTAACTTTTACCTTGATTTCCATTTTTATTGACATGATTTTATACATGAAAAATGATGGGATGAAGTAGGTGAAATGGAGAGGAGAAAAATATGAACTTAGAACCCCAAAAATTTCGTGCATCTCCCCTATCCCTATCCCCATTCAAGAACTTTCAAGACCCACACATATGTATTCCTATTGGACACACATGCTTTATTATTATTGGTCACACATGCCTTAATCCAATTGGTCCATGTGTTAACTTTAGAAAAATTACATATTGGTCCTTTTTCTTCCTTTACTTCCCATATTGACCTTCAATCTTATAAATTAATTTCATTCCCCTAGGTCTTAATTTTTAATGTAAAAAAATTTATGCAATTTGGTTAATTATTCTAGGAGTTATACCCAAAACACTATCAATTGTTTAAAAACAGGAACAGTAGCCAAAACTCAACTTCAGGCTAGAATTCAAAAACGGTAGAGGCACAATATGCAATATCCCATTTTCTCATACTAAAGGGTGGAACCCTAGATTTCTGTACATGAGAAAATAGGAAATGCATTACATTTACATGCATATCACTAGCATAAGCATGCACATACATATACGTTATTATTGATTTTTCTACACATTACAAAGACTGTACATGTACTCAATTGACATTTGGGGGTATAAATGTTTTTTTATGATTATGATGTGAATTATGAATTAGTATCTCTAGAATTTTGATTTGGTGAGTTATAATTATTAATTCAAAATTTTTGGTGAAAATTGAGAGGTTTACAAAATTATGTGTATTTTTGGACTAGGAAAAATGTCAAGTGGCAAGACAAATTGATAAATGGTAGTATAAATAATTAAAAAGTGGCATGAGGATTAAATGACTAGTGACATAGAAATTGGGAGACAAATGGACCAGAGATGAAATGGTATTGGGTACAAAAATTACAAAATATTAACATTGTTAGCATTATTAATTAAGTTAAGTGTCATGACACTTACCAAGCATTATTCACCTTGCTTTTAACCTATCTTATGATATTAACATCTTGAAAGACTATCTTCATTGTCTTTCATCTTATTTCTACAAACTCTTCTCTTCATTTCTCATTCTTCATTTTCTTCACTCACGACCCTCACCATCTTGAGTTTTGTTAACACTATACACAAGCCACTTCAACAAAATTTTGTTGTCTTCTTCTTGATGATGAAAGCCACCTCTATTCTTATTTTCTCTCTTGAAATGATGATGATCATGTAGCAAGGATAGGCTAGGGTTTCCTGGTGACTTGAAGATTTTTAGAGTTTAACAAGTAAGTATATTAATGATCTTTATGGTTTGTTTTAAGAGAAACAACTTTAAGATAGTTTGAGATGGGTTGATTATGAAAATGATGTTGATGAGTGCTGGAAAAATATAATGAATGAATGGACAAATATGTTCTATTTTTGGATGTATAAAAAATAGATTTGTTGGTTATTTTAGAGAAAGATTAATGGTGAAAATGGAGTAGAAAGTGTGCTGGAGTACTGATGAACTAATGTATACGTTGATGTCTTGTTTATGTGTATATAATGAACAATTATTTATGGATTGATGTATGTATGTTATTCAGATGGAATTGAGGTGAGAATGAAGAGGAAATGATGTAGAACTAATGAACTATGCATAACATGGTTTAGATGTAACATGTAGGAGTTACATAACCTATGATAATGGGAAATGCAAGTAAATTGCTGGAAAGTTTCTACTAGTATAACCCATGATTGTGGGAAGTCATCCATAATCGTGGGAAAGGCCTTGAACATGAATTCTTCTCTTATTTGTGATGTTCGAATCCGTATATGATAAGGTACTTTTTTATGATGCATTTAGGCTTGAATGAGACTTGAAATAAACCTAATTTGATGCTTGATTAGGTGATTAAATGTTTGATATGCTTAGGGTGATAATTGAGGTTATAATAAAGGAAAAAATTGATGATATAAATATATCAAAAATCTGGAAAATTTAGAGATGTTATGGGAATGAAAGTGATCTTATGAATGCTAATTCGATTCAAAGGAGATGAATGATGTGTATTAAGTAAAGATGAATGAGAATTTAGATATTATGTGATCTTATAATACTAGAATAACATTAGTGAATGATTAATTGATGAACTTAGAATAACCATGTATAATTGAGGTGTAAACCTAAGTTCAATGTAGACATATACAAGTGATAAAGGTCAAATGATCAAGACTTGTGATTAAGGATATATACCCGAGAAAAGTCATTGAGCATGCATTGTACATAGCACATATACATATGTGTATGGTTGAATACTTATATGATTGTGCAAATTAGTAATGTGTAAATATGTGTGTGTTGCATGATATAGAAGAGCAAATAGAACGACAGCATCCCGACATTGTCAGGACATCAAGACAATAGCTATTTGGAGTGTACAGTGAGTAACCTAGATGTTTCTCACTAGGAATAATTTTATTTTCCTAAATTTCGATTATTGAATTGATAACTATGTGAATGTAACAAATGCTGGACATTGATGGTCTGAGGAGTTTGATAACTGAGATCATATTAGAAGTGCTTCATTGAATATGAATCTAAAAAAAATAAGTGTTCTCAACAAATATGTTAAATGCCGAACTATGTCTGATGAAAATGTGAAAAGTGAATGTGTTTACTAAATGAAAGTGATTGATTGAAAATTTATTATTTGATGCATTTCTTAATATGATATATATGATCAGATGAAGGCATTTATGATAGAAGTGGCCAATGAAAAAAAGCTTAAAGCTTAGCAATATGAATAAAGAGCCAAAGGCTTACTAGTAAAATAAGCTTGGTATCATACAACAGATACGAGACAATTATCAATGAGCCTGGTATCCATAATGGATATGTGACAGTTAAAAAGGCGCTCGATCTCAAAAATTAACAATGAAAGTGGAGTCTCATGAGTAATTGCATATAGAATTTGATATGTGTGTTATGTGATTGATTGAAGTTAATTGTTTGAACCGTTCTGAATTGAGTTGAGAAATAATGTGCAATATGTGACTATGTGAACTGTCTTTGAAATTTGAAGTGTTAATTGTCTATATGTTTTGATATGAGTTAGCACATCAATGATAGTTTACTCATTGAGTTCGCAAAACTCATTAAAATTGCAATGTGGCTTTTTAGGTACAAGAAAGGGGACTTAGCTTCTAAGGCACTCTAGAAGAATTCTAGTAATGCATTTTTGGATACAAGAAATGGCTCAAAGGTCAGTCAGCGGTGATTAAGGAGTTAGATAGAAAATCTTTTGTATAATTTCTCATTTCATGTAGAATGTTGTATAAGAGCAGTAGACTCTTATAATTTTTTGATACTATATATATATGTGTGTGTGTGTGTGTGTGTGTGTGTGTGTGTGTGTGTGTGTATATGTATGTATATATATATATAGATTATGGATGAAAAGCTACAGTGTATTATTTTTTATAAATGAAATCGAAACATTTTGATATTTTGGATAATTGTGTTTTATCAATGGAATGAAGAAATTAATCTTTGAATATTTGTGTTATATATGTATGATGCCATATAAGTGAATATGACTACCCTAACATGTCGCTTTCATAGGGCATGTGAGTGAATGTCCTCGAGATGATTAAGCAGGTGCTCGGTGGAAGTGGGGTGTTATAGGTTTTCATATTAGAGCATGATTTGGCATCTATAAGGACAGATATAAGCATGTAGACATGATATATCCTGAGAAACTTGAAGAGTAATTAAGGTTATTGTCTATTAGGTCATCCTCCATAGGTGATCAAGCTGGAGAATCAGCGGACCTAGAGTCTGTAGGAGCCAGTAGAGAGTCTTTCGTACCTTGACCTATTCAAATGCCTATGAGAATTCCTTAGAGAAAGTAAAAGGAGGTATGATAAACTGAGAAAGCAAGGGGCTATAGACTTTTACAGAATTACAAACCCTACTGAGGGTGAAGGATAGTTAAAGAAAACCGAGAGAATATTATATTCGATGGACTGCGAGTCTGAAGAAAAGTTTGATTACACAGTTTCACTATTGTAAGGTCCAGCATATCAGTGGTGGAAGATTGCTTCAAGTAGTATCGCCCGGCATTGTAGTTTAAAGTGGGAAGACTTCTTAAAAGTCTTCAAGGAAAATTACATGCTGAAGATCTATCTGGACAAAAAGATGAAAGAGTTTTTGGATCTAAAGGAAGGTAGTCTCACCGTAGCAGAGTACAAGATAAGGTTCAATGAATTGATGGAGTATGCTACTACCTTGATACCAACTGAGGAGGATAAATGTAGATAGTTCGAAGATGGACTGAGTATGGAGATAAAGACGAGGTTAGTTATGACGAACCTAAGCAATTTCACTGAGTTGAGAGTAGCCTTGATCTGAATAGAACAGTTGTTAAAAGATAGACAAGGAGAGTACAGACAAGAATTCAGAATGAAGAGACCTAGTGAGTCCCAAGTTGATTCTTACAGAAGATATAATAAGTGCTAGAATAGATCGTTTTGACCACCCAGACAGTCGAGGTTCAAATAGAGAGGTAGTTTTATACAAGCTAGTAGTGGTAGAGGTATAGTATCTGGGTAGATGTCTAATTATGAACACTGTAGTAAGAAGCATAGTGGGGAATGTTGGAAGTTTTCAGGAGCTTACCTTCGATGTGGCTCCTTTGAAAATTAGATCAGAGACTATCCCGTAGTTTTCAAGGCACAGTTTGGAATGAGAGGATGAGCAGTGACTGAAACAACCGTCCAGCAGAGCAGAGACGAGCTAGTGGATCTAAACAGAGAGGCAGAGGTAGAGGTAGACTGAGTTAAGCTGGTCCTACTATTAGGACTAAGGTGTAGAGAAATCATCCTCAGGCCATATTTTATGCAATCACTAGACAGGAGGCCCAAAACTCCCCATATATGGTAGCAGGTGTGTTGAATGTCTTTAATTTTGAACATTTGCATTGGTAATTCCAGCATATACACATTCTTTTATCGAACTGCATCTGGCATCTAAACTGCGTTGTGATAAAGAAATGTTGAAATGTAGATTAGAGGTGAGTACATCGATAGGTAGTACTATAGTGATAGGAGAAGTGTGTAAAAGGTGTATAATTCGAGTTAATCAGGTAGAGCTAGAAGTTGTTCTGATTGTGTTGCAGTTAAGTGAGATAAAACTCATCCTAGGTATGGGTTGGCTCACTTCTCATAGCGTGGTAATGAACTGCTATACTAAGGAGGTGATACTAGAATCTCCTAATCAGCTGAGAGTAATCTTTCGAGGTGTTAGTTAAGCAGTGCTAGCCAGATTGATCTCATCAATAAATGCTTTGAGATTGGATGTGAAGCTTATCTAGCATATGTAGTTGATACCTGTACTGAGGAGACAGTATAAGATATTCCTATTGTTAAGGATTTCCTGGATGTATTTCTCACTGAATTATCTAGTTTACCCCTAGATAGGGAAACGAAGTTCGTTATTGACCTAGTTCTAGGTACTACTCCTATATCTATTCCTCTATATAAGATGGCGTCTGTGGAACTTAAGGCTCAGTTATAAGAGTTGCTGGAAAAGGGTTTTATCAAACCCAATGTATTACCTTGGGGAGCTCCAATCTTACTTGTGGAAAAGAAAGATGGAACTCTGAGACTGTGTATCGATTATAGGCAACTGAATCGGGTGATAGTGAAGAACAATTATCCGTTGCCGAGGATTGACGACTTACTTAAACAGTTACAGGGAGCTCAGGTATTCACTAAGCTATAGGGATGGCAATTATGGCCTAGTCGGGCACGAGTTGACCATATTTCACTTGGGTGGGGTCATGGGCCGGCCAGGTCCAGCTCGTGGCCCGACCATTTTTTTCGAAACGATGTCGTTTTGAATTTTTTCCCTTTAAAAATAAATAGCCCAGTAGGCCATAGTCTGGGCTATGGACCAGTCCGCAGGCCACCATAGGAGAGCCAGGCTCGGCCCGGCCCGGCCCATTGACATGTCTACTAAGCTAGACTAGAGATCAGGGTACTGTCAGTTGAAAATAGTAAAGGCTAATGTACCGAAGAGTGCATTTAGAACCAGATACGAGCATTTTAAGTTTTTAGTGATGTCGTTTGGCTTGACAAATGCTCCAGCTGCTTTTATGGCAATGACGAATAAGGTATTCCAACCTTATTTAGATCACTTTGTCATTGTGTTTATTGATGATATTTTGGTGCATTCGAAGAGTAGAGAGGAACATTTTTACACTTGAAGTTAGTTTTATAGATAATGAGAGAAAAGCAATTGTATGTCAATTTCAGTAATTGTGAATTTTAGCTTAATCAAGTAGTGTTCTAGGGTCATATAGTAATTAGACAAGGCTCACAAGTTGATCCAAAGAAAGTAGAAGCAGTGATGAAGTAGGAAGCTCTGAGAAATGTGTCTGAGATATGGGGTTTCCTTAGATTAGTCGGATATTACAGAAGATTTACCGAGGGGTTTTCATTAATGTTAGCCCCTTTGACAAAACTTATAAGAAAGGATAGACCTTTTAGATGGAATGATGAATGTCTTAACAGTTTTGAAGAACTAAATCATTGGTTAACTACAGCACTGGTGTTAACAATTCCATCTAGATCTGGAGGTTATGTATTGTATAGTGATGCTTCACACCAGGGTTTAGGATGTGTTCTGATGCAGCATGGCAGAGTGATAGCATCTGCATCGAGACAATTAAGGTCTCACGAGTTTAATCATCCAATACATGATTTAGAACTTGCTGCAGTACTTTTTGCTTTAAAGATATAGAGACATTATTTGTATTGATAGACATTTTAGATATATACTAATCATAAGAGTTTGAGGTATTTGTTGAGTCAAAAGGAGATTAACATGAGACAAAGATGATGGATAGAGTTGCTTAAAGATTATGATTGCACCATTGAGTATCATTCTAGTAAAGGTAATGTAGTAGCTGATGCCTTAAGTAGAAAATCCAATAGTAGTGTGGCTCAAGTACAGTTATCGAGGTTGCCTAACTTCGTGCAATTGAGAGCATTGAATGTTGAGTTGAGATTAGGGCAGAATGACGCAATAATGGCTACATTGAAGCTTAGGCCAATGTTATATGACAGAATAAGAAAGGCTCAAAACAAGGATCCTAAAATTGTGAAATTAATTGAGAAGTTCAAAGTGAATCTAAATTCTGAATTTGAATTGAGAAATGAGACACTATGGTTAAAGCAAAGATTATGTGTACTCGATGTGGATAATTTGAGAAAAGAGATTCTGGAGGAAGCACATATAGCAGCTATGTTATGCATCCTGGTACTACTAAGATGTATAACATGCTGAAACAACATTTCTGGTGGCTAAGGATGAAGAGACAAATGGCTAACTATGTGGCTAAGTGTTTAACTTGCCAACAGATTAAAGCAGAGCATCAGGCTCCAATTCGTAAGTTACAGCCATTTCCTCTTCCGAAGTGGAAATGGGAGAGAATCACTATAGATTTTATTATAGGATTGCCAAGGACTCCGAGGCAACAAGATTCCATATGAATCATTATAGACTGATTGCCAAAGTCGGACCATTTCTTACTAGTGAGAGAGAACAATACATTGGATCAGTTAGCCTATAGGTATATGAATGAAGTGGCGAGATTACATGGGTCCCAATATCCATTGTATTGGATCGGGATCCCAGATTTACTTTGAGATTTTAGAGAAGTTTACAGATAGCTATGGGTACAAAGTTGAACTTTAGTACTTCATTTCATCCTCAAACAGATGGATAGAGTGAGAGAACTATTAAGATTGTTGAGGATATGCTCAGAGCTTATGTTTTAGAGTTTCAAGGAGCATGGGATTAATATGTAGCTCTAATTGAATTTGCTTATAACAATCATTATCACAATAGTATCGGTATGGCTCTATATGAGGCATTATATGCCAAAAAGTGTTGTTCGCCTCTGTATTGGGATGATAAGGGTCTAAGGATTATTAAGGGCCAAAATTGATTCAAGACACTGTTAATAAGGTTAAACTAATCCAAAATAGAATCAAAGCAGCATAAGATAGACAAAAGAGTTATGTGGATCAGCACCGAAGGGATATGGAATACCGAGTGGGAGACAAAGTGTTTCTGAGAGTATCACCTTGGTGAGGAGTGCTGAGGTTAGATAAAAAGGGTAAGTTAAGCCCTAGATATATTGATCCATATGAGATTATTGAGAGAGTTTGACCATTTTCTTAGAAGTCCTTACCAATTGAGATGTATTAGATTCATAATGTGTTTCATATGAGTATGTTCAGGAGATATCGGTCTGATCCGACTCATATGTTATCGGCTCAAGAGATTAAAGTTACAAGTAATCTTAGATATGTTGAGGAACCGGTTAAGATAGTGGGATATTAAACGAAGCAATTGAGAAACTAAGTAATTTCATTGGTGAAAGTCCTTTGGAAGAATCACTCAAGTGCGGAAGCTACATGGGAAACGGAGGAGCATATAAGGAACTAGTACCCTTACCTATTTGATCAATCAGGTTAGAATTTCAAAGATGAAATTTCTTAAAGGGGAGAATTGTAATATCTTGTTTTCCCATACTATAGGGTGGAACCCTATATTTCTATATATGAGAAAATAGGAAATAAGTTACATTTACATACATATCACTAGCATAAGCATACACACACGTGATTATTGATTTTTGTACACATTATAAAGACCATACATGCACTCAATTGACATTCTCGGCTACAAATGTTTTTTTTATGATTATGATGTGAATTTTGAATTAGTATGTCTAGAATTTTGATTTGGTGAATTATAATTATTAATTCGCAATTTTTGGTGAAAATTGAGAGATTTATGAAATTATGTGTATTTTTACACAAGGAAAAATGCCAAGTGGCAAGACAAATTGATAAATGGTAGTAGAAATAACTGACAAGTGGCATTAGGATTAAATGACTAGTGGCATAGAAATTGGGAGACAAATGGACAAGAGATTAAATGGTATGGGGAACAAAATTAGAAGGCATTAATTTGTTAGCATTATTAATTAAATGGTAAGTGTTATGACAAGTGTCATGACACTTACTAAGCATTATTTACCTTACTTTTAACCTATCTTACGATATTAACATCTTGAAAAACTATCTTCATTGTCTTTCATCTTATTTCTACAAACTCTTCTCTTCTTCATTTTTCATTCTTCATTTTCTTTCCTCACAACCCTCACCATCTTGAGTTTTGTTAAAACTCTACACAAGCCACTCCAACGAAATTATGTTGTCTTCTTCTTGATGATGAAACCCACCTTTATTTTCATTTTTGCTCTTGAAATGATAATGATCATCTAGCAAGAAGAAGCTATGGTTTCTTAGTGACTTGAAGAACTTTAGAGTTTAACGAGTAATTATATTAATGATCTTTATGGTTTGTTTTAAGAGAAACAATTTGAAGATAGTTTGAGATGGATTGATCATGAAAATGATGTTGATGAGTGCTGGAAAAATTTGATGAATTAATGAATAAATATGTTCTATTTTTGGATGTATTAAAACATGGATTTATTGGTTGTTTTAGATACAGATTAATGGTGAAAATGGAGTAGAAAGTGTGCCGGAATATTGATGACCTAATGTATATGTTGATGTCTTGTTTATATGTATATGATGAACAATGATTTATAGATTGATGTATGTATGTTATTCGGATGGAATTGAGGTGAGAATAAAGAGGAAATGATGTAGAAGTGATGAACAATGCATAAGATGGTTTAGATGTAACATTTAGGAGTTAGAAATCTGGAAAACATGGAAGAGAATGGTTGGAATTTTCAGATTTACATAACCCACGATCGTGGGAAATGCAAGTACAGCGCTAGAAACTTTCTACTGGTATAACCCACGATCGTGGGAAGTCATTCACAATTGTGGGAAAGGCCTTGAACATGAATTCTTCTCTTATTTTTGATGTTCGAATCTATATATGATAAGGTACTTTACTATGATGCATTTAAGCTTGAATGAGACTTAAAATGAGCCTAATTTGATGCTTGATTAGGTGATTAAATGTTTGATATGCTTAGGGTGATAATTGAGGTTATAATTATAGAAAAGATTGATGATATAAATGTACTAAAAATTTAGAAAATTTAGAGATGTTATGGGAATGAAAGTTATCTTATGAATGTTAATGCGATTCAAAGGAGATGAATGATGTGTATTAAGTAAAAATGATTGAGAATTTATATATTATATGATCTTATAACGCTAGAATAACATTAGTGAATGATTAATTGATGAACTTAGAATAATCGTGTATAATTAGTTCAAAATAGATATATACAAGTGATAAAGGTTGAATAATCAAGACTTATGATTAAGGATATATACCCGGGAAAAGTCATTGAGCATATATTGTACATAACACATATACATATGTGTATGTTTGAATACTTATGTGATTGTAATTAGTAATGTGTGAATGTGTTTTTGTTGCATGATATAGAAGAGCAAATAGAACGACAACATCCAGGCATTGTTGGGACGTCAAGGCAATAGCTATCTGGAGCATACAGTAAGTAACCTAGATGTTTCTCACTAGGAATAATTGACTACTTCTCCCAGTTCTTCGGCCTGTTCTCGTCCGTGTTCCCCTTCCTGCTGCTGGGGCCGGCCTTCTTCTTCGGCAAGGCGACCTACGGCATCCTGATGAAGGCGGTCGGCACCTTCAGCCGCGTGCAGGACGGCCTCACCTGGTTCGTCGACGCCTACGTCAGCCTCGCGGCCTATCGCGCGGTGATGCGCGAGCCGCTCGCACTGCGCCTCCCCGGGCGCACGCTCTACAACGCGCCGCCGCCGACGCAGGGTTTGGCGAGCCTGGTGCTGCTCGGCATCTACGACCGGCTCGGCGCCGCCGCGCCGGAAAGCTTCGCCCACATCCACGGCCTCATCGAGGCCAGCAAACGGGCGCTGGCGATCCGAGACGCGGTCTGCACGGACTACGACAGGCTCAAGCATTCGCCCGAGGCGTTCCTCACCCCCGCCGCGCTGCAGCGCGAGGCCGATCGCATCAGCCCGACGCGGTCGGCGGCCGTGCCGGTGCAGCCGGCCGACGGCGACACGGTGTGGATGGGCGCCGTCGACGCGTCGGGCCTGGCCGTCTCCTTCATCCAATCCGTGTTCTGGGAATACGGCTCGGGCTGCGTGCTGCCGGCGACCGGCATCCTGCTGCAGAACCGCGGCGCGGCCTTCTCGCTCGATCCCGAGGCCGTCAACCCGCTGCAGCCGGGGCGCCGCCCGGTGCACACGCTGAACCCGCCGCTGGCGGTGTTCGACGACGGGCGGGTTGTGTCCTACGGCTCCATGGGCGGCGACGGGCAGCCGCAGTTCCAGGCGCAGGTGTTCACCCGCCTCCTGGGCGGCGAGGGGGTGGCGGCGGCGCTCGACCGCCCGCGTTTCCTCTTCGGCAAGACCTGGGGGACGCCCGACCCCGGGC
>JAOTAY010000191.1:13064713-13096132 GCA_025629805.1 Erythroxylum baracoense
TTCATCTCCTTTGAATCTCATTAGCATTCATAAGATCACTTTCATTCATTTCACATTGTTATTCTCACAATTTCATCAGATCTATGTCTGTTAGGTAGATCTTATGTCCATAGGGTAGACATATACCTATATACACTGTCTTTCAGAGCAATTTCAATCCAAATGGCCAGTAAATGTCCGTTAGGTGGACTTCATATCCTTTGGGCAGACATTCTCGGGCTTTCCAGCTTTCCAGCTCTGCTTATGTCCATTTGGAGGGACATCATGACCGCTGGGCAGACATTCACTGGACACTAACATAAATGTGAAATTTTGACCTTATAGAAAGCAAAATCTCTCCTCGGAGTTTTCACGAAAGTTGTAGAACTCGGAGTCGTCTTCTAAAGCATGCTTAAATGACCTTAATCAGACATCCATAGTGGAAGTTATGCCTCTTGTTCCAAAATCTATCCATTTACTTAATCCTATTAGTCTCAATCTGTTTCCTTAATTATAACCCCAATTATCACCCTAAGCAATCACATATTTAATCATTTATTCAAGCATCATACTAGGTTCATTTCAAGTTTCATTCAAGCCTAAATGCATCATAGGAAAGTATCTTATCAATTGTTATCTCAAACATCATATAAAAGAAACATATTTCATATAAAAGTCATTCTCATTTTCCAACTTTTCCAACTTTATTTTCAGGTCAGTTTTGTATGACCATTATCACCTAGAAAATGAGGTATTTAGGCCTCACCTTCTTCTGAAAAATGTTCCTATATGTCTTAGGTTTCTAACGACATATACTTTATGCAGTTTGGTTCAGTATTCTACAAGTTATACCCAAAATACTAAAGACTATTCTCAAGCTGTAACAGCACCCAGTACTCAACTTTAAGACAAATTTCAAAACCCTTTAACACCCAGTACTCAACTTCAAGCCAAATTTCAAAACCCTTAGGGACACAATTCAATTCCTTCATGAAAATTGTAGCCATATGTCTCTTGTTTAATCTTAATTAAAAAAATCATCTCATTTGGATATCTATAGATGAAGATATGGCCAAAATACAGATGTCTGTTTAGTGAAAACACTCATTTAACATATTCCAGTACACATTTAACTTCATTTTCATCCTAGTTCATCTCTTTTGCTTAGTCTATCATTTCTAATTTATTTCCTCATTATTTCCCCTTCATTCTCACTTCCATTTCGGCTCAATATCATTTCCAACCAAATCATAATCTATATTTGATCATCAACCCAAAAATAGAACATTCATATTTATAAACATTCATTATAAATTTCTGCACATGTTCAACTTCCTTTATCACGTTCATTTCATCTCTAACTTATCACACTAATTCTTTCCATTTCAAGACATCATAGTACTCTTTCTGATTAGCTTCAAACTCATTTTAACTCATCTTATAACACCCAAAGCAACCCATGTTAATACAAGGAAAACAGAGCATAAAAACATCCATTCATCTATCAAAATTTCTATAGTTTTTCTACACCATTATAGGGATCATTCTATCTCAAATCATCACTATACCATCCTATGAATCATTCTTCATCATATATGTAAAAGCAAGACATGAAAATATTCAAGTTCCCCATTTACATTACAACATATATACATCCTCATTTTATGATCATTTAACTCTTAACTATCATCAAAACATGTTTTATTCAACAAATAAAGAAGAGTAAGTCATTAGAGATATCCATATTAATGCAGATTCTTGTATATCACAATCTCTTCCTTTTGTTTGAATAATCATCCAAACATAGTGGTTTTCCTAGAAAGCTAACAATCAAACTCAACCCTTTTATTGTCAAATATTTAAGAAGAACATTATAGAAGTTTACCCACATTGGGATAGGCATGTGCTTATTAGAATCGATCTGAAAACTAGGTTGCCAAGGCCACAGGAAGAGTGGGAAGTTAGAGATATGCCATGGTCCTTCTTCAATGATCCTAAAAGCTTGAGCTTTAGGTGAAAAATGATGTATTTTTCTTCTATTATTAAAGCTTCCATTAAACCTTTGTTTTTCTATGTTGACAATGTCCATTTTTTAATAACTAAAAATACAAGTCTTTTGTCCCAGAAGAACCCTATGAGAGAGTTTCCCAATATTTGACACCTTCTTTAAGAATTTCAAGATTCGGAGAAACAACAACTCGACCTGCTTCAGACTTGGGAGGGAAGAATTGCAGTGAAAGATTAATGGACCATCCCACAACATATTTCTAAGTTCTCCTTTCTATTGTATGATTGGTTGAAAGTGTGGTAGCTTGGGTTAAGGAAGGAGGTTGGATAATGGCAGAGGAGGATGGAAGGTAGGTTTTTGGTGTTGCAAAGAAGGGTAATGGAAGAAATTCCTCCTTGATAGGGTCTAGGTGTAAAGTGGTTTGGCCCCTTGTATGGTAAGTAATAAGGGGGGACAGCACTGTTAGAATGCAGTTCTAGAAAAGTAGGTTCTACAAGAGGAAAGTTTAAAGGTAGGAGTGTTAGAAAATAGGAGAAAAGACCAAAATAGCCTTTGGAAGGCAATCTTCTGTATGAAGAAAGAGTAGCCAAAGATGAAGGGTCGAAGGGGATGGGGATGGGGTTGAGAAGCTAAAGGTTAAGTTTAATGTTAGTTTGGTGGACAACGGACTAGAGATGAGGAAGGATGAAGGCAGTGGTTAGGTTGAGTTATGGGAAGAGTAAAGGAGGCTTGAAGGTAAAGAGAAGGCAAAGCATCTCTCTTTTGATGATAACAGCTTACTAATTATTTGCTAGTAAAGGTTCATATAGAATATCTTTCTATCTATATATATATATATGATAATTTGCATATAAGCAATGTCTAAAACTAACATCTTTAACACAAGCATTCATTCCTTCTCTTATGTGCTTTTGAATACGACAGCCTTTATAGAGGCCAACTAACTACAAAGAAATGGGTACAAAGCCCAAAAATAAAGTCAATGGATAGCAGCCCAAGGATAGTGAGCTAATCGCAATTCTTGCACGAGGGACCCAGTCAGTAGTCTTTATCGATATTTTAGGTCTTAGGCAAGCTTTTGATACGGGACATTCCAAGTCTAATCAACCATATAAACTTTCACATTTCTTACTCGCAATAATACAGACAAAATCCTAAGAGGATCTTCATGGATAATCTCCAAGGTTTTGCTAAAATTAACAAGATAATCCTATTAGATCCTCAAATCAACTACTACAAGCAGAATTGAAGTTGGTGATCTATTCTCAGTTTGCCTAACAGTTTTGAAGATGCTGATGGAATCTCATAGGAAAGCTGAGACTGAGAGCTCTTATACACCCCCATCTCTACGGCTTCCTTTCTTGTTACTTCTACCTCTTCTTGTTTGTCTGGATTTGGAAGGAAAACTAAGCAACTTCCACTAGGTCAGGCACCAATGTCCTGCCAATTACAGGAAACATAAGTCAGATTGATAAGAAGTACGGACTACCCAGTCCTACTTGGCGTCATACGAACCGTTGTCATCTCCTCTACATGGGCAACAACCAAGGTCTTTAAACTTCACAAGCCTCAGTGAGGTTTCTAAATTTCATGTGGGAAGCTCTCACACCATTATAAAGATGTGGCTTTTGCACCATGTGCTGATGATGCAGGCCCAGGCAGTGCTGCCAACTCTAGCTTGAGTGATGGGCTTGATCCCAGAAGACCTCACCAAGCTATTACGAGAAAAAGTTCACTGGTGCTTTTCAAGTTTCGAGATTAAGTTTAGAATAAATTCCAGTTATTGTTGAGGAAAGTTATACAGGATATAGCTCAGCATTGGTGACGGTCTAGAAATTATTCATTTGTTTTTGAATGAGTTTGAAAGTCAAAAGGGTGTCGGGATTTCTGTTATAGAAAGTGAAGCATTCCTATAAATGATGTTATAGGGATTAACGAATGAGGAGGCAATCATTTCTCCAACATCTTATCTTTTCTGTTTTTCTTTCCTTTCCTAAATTTCTGCTGCTCTTTCTCCCAACATGTTGCCAGTCGTAACAGGTGATTACAGGAGATAGATGAAGAAATTGAGCTCTTTTGCTTGAAGAGTGTTCGGTCATTTGGTTTGTTAATTGTTGGCGAAGAAGCTGATTTGTTGATCAATTCAATCTTTGATCCATCATAATCTTCTACAACTCCGTTTAATCTTCGAGAAGAGAATATAACATTCAGGGGGAAAAACAAAAAAAGGTTTCGTCAAGTCTATCCTAATAGCGCTTACATGACTCTTTTTTGCCTGCAGATTGTTCACTTCTTTCGTTACTGAGAAGCTAAGCTAAGCTACCAGGAGATTGGATACCCCATGAATCTGAGTTGGAGGCGAAGGGATATTTTGTATAATGAGAATCAAGTTTTATAACAAAATCTTGCTTTTTATCCGGAATTATTAATCACTATCCTCACGTGCAAAATAAAAATTCGTTTGGTTTTTGTAACAATATTACTCGTTTCCTATTACCAACTAGTTGACCTGCGTGGTCATACTTTGATATTATATATGTGCCATCCTCATAAATGAAATGAAGACAAAGTTTACCAAAATAGTTTTAGCAACATCAGATCAGCTTATGTTATTGGAAATTAACTATCTTACCCTGATCTTCCTACCGAATTGACTTATTCAATATAATATCTTGGCCTTAGGCCATCTTTCGTGATTCCATAAGAAAATGGACATTTTCAAACTTGATGACTAAAGTTTGGATTCTGCGCTTGAGATGTATTTATATTTATGGGATAACACTTTTAATTAACATGTGGTCTATTGTTTTTAATGTTTTAAAAAGGGAAAAATTTGGAAATAAGTCTCACCTGTTCCAATTCCATTGTATGGCATCCAAGTTTTCTCCATTTTTCTCTCTCTCTCTATCTATCTCTTCTTAAATGAAAGGAAATCGACCGTAACCTTAGAATTTTCCTTCCTAAACATTTTGGCCATTAATCAATATAACAAAGACTTTGTTTGAGAAATTGGGCTCTTAAACTCTCGGTAATACTTAACATAATGAGACTAATATAGGAGGAAAAGCTACTAGCACTAGCTGTTGTTTAAACTTAGAAACAATCAGAATTTAATCTTAACTAAATGATTATAAGTCCTAAATAATTAAAAGAAATAAAAAGACGTGTGGTTAAATAATAAGGTGGGTAGTTAGTATGCAGCTGGTTGATTTACGGTCGTCTCCAGTAATCTATGGTTATACACAGGCTACAAGAATAAAAGAGAAATACGTATCCTCTTACCTCCGGGTTAGCAGTACCAAACTCCACAACCAATCAATTTGGACTATATTCCTAAATAATTAATTTCTTCAGTTTTAATTTAATAATTATTAATAAACCTGAACAAAAGTAAGAATAGTTGTTGAAGAATAAATTCATTAACTTATTATGAAAAGTTCCTTTTAAAATAAAAAAATATAGATTGATTCATTTCAGTTAACAATTGTTCTATTTTTGGGGTTGAATGAATGGCGAATTTCAACTATTCATCTCAGGGTAATTTGAGAATTTAATCAAATCATGTCTATCTGATGAAAATTAAGGATACTTTCTAAAAAATAGTAGGGTGTTGGATTTTAACAGATATTCACTAAAAACTCCCATCTAGATATATATACTTACTTACCAAACGCTACCTGATTAGCTTCCCTACTGACTTACAACTATTTGCCTTGCAAATTGTTTTTTGAAAAATTAAAATTTATTAAATAAATGAGAATGTTTATATCACAAGGGTCTCCTCTTAAAATACTAACACAAAAAACCTAACGATGCCCTATAAGAAAATAAACAAATATTGATCGTTTGATAATTAAGATATTTTTCACTACAAATTATTTTTACAAAAAAGTAACTTTTTTAAATCGTTGGGTACTTCATTTTTTGACAACAGATTACCACCTAAATACAAAAGTAAATAGTATTTAATTGTTGTATACTCTTGACATCTTGCTTGAATCATTCAATATTAATGCCTCCATACACGATTGCAATATTTTTGACCATTTTATCTTTTATCGTGTTTCCTTCTGTTTGACGTGGCTGTTTGCTAAAATTATTTATTTCCACAGTCAAGGGCAGTTACCAATTCGAGTTAAAACGCTCCGTTTCGTTAACCAAACGTCGGGTACTTCAATCACGGTTTATCTCACTTAACCATGGTTAAGATGTCTACTCGTTTTTAAACCTGACCTCAATGCAAGTGAGAGAAAATAATAGAAACTGAAATTGTTTCTCTAGAGATAGGAAGAGGATACTTCTTTCTTCTTCATACTTCTAGCTCAGAGGATATGGCTATTTACGTCGACGAAGAAGATGTGTTCAAATGTCCAAAACACCATTCTCGACGGCGCCGCATCGGAATCTGCCACCACTGCCTTCGCCACCGCCTTGCTTCTCTCTGCCCGGACTGCGCCTGCGAGCGGCCCTGTAACTGCTACGCCTCCTCCTCTGGCTCCTCTTCCTCATCTCTCTCTCGCATCTCAGCCGCCACAGCGGATGGAATCGGAGCCGTCGGCCGCGTCTCATCTCTCATCGAGAGCGAGCCTGCGTTCCGACGATCGAGATCCGTCACGGTCTCGTTCCTCCGGTCGAAGCCGGCTGATAGCAATGAGTTCTCGTTCCGTAAAGAGAGTTTTAACAGAACGCCGTCGTCTTCCGGCTTCTGGTCTCTTTTTAAGAGCAGCAGTGGCAACAAGAGTAAAAGAGTGGACGGAGAGGTGAGTGAGAGTAACAGTACAAGTAACAAGAGCGTTGATGAGGAGGAGAGGAGGAGAATGATGAGGAAATCGAGGTCGCTCTCCGTGCCGTCGGATTCAGGCGTCGCCAAAGTCAAATCAACGAAGAGTAAGGGTTGGCATTTTCCTAGTCCGATCAAGGTTTTCCGGCAATCAATTTCTAGAGGATTGACTTACGAAAGGTCTCCCTTGCACAGAGGCTAATGATATTTTCAAAATTTGTATAGTGTTCGACTAAAAACTAATAATCGAAAATAATTAACCGAAGGTTTTAATCAATAGGTTTTATATATTGAGGTGAATGTTTGTTGAAGGAAAGGAATGGAGCTTTGAAATCAAATACAAAAGGTATGGTTATTGAATGCTTTATCGCATAAATTTTTAGCGTTACTTTTATGGTGGTTATTATTGTTGGAAAATTAGATCTTAATTTTGTATAGTGGATTGATTGATTGATATCATTAGTTGTGATTAGTGTTTGTTGTACCAAAATGTAAATAAAGAGTAGGGAGTTGGTTACATGCTGTTTATGATTGGGAGTGTGGTTAAATGCTTCTTGCAAATCAAATACATGTAAATGTTGTTGGAATTGAAATTAGAAGTTCCGCAATTTCTCTAAACTTATTTCAATTTTAATCATTAAATGACTTAACTGTACATATAAAAAGTAACATTAATAATTATTTCAACAAGAATAAAAAAAGTTGACTTGTGGCGGGAGCACAGACAGTTGAGTGTGTGTCTGATGGGAATTACTTGTGAAAAAGAAAGCTAGTTGTTGCAATTGCTTCTGATATTCATATTTTCCTACATGTGTATAATTAGACGCTAATCAAACTGTAACCCTGTGCACTGGCTCTAAAAGGCTCCTCGTGTGTTTTTGACTAACGCTAGCAAAAGAAAAAGCATGGTCGAAGGCAGCTGCGTGCGTTGGCAAGGGAACTGAATACCCAATGCATTTTTACCTACTTTATAATTTTTGTTTAAAATTCTAAAAAGTTTTGGATTCACAATCAGAAGTTCCGTATCTTCTCTTGGATGCGTGGATCATTATCATTACTTGCTCGGAGGACCAATGCCTCATTATGCGTCTATGGATATAAATTCTTTGAGTATTAGTATTATTGGGTACAAGTGGTTGGTTTTAATCCCCACACAAAACAAAACGAAAAAAAAAAAGAGGAAAATGGTCGTCCCACTCAAGCCACAATAACTAGTACAAAAGTTGAAAAAGAATTGCATCTCCGTTGCGGATATTTTGTAATAATAAAAAAAATTCACACAAAAATAAATCAATAATTAACCCTGGCGTTTCAATTATTAAATTTCAAGTTTGAATCCCGATAATCAAGTTTTGGAAATTGGATTATCGTCAATGGATCTTAACTGATCTTACATGTCATGTAAACCATAAAATGCGGGTAGGATTGGGAAGGAACATGTGAATTAAGATACGGAACAAATTTAGAACTTTCTCTTTCACAACTGAATTGGCCAAGCATATTCATTTTAAATCTTCTGGAGGTTAGCAGTTGGACAAGTCCCTAATACCTTGATTTAGATCACTTATTCACATGCTTCCTGAATTATCACTAATTTATTATTCAATGGGGCTTCACTCCCAGAAGAGAATCCACAAGCGGATGTCAATATCATCACTCTCACTCGTAGGATTATCATTAACCAAATCAGTGGAATGGAATCTCGCCACATGCATATTGGCAAGTCAATGTTTAAAGAAGAAATCAGTTCTGTTAGTGGTGCGATCATGTGGATGCAGATATGTTTTTGTTTGGATTTTATTATTAAATTTTATGTATAGAAGAGGACACCAGTCTCTTACCTTCGTTCACATGCAAATAGGGGGTCACAACCTAGCTAAATAACGTTAGGGAACCTCTACAATAATGGTACCTCATTTATTCATGTTAAAAGCCTAAACTTAAGAATTTTTCGTATGACAGGGAATGGAGTTGTTTGATGAGATAAGCTTATATGTATTCTCATTACAATATTACTACAGCATTGTCTGAACTTGAATTGTTGCAAATTAGCAACATCCACTCACGTCCTAAATCAAATTATCTAAATTGTTTCTTCAAGCATTTTGTAAAGATGATAATGTTTTTGTAACACACTTCAATCATTAAGATAAAGAATATGACATTATGAGGGAAAACAAGTTAGAAAAATAACTTGGGATGAACTCCGTAATCACCACTATATATATGCTTAAGATAAACTATAAATACGAAAATGTAATATACAAACAAACTGAGACATCAACCATTTCCGTTTAGTTGTAATGATGAGTAGTGTGAATAGGAATAGCATTTCAAACTTTAATTGGCGACAAAGATTGATTCCAAAACCGCTGGCACCATTTACAAGATAAGTCCAGCTAAACAGTTGTATAATCCCTTTTTTTTTTTGGTAAGGAGTTGTATAATGCTTTCTATCACACGTATACTTCCATCTTTTTCAGCTTATAATAGCACTGTTTCCCACACGCCCTGACCACTACGCAACAGCGAAGTTTTTGACTTCCTGCATCCGTTTTTCTGGGTTATTGGTATATTTAATTTTAAGCTGATTTTAAACTATTGGTTCTCATTTTCATCTGTTTTGTAATGAACAAGTTGTTCCCTTAGATCAATACAAATCTTCCTTCTTTTGACCAGTTCATGCCCTCTATCTTAAACTAATTAAAAAAATTAGCTTAATCTAAGTATCAACAAATTACTTTACATTTCACTTGACCGCTAAACAAACATAAGTAAAGTTCGTAAAAGGGGATAAATTTACCTATATCTTGAATTTCATGCATAAAATTGAATAGATAAATATATTTGTGCTTGTTCGTATGAAATTTGTTGCTCAAAATATAAGAAAACAAAATTATGTCCAATTAAAAAATCTTAGATATTCCTATGTGTACCAGATGATACCAACAGATTAGCTTCAGTTGTACTAAAATAAACCATACAAATAAATAATATTGTTAAAGTGTAACGTAAGTACGAACCGTTTCTGAAAAATGAGTATTTTACAATGTTATCTTAAATCCAAGGAAATAGTAAACGAAAAGGTCTTTTTTTTTCCTTTTGTTTTTTAAGTTGACTTGAACCCAAGCCTCCAGGGTCCAACGTCGGAGGGGAATATTAAAACTTCTCTTGTTTCCCTTCAACTTAGCAAAGACAGATTAAAAGGGTAAAATTTATATATACTTGTAGTCTCTCTTTGTTGTAAAGAAGAGGATATGTTTTTTTTTAATATTTTAATAAAACTTCACTAAGACGTCATTAACTTGTCACCCTATACCATTTTTAAAAAAAGAAAAACATGGAAACTCATGAATAATCCAATCACCAAAGGAAAAGATATAAAGGGTAGATTCATTAGACAAAAGGGAAGCCAAGAGGAGAAGCAAGGGTGTTATGGGTTTGAAATGTAGGGCTGTATTATTGTGAAGAGAATCTTGGGTGGATAATGATACAATTCAATCCCAAAAAGCCTACAATAGAAAATAAAAGGGTCTTTCACTCTTTTGACACATCCCCTATGATTGTTCCAGTCTAGCAGAGCTTGCTTTTAAGAAACATCCAACCAAACAGAAACAAATGATAAAAACGCTTCACAGACTTATTGCAGTCTGTAAAAGTCCAGGGCTCAGAATTGTCGAAGGGTCCCCCACAATTTCGCTCTTGTCAAGCTCATGTACTATTTGCTTTATGTTCTCAGACATAACCATTATTATCTACTTTTGGACATGTATTCTACGCTATGGATTTGGATTCTTAAGTCTTAACCCTACTTTTGTCCTCGATACATCAGATAGTAGTGTGGCCAAGCCCCTAACCAAAGAAAATCTTGTAGGAAAATGTAGTATAGGTCATAAAGGCATGTTGAATTGACTAATACAAAAGTATGATGCAGACTAATATTGCATAAGCCAAAAATATATTAAAAAGATGCTATGTACCATGTATTTCAATAAAAGCGTGGTGAGTACTGTTTAATTTTAAGGAGCTTTGACTATATAAGCCACTATCCTTTGAATATGAATTAGTCAGCTCCACAGAGCACAAGTCATTACGAAGAAGTTGAGCTTTTCTTAACTTCTTAAATCTCTCTGTTTCTTGAATATATATAAGCCACCAAAGTGGAAACAAGAGAAGAAAAAGGGATACGGACACCAATGACATTTCGAACATACCATCATAAGTTCACTTAAAATTCATTTTCAAGTCAGTTTGGTCGAAAGAGTCTGCTTTTTTGTTGTTTTATATCATATTAATTACAAATAGAGTAAGGTGACACGAACTTGTAAGTTCGCTTAAAATTCATTTTCACGTCAGTTTGGTCCAAAGAGTCCGCCTTTTTTGTTGTTTTATATCATATTAATTACAAATAGAGGAAGGTGACACGAACTTATTCTTTTGAAAAAATAAATTTCTTTGACTTTTGATCTTAGTACGTCATGTTTTGGCAGCCAAAGACGAAGGATAGAAGCCAGCAATATGGTGGCATTCCCAAGAGTAAGCACATTGAATAGACCTGACAATACAATACAATGGAGTCATCAGGAAAAATATATTTATTAAAGTAACTTGTACAAAAATAATCACATAATGTATTCTGATGGTCCAGAAAATATTTCAATTAAGATGTTGTTTAGTGAGATAGACAACAAAATCGATCATTAGAATTGACAAAAGTACAGCAATCATAAAGGTAGAATAAGATAAAATGTGTACAGAAGGAAACATGCAGGTAGACAATATGAGCTTTGAATTTGGGATACTTGTTAGAGTGCAATGTACAGGCAGAAGGTACTGAGTTCGTGCCAATCTTTGCACCATGCTTGTCTTCTCTGCTCGGCCCTTTGGAATGGTCCCTTCAATCACCAGTCTTTTGTACATACAAGTTGTAGAAAAAATTAAAACGATTCTGAAAATTCTACTCTTTTAGTTTCCACCCCCAACTCATTTTGACCCCAGAAAAGTTGAAAAAGTAGTTTGTTATTTAAATAATAATCAATTCTAAGATTACAAGAAGAATTTTAATATTTTTCTATTTCATTGTTTATTTATTAATTTAGTTTATTATTTAAGATTTGATTGAGGTGCAATTCTTCTTCTTTTTAGTTATTATAACAAGGATTCTATTAAATTACAACCTAGCTTTATCTTGTAATAACAAGTTAACATAATTCAATTAATTAAAGTGTCCTTATAATATGTGCATTTTGATTTTTTTAATTTTACTTTTAAAATTTATCAGTTATATATGACAAAATTGAAAATAATTTAACAAAAAAATAAAAGAATTAAAACAAATTTAAAGACCAAATTAGCTTAAGACAATTTGAACTTTATTCCTGATTCAAGACTACCTTGTACATAATTACTTTTATTTAACACCCCGTTATCTGATACGAGACATGAGGATTTGCCAGAAGTTCGTTCCCAGCCGAGAAGAGAGAGGAGACGTCCTGCCAAGTTTAAAGATTACGTTTAGTTTCTTATTTCATAAGTTACTGTAATATTTTATTTTATTTACTTTTTAACTGAGTAATTTTTACTCCTTCTAGAGTTTTCTTTTCGGTTCTTTTCTCTCGTCGCTTTGTTGAACCGATAGGATAGGTCATTATTTCTTATAAAAGGTGTACGACACATCATTATTATACACTGAATAAGAAAATAATACTTTTCCTAACCCTAAGAAACTCTGCCGCCTTTCTTCACCTTAATCTCCACCGCAATTCCTTTCCCCTACGGTTGCTTTACTCTGCTTCTGTTGCAGCGTGCTGTGTTGCCAGGCAGTATATTGGTGCCTACGCGCATCATTATCCCTATCCCCCTCTTTGAATTTTGTTTTGCTCCAAAAGGACTTGTTTTGTTCCTTTGGTTACGGAGATGTAGCATTCTATTGATTCCGCTATAAACAAAATTAATAATTAGCTTGAAATTTATAATTCTGCATTGGATTATCCAAAACTATGCCTGTGGAGTTGTCTTAGTAGTAAAACACGCTTGCTCCCCGCCTTAAAACACGTTTCTTTAATTCACTTAGGTTTACAAAAATCAGATCAGACAGAGACATTGCTAAGAGGATAAATATTTTTAATTCACCTTCTTAGTATTATCCTTTTGACTTCCACATAGGTATATATTTGTGGAAGTGATTATGAATACCTAACTCATTTATCTAACATCAATTTTAAAAAGTGACTATGCTATTCTTAGGAAAATACATAATGAAGAAAATAAATTTATTGATATAATAGGAAAGTTAAGTAAAACGTAACTAAGTATATAAATAAGTATCACAATAGTAAATGTCACGGAGACAATCTGACGCTAGCAACAATCATCCACCTCATGATGTTGACGTTTGTTTATGTTCAATATTATAATGATTGAGACTAATTTTGGATGTTAATAAATATTTAGTTCTGCATGTAAATCTATCAGAAATAACCTCTCTACTTAAGTAGGTATAAAGTTACGTACTAACAGATCTTCTCAAATCTTACGTTGGTACGAGATTTAAATGATGATGATGAACAAATATTCAATTCTAATGACAGTTCTAGTTGTTAATAAATATTGCATCTTTTTACCATTATATTTATGTTAATACTAGATAAAATCATTAAGATAGATATATGTGTAGCGTGAATAACATATAGATTTTATAGCATCTAGATATATACATTATGTATATAATATGAATACTTCTGGTTCATTTAATTATATTCTTGTTGGAGTTGAATGAGGAAAAAGCATCCGTTTGATTCTTTTGGAAGATGACTCTATGAAAAATTCACATGTCCAAAACAAGCAATCTGATCGGTATAGTGATGATCTAAGAACTACAGTGGTTAATATTCTATTCTTTTAGAGAATATTAATAAGATGAAAATTTTATTTTCTTAATCTAGCTAGTTGTTTTTATGAGGATTGGAGTAGTAGCAGGGTTATGCATTGAAATGACATTGCACTAGATAAACCTTCAACTTTTGGTCTTGTCAAATTGATTCAATTGTAAAATCAAAGTATTATGACATCGTATCTGGAGAATAGTCAGTTTATCTTTATATAACATCTATTTAATTAAATTATTGATTTTATTTTAAAAATATTAATATTATGGTAAATTTAACTTCCATCTTCTTTAAAAAAGACAATAAATCCAATAGATTTAGACAATGCTTCTTTATTTCTATAACACCTATGCTAAAATGTTCGAATTGCATAAGGTCTTCATGATTGGTATTCCAAAAGTGGGATAATGTATGTATTAAGATTTTATGAGTCAATTTTGATTGGTCAATAAAATATATTTTAATATTATCTCTTTTTATTACATATAAAATTTTGTTTGTATTCAACTCACAGTAAGACGATTTCTTCAAACTTAGACATATGCTTAGTTATGGATGATATTTCCTCCACCTCTTTTGCAGATGTCAGTATTATCCTGAGTTGTAGTTGGAATTCCAAAATCATAATTTTTATTAATTGAGGACACTTTTTATCTTATATTTGTATTCTTAAGTTATAATTCTTGTGGCAAAATCGAGCTTATGTTTACAAATAAGATTGCAATGTATATATATTTTAGCTATGCTAAAGTGTCCTTTCTTATAAATGTATCCAAATCGATATTAATTAAGACTAAAATGTGGATAATAACAAATAATTTAATTTAAAATTAGTATTAATTATGTGTATAATAAATGTAAAACATTCATATTACAAAATGAATTTGTTAAATTTCTCACTTATCAGAAATTTTATTTATTGTAAAATTCACTTATACGAGAATTCTATGAATAATGTTTCTAATTTGATTTCACTAAAATTTTTCATATGAAGAATTGAGGTTATTAACAATATTGTAAAAGACCATTTATTTGGTTATTTTTTTATAGAACATGAATCACATACTATACATTAGAGTTGTAAATATCATACGACAATTTGTATTAATTTTAGTATTAGTACAGTATAATATAAGCACTTTTCAATATTAAATAATATTTCAAAAAAAATTATAAAATAGTCTTATTCTATATAATTAAAATTTAATCCCCTATTATATATAATTAAAATTAAAAATACTTTAGGTTTTGACTTAATAGTTTAACCTATTAAATTTTGTTTTCTAAATAATAACTATTAAATAAATATTTTATGTTAAAAATATTCAAATACATGGTTATATTTTAAATGTAATTTTAATATTTTATAATTTATAATTCTCAGTCAATATTTCGGTCTCCATCTTTGTCAAAATTTTGCAATAAATCCCAATATGAATATTTGATAAAGTAAAACTCATTTTAATTAGAACTAATTTTTATTTGATGCGTTGCGGATTGACCACTACGACGAGTACACATAAGTTATTAATACTAAAGTTCTTCACCAGAGTTGTTTGCTGGTTAAAAAGTGTCAGGTCAAGACATGTAATCAATTTCTAAAGAAATAAGATTTGACTTAAGTGAGCATTAATATAGAGAATGAACACTAAATCTAAATTGTATATTTAATTAAGATGTTAATTGATTATACAAAAAGTTGGATGCGAAAACTTATTTTAATATTTTAGATAAGAAGTGACTGAATATTAATATTTAAATATAATAAATTAATCAAAATTTAACAATAAATTGGATGATTTTAACTTAGTAATTACAAATAGTTTAGGATAATATCTTCTATTATCATCAAAATATTAAAAAATAATCAGTCACAAACACGTGAGTATTTTATCAGGAATGTTAACAACTTAATCAATCAAAATTTAATTAAAAACTCCAAAAACCTTTTATTTACTATTGTTAAAATGCACCGAAATAAACCCACGCCTGTTAGTGTATATAAACATAAGTGATATTGTAATTAGAAAAGTAAATTTTGTTCTGTGTTTCCAAGGTCAATTTGGCAAGAATCAAAGTCGGTGTTTCTAAAGCTCAAGCGCGTGTGCTTACCGGGCATCGAACCATTAAAAACAAGTAAAGGGAATGCTAAAAAACTACTTTTGAAGAAACTAAAATGTACAACTAAGACGTAGGACCCACGTCCACGTGGGGCTTGAGAGAACAACAACTCATGTGGTGCAATGGCAATGCCCAGTCTTGCACGTGATGCCCATCGTTTTCGGATTAGTTGAGATAAAACAGTCAGAGACATCAAATTAACTTTAATTTGTAAAATTTTTATTTGGCCTTTACCTTTTTACAAAGTGTTTTTTTTTTTTTTTGATGTTTCGATTTGCTTACTGACGCTTTCTCTCAGAATTGTTTTACCCCACAATCTGCGACACAGATACGCCACAGTTGACACTACCGGCCCACCAAGCTTTCCTCCCCTCCAAGTTGAAAGTTTTCCAATCCAACCTCAGCTTCCCATGCCAAAAGAAAGTAGAAAGTTGAAAATGAAAGCTTCTCATGTATTACTATGCACAATGCTCTATGGTAAGAATCAAAATGTGTAAACCACTCATTGAGTGGTGACGAATTTCAAAACATAAATAGAGACAAAATCCCAACGCGAGTCTTAAACTAAGAATGAAATTTATGAAAATACTCTTACAAAGAACAGCAAATTACAGAAAAGTAAAACAATCTTCAACAAGGTCAAAAGAATGGATTTTGACCTTAATGGATGCAATGCAATCGTGTTTAGACGATTAAGACATCGTCGGGTTCAAAAAGTACTTTTCATTGATATGTGTGGTAAGGGTTAAGTTCTAAAACTCTACTGCATTAAAAGTTAACTCTGGGTTAAAACTTGAAACTAAAACACCCTTTTAAGAAGTCCAGATCTTTTGTCCAATTTATTCCTATCCTATTCTATCTAAGATAAAAACGACGTCGTTATTAGTTAAATTTTAAAGATGCACCTACTCTTCTATCTAACTAAAACTATTCTGTTTTATTAGCTAAGCCGCGAACGAACCGACGTTGTCTCTGCTCTCTGCTCTCTCCTCTTCTTCAGAAATTAATGAATTATGATGAATAAGACATTTACCTCTCTTCTTTGTAACTTCATAAAGCATTTACCTCTCTTCTTCTTCGTATGAGGTCGCTAAATTTATTTGAGAAAGTGAAGCATGCACGGTCATGCGGCATAATACACGGCCGTGCAGTAGGCTTAACGCACGGTCGTGCATGTGCTACAAGGTCGTGCGTTATGTCGCACAGCCGTGCATGCTCTGCTTCATAATTAATTAATTTTATTAAAGAATTAAAATGAAAATTAACATATTACAAAAATACAATATTAATAAATTCTTTACAAATTAAATTAGGATAATGATGATGATTGTAATGTTTGTCATTTCCAAAGCATTTTGTTATTACATTAGATATCTCATCTTAGCAGGACTAATCCTAAGCTCTCAAGTCCCCACTCCTAGAATCCTAGACGATGTAAATCTGGAATTCCAAGATCCCTAAGGTTCCTACGTAGCCTGTATACTTTTGCGCACAAAGAGTCGTCACATACTTGATCGGTCAACTACTGATTGATTGCTGGCCCTGCTCAGCATCAGGTTCTTAGCAGCCCTTAGGTTCCCTAGTAGCTTCAATTCCCACACTGCCGCTGAAAGTGAGGCGTCCGTAATTGATATGATCAAAGAGCTTTGCCCAGGGGGCTAGAGCATCATCAATAGGACAAATTTTCCATTTCTCCTCCTTTTGCATGACTCGAACTCAAGACCTCCTGTACGGGAGAGCCTTAACTGAGGAGCTTACACTATTAGGCCACTCCTCGTTGTCAATTCCAAAGCAATTTTTAGTAACATTTTCTGCCATTTAACTTATTTGTTTATCCGATTTTCAGAAACTTTATTTTCTTCAAGCATATTAACTTATAACAACATTTGAAGAATGACATTTGACGAATCATAGTAGAAAAAGAAAGGTAATATTTTGACGATTTTAAGTATCTTCTTAATTAATTTTTGTTTGTTCTTTTTGTTAGTATTAAGGGTGGGCAAAAAAATCGAAAAAACTGAACCAACCTGAAAAATCGACGAAACTGAGCCAAACGGAACCAAATCGATGTGATGGATGGTTTGGTTCGGTTTCGGATATTGGAAAACCGACTATATCAGTTCGGTTGCAGTGTAGGCAAAATTTTTTCCGAACCAAACCGAATCAAACCGATAAACTAAAAACAAAAAAGTTTGTATTTTTTTATACTTCTAACTCTAGGTATAGAAGGTAAATTTGCAACTTTGCAAGTATAACAATCATCCAATTGGTCCTAAAATGAAATAAAAATGTTGAATATGTACTAAAATTGACCCAAATTTTAAGGCCCAAAATTAAGGCCCAAATCGATTGAAATAACCGAACCGACGGTTTCATCTGACATTCGGTTTGGTTCGATTTTTTTATAGAATAGAACCGATTATTCGGTTCGGTTTGGTTCAACAGTCAAAAACTGACCGAACCGAACCGTGCCCACCCCTAATCAGGACAGTTCAATGAACTTATTATCTAATAAGTACCTGCGTATATATTTAGGTATCTTCATATTTTAATTTATGAGATCAATTACTTTTTTAACAAGAAAGAAACATAATATATGTTATTTTACTATTTCATTAATATCTTATTTTCTTGAAAATGATACATAAATGTAATTTAGATCTCATAATTGTGATTTCAATATAATTTAAATTCACATTAATTATTATAAATATTTTATCTTTAGTATTAAAAATTAAATATAATTAACAAAACAGTTAGTAAAAATTATTTTATTAAATAAATTAATAATATATCTAATTGATTGTAAGGAAATAAACTAAAAGTAGGAAGATCGTAGTTACATTGTTAGTTTCACTTGAGCTCTTAGCAATCTTATTTTTATATTTTTTCTGACCAAAATGAATTTTAAACCTTAATGTTTTCGATAAAATATGAGTTCTAAGTATTCAAAATAAATTATAACATTTTTAATATATTTAAAATAAACACTATATGAATGAAAATTTAGACGAAGTTAAGTTTTCGTTTGTTAAGTGTCACGTTATTATTAACGTAGCACTTATTTATTTTTGAATCGATATGTGATACCCATTACTACATGTACATTACGTGATAGTGTGGAGTTTAGTTGTTTAATTTATTAAGTTGATTTAGTTTTAATTTAAATTATTAATAAAACCTTGTTATTGCTTCTCCAAACTTGTTTGACATAGACCCTCCCAGTGCTATACCACCAAAAGAAAATTAGCTCACTTGAATACCTATTAGCAGTAGCTCATTAACCATATCGTTTGACTCCAAGAAAAAAGAACGGCATGAAAGGAATTGGTTGAACGACTCATCAACTTCAGATGTTCAAATAAGTCAGACATAAGACATTGAACAATTGACTCTCACTCCTACAAATGGAACACATTCACTGAAACGAATTTAACCTCCCAGAAAAAATTTACAGGACAAAAAGAGATTTTAAGAGAGATTTTTTCAAGTGAAGCAAGATTTCATTGATACCAAGCTTAGCTTCACGCAGTGCAGTATAAGTTGTTGGAATTATCTGATCAAAGAGGCATAACTTGTAATTTATGCCCTAAAAGGTGATTTTTCATTGAAGATGGTTGTTAATGGAAGTTCTTGTCGTTTTAAATTTTGATTAAAAATAATATAATTAAGTTATTTAAGTTAATTAGAATATATGTAATTATATTAAATTAATTAGTTTATTAATGATTTAAAATAAAAATTAAATAATAATAATAATATAATAATAAATTAAAAATAATAATTAAATATCACAAAAAAAACTTAACAAATAATTTAAATTTTATTATAAATATTTTTAAAATATTTTATTTTATTTTAATAGTTCTAAAATATTAGAATTTAAAATAGTTTTGACCTATTTTATCCATTTGTTATTGTTTTAATGATTTGAGAAAACCTGAAGCAGACGCAGATGAGCCATTGAATGGCTTTTACATGCCGGATCACGAGGAGTGGCTTAATGGTTTCAGCTCCTCACTTAAGGCTCTTTTTTATAGGAGGTCTTGAGTTAGAGTCACGCCAAAAGAGGAAAAATAGAAAATTTGTCTTATTGATGATCCTCTAGCCCTCTGGGCACAGCTCCTTAATTGGATCAATTACGGACGTCTCGCTTCCAGCAGCAGTGTGGGAGTTGAAGCTACTAGGAAACTCGAGGGCTGCTGGGAACCTGATGCTGAGTAGGGGGCCAGCGATCAATCAGCAGTCGACCAATCAAGTATGTGACGACTCCTTGTGCGCAGAAGTGTACAAGCTACGTAGGAACCTGAGAGATCTTAGGGTTCTAGATTTACATTTTCTAGGGTTCTTAGGGTGGGGTCTTAAAGACTTAGGATTAGTCCAACTAAGCTGGGATACCTAATGTAATTATAAAAAAAGAAGAAGCCCACAACACAAGAAAAGTGCATCACACCAACCGCCAATAAATGCCAACTCCAAAAAATAGAGAAAGGCCGCACAACCACAAACAGAGAAACACGAGAATAGGGATTTTAACACCCACTCTAAACAGAGAACCACAAGGGATGTTCTGAGTTATCACCATGCCCAATTTTAGATGATAACGTTTAGGTTTATACCAAACGTTATCATCGACATTCGTTTTCTGTTTTTGACGCCAAAGAACTTAAATGTCAAAAATTGTTGCTTAGCATTTTTTTTGTCTGGTAATACAAGACATTGTCATTTGGCATTGTTTTTCATCTGTTTTGTAAAACATTGTCATCTAGTGATGAAGGAAAATAATAAACAATTGTAGATGATAGCGTTTGACATGTCTCCTACTACGTATGATGTATATGTCGAATAGGATCCACCAAAAATTAATATGATATATTATGTGTATTTGTTTGTAACAATAGTTTGATGGAACTGCTAACTTGAGGTTCTTTTTGAAAATTTACAAAACAATAGGTTTATACATTTAAATGTTTGAGAAGTATTATACTTCTTTTTGAACGAGTTGAAGCATTAAGCTTAATTTAAATTTTGATATAAATGTTTGGATTTTTTTTGACCTTTTGCATATATTGTATCGGAATAATATTTTGGATTATATCTGCACATTTTTTACTGTAATAGGTAGAGATTTGTAATCTCAATTTAATTTAATTTAATTTAATGTGAATTTTAAAATTGAAAATTAAAAAATTTAAATTTAAATGGAGTTTAAAATTCAAAAAAATTGATAATTACAAAAAATATCAAACTTCATTAAATTTTGCAATTCTAGCATAAATTTTGAGAAGTAGGTATATAATGTTCAAACTTCTAAATATTTACAAAAATAGCCCGACGTTATTTTTTCCATTAATGTTATTGATATAACTTTGTCACGTCAACAAACATACTTATCACATGAATGAGACGTATATTTTAATTTTCACATCAGCATATTATAAATAAATTTATACTTTTTATCTTAATTAATTTATCATAATTTATAATATTTAAAATTAATAAAAATATTAATGTATACCAAATTCAAGCCTTATTTGCACTACTTCCCTCACATTTCATTTGTCAGTTTTTCTACATTGTAATTTCTTTGCTTTCATTGTTAGCAACTTATACTCTCTCTTTCTACCACAAAATCTATCTCTTATTCTTTTTGCTCTTTTTTGTTAGTGTTATCTTTGTCAAGAAATTAAAGGAAGAGCAAAAAAGGTGGAGGGAGAGAGAGAGGAACAACAAAGAAGGTAGAGAGAGAGAGAGAGGAAAAGCATAGAAGGCACACAGAGAGGGAGAGAAATTTAGGAGAACCCAAATTATTCACATCAATCCTTCATTTTGAAATTTTAAATTTTTTCTCTTTTTCTATAGACTTAATTCAATGTTGGTTTGCATTTTTCAAGTTCTAAACACAGTGAGGGTTGTGTTTTTCTCACAACTCTTAGGCATATTTTTCATAAAATTTGGAGAAGAGAGAATTGGAAAATAATGAAGAGAAAGTAAAGAGATGGCAAAGAAGAAACAGCGAGGGATACGTGTTAGACATTTTTGTCCCTAGGGACAATTTTGTCATTTTTCTATTAAGTGGACAATTATTAATTGTAATATTATTTTTTAAATAAATTATCAGTTAAGTTACGTAATTTGATCCTGATAAGACTAATAAAGTAGCTCAATAAATGATCTAGAATAATGGGTAGAAGTCCGGGTGAAAAATGAATCCCTTTTAGTGTAGACCTAGTTCATATCGACCTTGTGATGGGGAAATCCGATATGGAAGCTATGTATATAGGTTAAGGTCTCCTGCAGTTCAATAAATGATCTAGATTAATGGGTCGAAGTCCGGGTGAAAAATGAATCCCTTTTAGTTTAGATCTAGTTCATATCGGCCTTGTGATGAGGAAGCCCGATATGGAAGCTATATATATAGGTTAAGGTCTCTTGCAGTTGCTCATATCAATCGTAAGCATAAGGATTCTCTGACTTGTTAAGAGAGTTTACGTTTTGAGAAAACTGTAGAAAAACCTAGACCGCATCCCTGTGATAGATTCCCGTGAAGATGGCAGTGGATTCGAGCTCGTTTGAATTTTCAAAACCGAAATTAGGTACATTATACATTTCTCCGATTTTTGCCTTTGCATGTTCGATCCGGATACGTAACTAAAATACCGTTACGTATTACATGTGGTATCAGAGCGGTGATGTGATCAGGTGGTTAAAAACAGAGATTTTTCAATTTCTCTCTCTATAAGATTTCGGAGAGTTAACTTTCGTTTCTTAGTTTTTTCTTGCTTTTTATTGCATGAAAGTAGTACACATGTGTTTAGCCATGAGAAACAGGTTGAAAACAAGCTTGGGAAGTCAAAAAACAATCCAGAAACTCACCAAGGTGTTTTAGGTTAGTTTTCAAGTTCGGAAAATTCATAAAGTAAAATTTTTGTTTTTTCTAGATTTATTACATTACTAATAAATTAAAGTTTAACTCCAGAAAAAGGAATTAAGGTATTTCGATTTTGATTTCAAGTGAATTTTCATGCTTCAAACATCACATGAGGGATACACTTCAAGTTTTCGTGTCTCGGGTCTCATGTTCATTGTTCGGGATCTCATAATAGTTAATCGAAAAAAGAATTAAGACATTCTGAAACCATTTTTGAGTGAATTTTCGTGCAATGAACTTGCCGTAAGGAAGATGCATGAGGTTCTTATGTCTCGAGAGGTCAGTTCAGTATCTAGTAATGCACGATAGTCACTCTATTGGGATTTTTTTTTATGAAAGTCTCAAATGAAGTTTTTAGAGAATGTCTTTAGCACAATGGTGTGACAATGAAATTGTGCATTCGGGTTTTTGCATTTATTGAAGTTATATTGTCACATGCCATATGCCCATAAAGAATGTGAGTATAACATAAAGATGTATTCCTTGTGTTTGTGGACTTTTTGAGTGCTGATGAGAATTTAGTCATTACAGTGGCCTTTCGAGTCAATATTTTGAATTGTTCTGCTTACACGTTAGGGGATGTCTCTGGTTTTATGTTTGGTTATTCTGCCCACAGGTGTTGGCTTTACATAAGATTTTGAGATGTGCATAAAGGCATTGGATAGAGGAAAGTCGTTGCTTGAATGATCTATTCACCCACAGGTGGTAGTGTCATGAGACTGATGGTTTTTACTCTGATCACTTTTATGTGTGGAAGTCTAGTTGTATATATTATGCATTCAGCCCACAGGTATTTCATAATATGTGTGACCAGATTTTCAGTATAGATACTGTTTAATGGCTTTCAGTATCACTGTTGTCCTACATTTGTGCTGATATAATCAAAGTTAATAAGTTGTCACCTTTTCAGTCAATAAAATCAGTGTCACCATTGAAACCCTGACTGGTTTCAATACAAAGAAGTAGACAAAGGATGTATTGAACGCTATGGAGATAGCTAGGGTTGATATGGTTCATATTCAAATTTAGCTATGTATTCGGATGATCGAAAGTTCACTTAAGGTTACAGTCTTTTAAGTTATCAGATGGTATAATGTTGTGGAAGTGTGTTAAGTAGACACGAGTAATTTCCTCGACCATACATGTAGAGTGCATGCTGTGGGGCTGCTTAATAGACAGTTTAGCTAAGAAATTTGATTTCTGAGTTAATTGTGGTTGATTCAGTGGCTAGACCCATTCGGTTGTAATGTGATAATCAAGCTTCTGTGTTATTTAATAACAACATTGAATATCACAGGGCCTTAACATTTTGAGGTCAAATATTTAACCATAAAGTAGTTGACATGAAAAGGTGACATTAAGGTTTGGAGTACTTAAAGATTGAGGAACGATAAATCGATTCTTTAACTAAAGGACTTTACCCACTTGTATTTGGAATACAAGTATACAATATGGGTATTTTGAAGTCCTTAGATGCTGTTAGTTAAAATATCGTTATGTTTGCTCTATATACATTTATATATTTTGATGTATTATGACGGTATGATAGTTCATCAATAAAGATGATCATTGTTTATTCTCAATAATACATGTTATCATACATTGTCATAATACGTAGGGAAGTCTTAAGATTGTGTTGATCTTAAACATTTTAAAGGTCATTGGGCATTTATAAAGATTGACCTTGAGCCTATGTCATTAGACACATACAGTTTTATACAGATATATCCTTAAAGTTTCACATGACATAGGGAGATATAAGTTTTTAATCACATAAATGTTCTCTAATATAGTTTAGCATTCAGTTGAAGAACATAAAGGTTTTCTCTAATGTTGTTTAGCATTTGGTGAGAGAAAACAAGATTTCTTTGATGCAGTTTAGTAATGTGGTTTAACATAAAGTTGGAGAAATCGAGACCTACAAATGAAGATGATACATATTAGATCATAAAGGTATCATCTTGCCACACTCCATTTTCTCATTCATGTTAGTGAGGTATTAGATATTTGTGATTATATTGAACCTATGTCACACATGATACATGTGTTTTATATTTTTCAGTATCGAAAGCCTTGCAGGACGGAATGTTGGACTTTCATTATCTTTGGATCAAATGTTTTGTTTTTAAATTTAGTCAACTAATACAGCAACATAGCTTAACCGAGTTTTTAAACTATTTTTAAACTTGAGTAAAACTGCAATTAATAATTGTCCAAGGGGGAGAATGTTAGATATTTTTGTCCTTAGGGACAATTTTGTCATTTTCTTATTAAGTGGACAACTATTAATTATAATTTTGGTTTTTAAATAAATTATTGATTAAGTTACGTAATTTGATCCAGATAAGGGTAATAAAGTAGCTTAATAAATGATCTAGATTAATGGGTCAAAGTCCGGGTAGAAAATGGATCCCTTTTAGTATGGACCTAGTTTATATCGACCTTATGATGAGGAAGCGCGATATGGAAGATATAGATATATAAGTTAATGTCTCCTGTAGTTGCTTATATCAATCGTAAGCATCATGATTGTCTGACCCGTTAAGAAAGCTTATGTTTTGAGAAAAATGTAGAAAGACTTAAACCGCGTCCCGGTGATGGATTCCCGTGAAGACGACAATAGATTCGGGCTTGTTTCAGCTTCGAAACGCTCGTTTGAAGTTTCAGAACTAAAATCAGGTATATTCCGCATTTCTCCGTTTTTTGTCCTTTCACGTTCGATCCGGGATATATAACTAAGGTACCGTGATGTATTACAATATGAAATAGACATTAAAAGCTAAAAAAAGATAAAGAATTGTAAAAGATAAGTTGCAAGCGTGGAAAAAAAATAGTTATTTTATTTAATATTAATTAATTAAAAATGAAAAATTATGATATATATATATATATATATATATATATATAATTTGAGACTTATCAAGTCAGTTCCATTAATAAAAATATTATTATTGAGATATGTTTATGAAAAATTAAAATTTTAATTATTATTTTTTAAAGATTGATTTTTAATTGAAAAATTATAAAATGTTTTAAAATTTTTAATTAATGCTAAAAAATTGAATTCAAATTCTAATAAAATTTTGTTGACTCGAATATTTTTACTATTTTAAAAGTTTTTAAAAATTATGAAAATTTTTAAAAAAATTTAATTAATCCTAAGAAAATTGAATTTGAATTCTATTAAGATTTTGTTGACTGGACATCGAATTAAATCTTTCGGACATTTTCACTATCCCTAATAGCAAGCGTTGCAATTTGAAAATTTGAAGTTAAATTAAAAAAATCAGTTTAATTTCCCATATTCACAAAATTTTCAATCCCTAATTTCACGCCTCATCCTCGCCGTTAGCGGCAGCTAGACTTCTCTTCTCCGTCCCCGTCAGTCGTATTCTCCCTTTGTTTCTTTGGGTACGTGCTTTCTCTGTTTATGGGTGGGTGACTGGGTGGTTGTATTGTACGTGCTTTCATGCTTCTATTTTGATATCTGAACTTGGATTGATTAAATGCATCTGGGTTCTGTTTATCGGATCTTTTACGTGCTTCCATGCTTCGCTGTTGTTATCTGAACTTGTTATATAAGAACTGCAATTTTTCTGCTTTACTTCAACACGGCAAAGATGGTCCAGTTACAAAATTTCTCACCTCTGATAAATGCCTCCCTGAGTGCAAACTAGTGAGTTTGTTTGCACTGGTGTGGAACCCCAGCTGTTCTATGTCCAGAATTCAACATTGGCATCTTCTCTGCTTAATCTAGCCGCGCCATTTTAGAAATGTTAATAGCGTTCTCAAGTGCTTCAATACCCCAATCCAAATTTGCCAAAACTGCTTGATCAGAGTACCGAACTTCAGCTTCTTTGTCAGAACTCCCATTTTCTGTTGCCAATCTCTCTGCACACAGTTCTTTCTGCTGGATGCTTCGCTCTTGATCAACCAACCTATCTTCAGTGAAACTTCCCACAGCAGTTATCAATGAACTAGCAATGCTCTTCTGGTCCATTTCAAGCCTACTGTTTTCAAGCCTATTGTTTATGTTTCCTTGCTCTCAACTAAAGCAGTTTAGCCGGAAACATATCAAGTAGTGATCTGTTCCATCATAGAAGCTGAGACTACATTGAAAAATCCGGTTGATGTGCAAGCCAGAGATAGTGGCACAGGGTAGTGAGAAAAAGCTGGTGAACTATTGTTTGTAGTTGATGTTACCGGCTTTCGTCATCACTTTCTCCAGATCAAATGCTGCTCATATTATAGATGTTCATTCATTGTCAAATATTATAATAACTAAGATATTGCTAATACCTTTCTAGTAATTTTATTTGCTAAGACCTAGACTTAGATGGAATGTCCGCAATAATTAAATTTTATAATAAGAGAAATCTTGACTATATAAAATTAAGAGACTATTTTATAATTAAAAATAATAATGACTGAAATGGTAACGTGTTGGAGTATCAATACCAATACAAGCTCCTGTACAGTATTTGCAACTTTGGTTTAACTGTTAAAGCTCTTTCCATGGAAAGAAATATCTTGACCTTTCTTGCATGCTCTCTGATTTTAGTAAAGATGGTTGATTTCTGATCCGTTGCTCTATGTCATTATCATTTTCAGTCCAATTTAGCCTTGTTTTTGTTTATTAGTATAATAACTCCTCAAATATTCTTAACCCGTAGAGATAAGGACATGGTGAACATGAAGACAATGGTGAGAGAATTAAGAGAGGCCATGTACTTCATTGGATCATTGCAATATTGGAGGATGGCTGTGTTTTGGACAATCTCGATACTTGTCTCATATTGGCAGTTGTTTACTCGGAGAATGCTTTCTTGGCAGTCTTTTAACTATCCCCGCTGTGAGCCTACAAGAGTTGGCTCCAGCAAACCCCTCTGCATCATCACTGGTGTAAGCTTTCTTTCCTTATTGGTTTTTGCCATAGTTTTGAAAACCTTAATAGCGCACCTCTTTTGATCCGAAAGCCTTTACTTATTGGTGTGTGTATATGATTTTGCCACATAGGCTACTTCTGGACTTGGTTATGCTGCGGCCAAGGCTCTTTCAAGGGAAGGTTTCTTCGTTGTTCTAGGTACGCATGTTAGTTTTGTCCATTTTGGCGGAGATTAGAAAACTGCAGCAGCTCATGCATTGAGTTGCCTACTTGATTAACATTGGCTTTTGCATTCCTATCTCTTTCTTTTAAGATGTGTCACTTTCAGTGTATAGGTGCATTCTGATACATGAACCTTCCTTGTTTCTTCAGCACTTTCCAGACATGCCAAAAAATTCAGTGTCTTTGCTTTTGATAATTCATATGTCCTATTAACTCAAATGGTATGAGAATCTTAATTAGCAGTAAGAATATATCATTAAGTTCAAACTTTTAGTGGTCTATACTCATTGTACGTTTGCAGTTGGACGGTCATCCAGTTTATTGCTTAAGGTATACCTCACGTCATGACTTCATTGCTTTTTGTCCATCCTACATTTCAGAGTTTTCCTCTTCACTTTAAATGTTTCTGTTCTATTTTTGTCTGAACAGACCATGGAAGAGATTAGAGAAAGGAATGAGGGTGCCCATCTCATGGCTTTTGAGGTGGACTTGTCATCTTTCCAGTCAATCTTGAAGTTCAGGATCTCACTAGAGAAGTGGTTATTGGATTCAGAAATGCATTGTTCCATACAGCTCTTGATAAACAATGCAGGAATACTGGCAACATCTCTCCATTTCACATCTGAGGGTTATGATAAGTAATTATCTCAGTGAACCCCAGCTTGCACTTTGGTCCTCATTTGTTTGGCTTTCTTCAAACATTCATTTTGTGCTTTATGACAATCATAGCTGCATTATGTACATCAACTTCCTTTCTACAATAGTGACAAAAACGAAACAAGATGCTTCAGTTACTTTGGTGCTTATTTCCTTAGTGATTGAATTCAGGGGGCTTGCCCATATGCTTACTGCTTACCTTTTATTTCCAGGATGATGGGTACGAACTACATTGGTGCATTCTCTCTGTCCAATCTTCTATTGCCACTTCTTCGAAACAGCCCTGTTGGTTCACGTATCGTGAATGTTACATCCTTTACACATCGCAGTGGTAAAACACTTTGAAGCAATATCTATTGGATGGAATGCTTTTCTTTCAGCTTTATCATTCACAAAAATTTATTGAGAGCTGATAAAAGTAACAAGTATAACCCAGCGTTCTATGCTTCTTAGGTGACACCTAAATGGTTTTTCTTGTTCAAACATGTTTTAAATAATAGTGCAAATACTTAGTTTGGCTCAGCTCTGAATAGGTGATACTAAGTACACTAACATTATTTATTCCTTCAGTATTTGATATACAGGTCCATGAAAGAAGTATTACTGGGAACTGCTTCTTGAATACAAAACAATACCCATATGCTCAGATATATGAGAACTCCAAATGTAAGAAGTATCTGTTGCAGGATGCTTTGCAATATTGGTTCTGATCCATTCTTTAATACCCCATGTCAATGCTGTGGTGCAGTATGCCTGCTTCTGTTCTCATATGAACTTCACCGGCAACTTCACATGACGGATAAATCTCGTCAGGTTTCTGTCAAGTATGTTTTTAGGGGCATTTGTGCTGTTAATTATTGACCATATACAAACTATAATGCTGAAAATGATATTTTGAATATGTTAATTGTTTTATTTGCATTTGAACATGTTCATTCATATTATTGTTCATGTTTTCTGCAATTTATTTAGATTTAGATTTGGCTGTATATCTGTGCTCCAAATAGAAATACTCGTTCCCTTAACTGGCAGCTTTAGTGTCTTTCTGGATGAATTGTCTGGTCTCATGTTCTTGTCCAATGATATAAAAATGTTTGCAATTCTATTCATCTTTCTGCTTTTGGTTTTGTTTGGGATTGAAAGTGCTGCAGATCCGGGAGTAGTGGAAACTAATATAATGCGAGAAGTACCATCCTTTCATTCTAAATTTGCATGTTTAGTGTTGAAGCTTCTGGGTGTTTGTCAGTCTCCTGAGCACGGGGTTAGCTCCATTCTTGATGCTGCACTTGCCCCACAAGTTAGTTTTCCTCTTTCTATGGTTGCTGTGTTAGTTTTCCTCTTTCTATGATTGCTGTATTAGTTAATGGTTTAATCATTTAACAATTCTCTTGCGTTTCATACATACAACAAGGATGAGTAGCTCAAGTAGAACCATTGTTCTGGTTGTTTGGTGGTCCGTCTCAGGAAATATCAGGGGAGTACTTTTTTGGTGGAAAGGGCAGAACTTTGAACAGTTCAGCACTTTCTCAGGACACAAAACTTGCAGAGAAACTTTGGACCACTTCATGCAATCTTTTTCAGCAGTTAGAATTTGCTTGCAGAGGAACATAAAGTTCAGGAACAAAGCTTCATCACTGAAAACAATATCAGATGATTGTATAAATCAAAACAGTATCTTACTTGAATATTCATACGAGTTATTTTGTGTACATTGAAGAACCCAACTATGTCTTGGTAACCAGCGAGGAGTTTTACAAATTCCTTGTCCTCGTCTGAAGAAAATCTGCCGAGTAAGAAACAACATACTTCAACAATGCAAACTAGATGATAACAATAATAAACCTAGAATTGTTTTGACAGAAAGCAAAATGGCCGTCATAAGCTGTCATCTTCTGCAAATGAATGGTGAAAGAAGAGGTGATGGAAAGGTGATGACAGCAACTGCATTTGTTGAACGTAGCTTGCTGGTAGGAGGATGAAAAAGTCATTTTAACAAATGAGCAAACAGGGATGTTTAGCGCTCTGAGCCAAGCTTACGAAGGAAGAAGTTGCAGGTCGCTTAGAGTTATTTCACACAGGGTAATGAGAATGGAAATAAGAATGAATATAATGAAGAATGAGAATGAATATAATTATTATAATTATGATGGTAGGTTAAGATAAAGGAATGATTACTATTGATAGTGGTTGGTTTGTTAAAAATATTGAGAAATAAAATTTGTTAAAATTTTGTTTTATATCAAAATTTAAATATATTTTAATTGATTATATTTGATTTATGCACAATATTTATAATGACAAAATGTTTAAAATCAAGTATATTGCGATAATTCCTTTCAAATAGCTCTTGAAGAAAAAAATACTCTAATATTTTCTTGCATCAACATATCATTAGTTACATAATATCCTTAAAACATAATTTAATCATTTAAAATATTATACAATTCATCGATATAACCATAATATTCACCATTCTATTGCTATAGTAAAATCAAGTAATATAGATTAATATAATTTACATTCCTCTGATAATGTAAATGATATAAATTATCACAACTATACACAATACCTTAACTAAAAGTATTGGATTGATGCAAAATAACTAGGTTAACACTATAACCTTTGTTTGCATCATAACTACAAAATTCTCAATTAATACAAAATAACCTAGTCAGGTAACATCAATTGCATGAAAAGTTCATAATATTTACAAAAATATTAATATGCTGCCTCAAATGATTCATAGTCTAGAAGATAGATAGAGGAATCCAAGTACAAAATGATTCACTGAAAGTTGCTTTAGTTTGTGTCGTCGTTCGCTAGTGGGGGGAGCCATGTTGATCTACATTAAAAAATTCAGAAAATAATTGTCTAACATATAGATAGGACATGTTGAAAAGCTAGGTAATAGCAGCAGAAAAATAAGCGAAGGTAATAGAGAAAGATGAT
>JAOTAY010000191.1:13107078-13120511 GCA_025629805.1 Erythroxylum baracoense
ATTTCTTATGTTAATACTAAGTTTGAATTAATCACCTACAAGTTCAAGTCTTTATGTTTCAATTTAAACAATGCCCAAACATAAATACTTAGACTATTAAACCCCAGCCTAAAACCTCATCAATCATTGTTATAGGTAAAATTGCAAAGAATAACACAAAATCGATCACATTGTAGACATTGCTTAGTTGAACGACTTACCTTGATAGACAGACAATCGTAAACTACAAAGAAGACGAATTAGGTTGGACAATTATCGACGCTCTTCAACACAGAACACGACCTACAAGCAATACAATAAACAAAAATATAAAAATTAAGGACCATACTATTGAAAAAACTAATCTAATCACTAGCCTATGATATGTAGATGAATGAATTACATGTAAAAGACCTTACTTCAACAAAAAGAGGTGACTTTTAAAGTCTCCAAGGAGGAGGAAAATTACATATAAGACCTATATAAGTGACAGTGATGAAGATGTTATAAATATAATCACAAAGAAATTTAAGAAATTATTAAAGATTAAAGAGAAAAGTAATTAAACCTAAACCTAGAAGACATGGTTCCTATAGTAAAAATATGCAAAATTTTCATGTAAGGACACACTAAAAGAGTATGTAACACTTCTGCATTCATATAGGCTTCTTTGTTATCAAATTTGCCATCATTCATAACACTTCCTAAAGTTCTTCTTGCTTGAATGAAATCAAAATCTATCTTCATTACCCTAAAGAACTCATAACAAACATGCTAAAAGTGATTTTTTTTGTTCTAATAGGAAAGAAAAGAAAGTATTGTTAAAAGTGGAAAAACTAGAAATCATGAAAACTTCTTCTTTTTTAAAGACCTCTTGGTTTTCATGTTTAAATTTCCATGGATAAACAATAGAAGACACTTAGTGCCGATGGCCTTATAAAGCCAACTGGCTTCTCATTATGTCTTTTAGAAGTTGCAATCTTTTAAGTGATTTTGTCGATTAACAAAGTTAATCTAGAACCTAATTTGATTCACAATTTCCAAATCTCATATGCCTCCTTGAGCAATTAATGTTATGATGATTAAAGTTGCAATTTAAAACCTTTGAACTAAATGCTCCTTATATTCTTGATTAGATCTTTGTTTCCTTTTTGCTTAAAATCTTAAGCCTTAAGCCTTTTATAGCTTATGAATATAGTTTTAGAAGGTTCTATTACACTGATCCAATTATACTATGATATTCATATGTTTAGGACCTTATTTAGTATCATAAACTTTTGAGGGAGAGGTAAAGGAGAGTTCGTGTTTTGTTCAAAATATTTAAAGGACTTTAGATTAGACTAGTCTCACTCTTAGAAATTTCAACCTTAAAGGACTTTAAAGGGGAGTACGTTACAGATCTTTGATGTGTCATACATTGTTATTAGGATTAGACTTGATACATTTGGCCAAGGGATTTTGGGAACACTTAACTTCTAGAATGCTACTTGAAGGGATGGTATAAAAGGAGGCTGTTGAATTGATATGATGATGAGCAACATTGGAAGAAGATTCACAAGGATAAAACAGGAAAAAATGTGGTTTTAAAATGATATAAGAACTTCTTCAATTTTAGATAGAACTTAAGTAGTGATTATGATCTGCTTTCATGAACCAAAAAATTAGGAGTAATTGTGATCCTATTTTAAGGCCCTAATATTCATTCTACGAATTCCATTTCATTTTAATTTAGTTTTAAGCCCTAAGAACTACCCATAGGCATTTCATTTTCCATTTTAAGTCTTATGTAAATATTTTAAGCATTTTCATTAGATTCCAACAGTTGCTATTCATTCTAGGCATTAACCAAGTCTCACCAGTATCCCTGAGAGACATTTCATCGAACAATTTATAGGCAAACCGAATTCATCTCTATCGAATAACAAAACCACTGCATTTTTCCATTATTCACCAACATAAACATGTTCAAACAACAAATGAATCAACCGCAGCTCAAAAAACACAGAAGACCCACATTCCATCAAAACAAAACCGATGTTCATATATATAAGCATTTATTAACGAAATTTTTAGCAGGTAGAATAAACCCAAGAGCAAAGTACCATAGGCGACTAACCTCTACTTAACTGAAGACCATGGACGATGGACGATGGACGATGATTTTGAGAGAGAAGACCGGTGGCAATAAAGAACAAAACAAGAAGAAAAAATGACGCAGGGGAGGGAGGGGATTTTCGGGTAGGTTTAAGTTGAAACCAAAATGACATCGTTTGGTTTAACACCAAACGACGTCATTTTCATTCGAATAAAAAAATGAAAATACTTTATCGGTAAAAATTGCTTTCGTTGGTAATTTACCGATACTTATTTTTCCCGTCAACCATTATCGTCTATTTTTAGACGGACTTTACTATTTCGTCGCTATATTCTATCGACAAAATCTCGGGGATAATTTTCCTCCACGTTTACCGACAGATATTTTTGTTTGTCGCAAAAAAAACTATTTTTTTCGACAATTTTATCGACGAAAAATTAGTTTTTATCAAAAATTTGTGATTTTCTTGTAGTGGCCATTAGCTATTGATTTAATTAATAACATTTGTAAAGTATTTACAAAATTCCATTCCGCCTTGACTAAAGATTTTTCGAATTAATATTAATCGAGAACAACATAACATTCTCCTTAATTACTTTAGGGTGATAAATTGTATCTTGATCACTCAATTACCTTCATATAGTTGATGCTACATCCAATGACTGCTGACTGAACAACCAATGATTAATTTGATCATAAGTAGTATCAAAACATAGCAATCCCTATACAAGATAAATTTGGAGACCTCAAGTCAAATGATAACTTACACGATCATCACAATGAGAATTTGCATAGATATATAAGTAATGTTCCAAATAAAATTTTCATATCAGGTTTGTCTAGTGAACTTGGTCTCTAACAAATACTTACACATTTATTTAAGTATTTTCATGCATTAGCTAATTATGAGATCGATTACTTCCTTCATAAAAAAAATGTACTAGTCTTTTTATGATCTATTAATATTTAGTCTTAATAAACAATGGCTAAGAATAATATATAAATATAATATGAATATCATAATTATAATATTATTATAATTATCTCATAATTTTGTCATATATATTTAAACATGTACAAGATAAAGAATGTTTTTGAGTAATTGTCAGCTACTACAATCAAACTGGTTAGTTATAGGCTATAACCTAACACCTAACAGTCAATTACCTGATAAACTGGCCAAGAATATCTCCCCTGAAGTAAAAAATTAAAAAAGGCCATGGTCAAGGAGAAACAACTCGGGTTCGGTAGAATATCTCTGACTTTATTTGAAATCCGGGAAAGTATGCGGTGCATAGAACAGAATCAATACTTAATTTATGCTTATTTCCGACACTGCAGCTGCACGTGACGTGAGAAGTTACTTTCAGTTGGGAATCGTTTGACCCAGTGCAAATCATGCATCCAAGATGTCTGCTCTATAGATCAACTCCAAGTTGACGGCTGAAGGCGGCTCCATGTGTACATTTCCCTTGGACTATTGGGTGTCGATTAATATATCGCACGAGAAAAATAGCTATAATGTGAACAAAATCCCCGATTTTTTTAAACTATAAGTTTATTTGATTTAACATGGCTGCCGCACAACTCCACAAAGCCAAAACAATTATAAAAAAAAGCGAATTAGGGTACGTCAACCTTAGTACTGTTATGCGATGCGATTACGTAAGAGAGACCTTATGTTTACAACTGGAAATTGAACAATGAACTTATCTGGTTCTTACGTGGTTCGGTGCCAAAAAGCAATAAAAAGATAGAGTCCATAATCTATATTGTTTGTACTTGACGATACATATCTTTATATTGTACGTAAATGATTTGCTCAGTAGATGAATGATCATGTCATCCTTATTTTCTTTTATGGCAACCCATGTATCTGTATAGGTAAGAGAGAGAGAGAGAGAGATGATAACATCGATAAAGAAATCAAAGTTAAGTTAATATTGATCCTCACATTAGAGTAAAGCAATACATGGATGGAATGGAGATGTTCTTGAAAATGTTAATTTTATTAATCGTATCTTATCTTTGTTTTATATATAATGGAAGAAACTCTACTTGAAAAGTGAAAGGATAGGATAGGACGAAGTAGTAGTTGGAATCTTTTAAAGGGGTTCTACAGACAGTCAAACCACTATTAGTCTAACGTATATATTTGTTGTAGTGGGAAGCGAGCAAATTAATTAGAGGCGTCTTTGGGATTTTCTCCACTACAAGGCATTCCTCCCCCGACTGTAACCGTAAATTAAAAGAGGCGTCTTTGGGATTTTCTCCACTAAAAGGCATTCCCCCCCGACCGTAACTGTAGCATGTGGGTGTATCAACCTATGAATCTTTCTTCTTACTTTATTTTAATATATAAGAGCAACTATCAAGTATTTAATCTAATTGCAGCATTCAAGATGAATTACGGGAAAAAAAAAAGAAATTTCACAACATTTGTCTGAATAAGCACCTTTTTAAAGATGAACTCTTGCATGTGACCAGGGCCAGGCCACATGACACCCAAATCGGGTCAGTTCCACCATGCTCGTCAGATTGGATTTTAGCAGAAAATAAAAATTGTAGGGGTATGTTAAAACAATGCACTTACTAAGGCAAAAGATACTCTACGATTTTACAGTATCATTAGAGTACTACGAAAACAAACAAATCCCATTAATAATAAGCTGTTATTTTTTGTTTCTTTTATGTTATGGTAGCATAATACAAAATTAAAAAGTAATTTGATAGACAAGTAAAAGTGGCCTAATTGGTTTCAACTCTTCATTTAAGGCTATCTTTTATAGAAGTTCTTGAGTTTGAGTCATCACAAAGGAAGGAGAAGGAGAATTTTTCCTGTTGATGATCCTCTAGCCTCCTGAGCATGCTCTTTGCTCGGATCAATTGCGAACGTCTCGCTTCCAGCGACAGAGTGAGAGTTGGAACTATTAAAGAATCTAGGGCTGATAGAAACCTCATGCTGAGCAGGGCCAATGATCAATCAACAGCTGACTAATTAGTATGTGACAACTTCTTATGTGCAGAAGTGTATAGGCTACGTAGGAACTTGAAGGATCTTGGGGTTCCAAATTTACCTCCTCTAAGGCTCTTGGAGTGTGGTCTTAAGGACTTAGGATCCTGATGCTAAGCAGGGCCAGTGATTAATCAACAACTGACTAATTAGTATGTGACAATTTTTTGTGCGCAAAAGTGTACAGACAACGTAAGAATTTGAGGGACTTTAAGATTCCAAATTTATCTCTTCTAAGATTTTTAGAGTGGAGTCTTAGAAGCATAAAATTAGCCTGACAAAATTGAGATATATAATGTAAATAAAAAAAAGTAATTTGCTAATTAATTGTGTATTACGTAACGCCGCAGATAGGTTAGTCATTGGTCTTGGCTTCTGTTCCTAAGGAGTAAATTGACGTGTAACCTCCGCGTGTGAAGCTTTGAGTCCTTGTCATCTCTCTCTTACCAGTGGACAAGTCCAGTCAAAACATTGAACTTGATTGGCTTGCGTTGCACCTTCCATGGCTTTTTCCTTTTCTATATTTATTTCAATTTCTTCTTCAATAAGTTGTTCAAAGATGGCTTAAGTTTCAATCCGTTTTAAGCTCTTTCCTCGCGCAAGCGCCCGTGTACATATCTTAGACTCAGAAACCAAAAACCAGCCAAGAAATTCTACAGAGAAGAATCAAAGCAGAAATGGGTTTCACGAAAGAAGAGCAGTTGAAGAGAGTTTTGAGAGGTGTCAAGACTCTGTTTTTCTTGGTCACCATGTTCATTTCTTTCCTTGTTTTCTCTGCCCCTGTTTTTCTCGCCATAGCCGATACTGTCCTTCCAGTTTCCCTCCTCTCCGCGTCTCTCTCTCTACGAAGCCTCTCCTCTCACTTCTCCCACTACGATTTCAGATATTCTCTTATTGACATCCCTCTCATATCTGTTGTGAGATCAGCTATTATCATTTGTAAGTGCATACGAATAATGAAATTCGATCAAGCTTCAGTCTTATTTCAGTTAAATCACCTGTACTAAGTGCTATTGGTTTTGTTACTTTTTTGTGTAGGTATATATAGCTTCTGCGATGGGCCAAGGTTGTCACACGGACCATACTTGGGGATCACAACTCTCTGTTCTATTTTGTCATTAATCTATGTTTCGTTTAAGGCGTCGTTTGTGTTTACTGCTCCGAGTGTCGACGGAGGAGGATATCTCCGGACACCGGAAATAGCCCTGTTCGTTTGCTCCCTGGTTCTGGCAATCGGTCATGTTCTGGTTGCATATAGAACAAGTTGCAGAGAGAGAAGAAAGCTTTTGGTCTACAAAATTGACATCGAGGCTGTAAGTTTTCTGTTTTTTTCTCCTATTCTGCCTTTTCTGTCTTGAAGTGTGTGGAATCAGATTCTATACTGACTGTTTCTGACAACAGTTGATAGGGCATAGGGGGATCCCAACCTGAGTTGTCTCGGCCTACTGCCTTGCAATTCAATGACGGAGTCCTTAAGAAATTGTTTGGATAAGTTGAGGAAAAGTGTTTTTGATGATAATTTCGAATTCAAGGCAAGTCTAGTGATACAAGTAATATTTTTCCCACTAGGGAATTAGCCTTGCTCGTTTTGGGCTGCCTTTTCATATCTTCATAGAGATTCCATTGTTTAGTATAAAATTAATGAGCAGACAAAAGGTCGCAGGGCATAGATTTCAGTGGTAATAGTTTCCTATGCTAGTTGTTAAATTTGATAGATATATTTGCTTATTTAGGGAGAATAAAAGAGGGCATAACATATAAATATAATCTAGAGCGAGGAATAATAAATATGAAGAAACATGTAAAACTCATCAGCTATTTTTTGACAGATTGAGTAGTATTTAGTTGTTTGATCATGTTAAATCGTTGATAATTTTGTTTAGTAACTAGCTAATTGGATTGTCAGATCAAACACAATCTTGTATTTTTGAAAATGTTCTTATGAGGAGCGTTTTGCTCCAACGACTGAATAATTAAGGGACAAAAAAATGATTGTGTCCTAAAGTTATTACAAATTACTCAAATTATTATCTTTTATTATTGCTTTCCCTTCATCAAACACTAGTACCCTAAACTTTAACTTAATTAATAAGTTAATATATTAGAAAAATGAACTTCAACTTAATTAATACAGAGAAAGAAAGTAGTAATGGTAATAACAATAATATTTATTATTATTATTATTATTATTATTATTACATGTTCTATATTTTTAGTACTATTATAAGCTTAATTTTTGTAAAATTAAATATTTAAAATTTAAATTATTATTAGAATATTAAAAAAATACTAAAATATAATACTCATATCCTTATAAATCTTTTTTTAAAATCATGCTTTTATAAATAATTTTATATGAAAACAGCTAATAAGTTAGTCGATGAGAGAATCAATCAATAGTCAATACAATCCGTGTACTGATACCACATCGTTTATATTGCTTTCCCAACCCCAAATCGTTTATATTCCTTTCCCATCTGTATTCTGAGAATTTTTACGTATTAAATGTTTTAATCGCTATATATTTATCATTTAAGCTTTGTGTCCCAAGTTGTCTGACGTTTTGACATTAGCTTAGAAGTTGAGAATGTAATGTTGATTATTCAATTCAAATTCAATCCATCTAGAAGCTGGTTGTTGTCCAGGAGTAGCAGTTCATAGTCAAAAACAGGCGACTTTTCGTAGGCGACAGGAAAGTAGTTGATGTTAATGATAGCAACCTACCAAAACCTGCACAATTGCAAATACTGTAGAAAACTGGATCCATCTGAAGAAGTAAAAATTATGAAAATCAAACCTAACGTGTTGGTGGCTTTTTTGTTTTTCCCTTGTTGCAGATTTCAGCTTATAAGAATGGATTTCCAAGATATCAAAAGTTTGTTCAGGAAGAAAGAGGAAATTTATGATATCTGACCACGACACACACATCAAAGTTTTGTTTTCCATCTGCCTAACCAATATCTTTCCTATCGGGTTTACAGGTATTTGTTTCTATTTGTTTAACAAGCCTACTTTCGTCCATATAACTACTTCGTAGCTAAGTAATTGGAAGTTATTGACACGGGTTATTGACATGAAGGTGTAATTGACAATTAAGAGGCATCTGTGGGAACGGCAAATCCTTCGTCTGGAAGCTGTATACCGATTGACATGAAGGTGTAATTGACAATTAGAGTATCGTTGTTAAGAGGTCTGTGGAAACGGCAAATCCTTTGTCTGGAAGCTGTATACCAAAAATGTGTTTGAAGTCCTTAACTGTAGATTGAAAATCAATAGAGAAATTATATTATTATGCCAACATCAACAGGTTTTGTTCATATTATAACAGTGACAATGTGTATGAATTAGCATTTATTTTGACATTGTTGTAAAAATTAAATGAGAATATGGTTCAATCCTGATGGACCTAAAAAAGTGTACATGATTCAAATGTCAATTCAGAATCAGATTCACATTCACATTTAGATTCAGTTTTATTTTTATTCTTTTGTTAAGTTCCAATATGAACATTTGTATAAAGTCTTGAGCTACTGTTATTTCATATTTACGCACAAAGAAAAAAGAATAAAAATCTGCATTTCAATATTTATTTAATTCAGGCCTGTTTAGTTTTATTTCAAAATTTTAACTTTATTTTCGTTTTTAATTCAGTAAAAATATATTTAATTTAATTTTGTTTCTTCTAATTTTCATAATTAACATAAAACTATGTTTTGTTTGTTGCATTTATTTTTTCATAATATGATTTACTCTTAACTAAATATGTATTTTTTAATTTCTAGTATTATTCGTTAATAAAAAATGACTAATATAATTTAATTCTTTAATTAATTTCTGGAAAACTAAAAAATAATTTTACTTTTGATAATTATTTAATGAATATGTTTTTATCTAAAAATACATAAATCTCAAAATTTTAGAATAATTGTTTGTGAATTAATTTTTTAAATATCAAATATTTAATTCTAAATAATAAAATTAATCTTAATAACTTAAATTTATATTAACAAAATAAATATTAGTTTATACCCAAAGTCTTATAATTTTACTCATTGAATTATTTATTTTAATAACACTAATAAAATTTTTATTCATAATATTGTGTAAGAGATCAAAATAAAAATTACCCACTTAATTAGTTTATGCAATTAATTTATTTTTAAGTTCTAATTAAAATTTAAATATTATTAATCTTAAAAATACAATTATAAACTTTACTTAACGTTATAATACTGGTTTGAACTTTAAAAATGACGCTAAAATATTTCAAATTTAATTTTTAGCAAAAATAGCCTAACATTAAGTTCTTTATTAATGTGGATAAATTGGTGAGTTATGTTAGATTAATATTTTTGTCACGTGAATGTCAAATATTGTATTTGTTCTATATTTAAATTTTATTATTTAATAAAATAAAAATGTCAAAAACTCTAAAATAATTACACATTCCTTCGTATGTTTTACTTTATAATTATTTTATGGTGTTTAATATTTTTAATTTATTAAATAATAAAACTCATACATGATATAAATACAATATGTAGCAGTCATATAGTAAAAATATTAATATGAAGTAGCTGTCCACGTCATTCAAATTAACGGAGATATTAATAGTAAATTATTTTGCTAAAATTTGAAAGTTAGAACATTTTAACGCAACTTTTAAAATTCTGGCCAGTATTGTAATTAACCTTATTAATAAAAGTGTAATTATGATGATATTAACAATTAAAGTTTTTGTTTTATTTAAAAAGAAAATAAAAATAGAAATTGGATATTGTGACAAACTTCAACAAAGATTATCCAAAAGAATCAAACAAATCAGAGATGGTCCTCATTCACATATCAATTTGTTGAATCAAGCAAAGAAGAGAATCAATTTTAGTCAAAGAAATTGCAAGTGTGAATCTCATAAAGAGCGTCAATAACAAACTTCAAATAGGTTTAAAAGAAACTCCTTGAAACTACGTCGGCAAAATGACAATGGCTTATGAAAATTCAAATCACGTCTTACTGACCTTACTAATTATTTATAATTACATGTTTTATTGACTTTATATTTTATATTTTTAATTTTTTAGTTTTAATATTATAGATATAGTGTATGAGACAGAAATACACTTCAAATAGTTTTTTAAAGCAAAAATAATGCAAAAATAACAAAAATTAATAGAGGGTTAAAGAAAAATTTACAGAATTAAATAAAAATTTGAAAATAAAAAAGAAAACATGGAAAACGCAAGCACTTTGTCGCGACAGACTTAAAACATGGTGGTGTTGTGCATTTAGCCAAATGTGGTGCAACCACAACAACATAAGTTTGACCAAATCTGTTGAGCATCATCAAAGATAAAAATCTTTAGAAAAAACATATATGGTTCCTTTTCATAGTTAACATTTAAAAATAAATTAAAATAAGATTTTTGATAAAAGAAAATTAAGTTGTACATAGGAAAACTAACAAACTAAGTACAAAATGATCAAATGATAAAAATAGAATAAGGAGAATAATTGAAGGTTATAGAAATTAAAGATAAGAATAATGTAAGGATCAAATATAATTATTTGATAAAGATGAAATGTCATTTAGAGAGTTAATTTCCACCTGTCATTATCTTCTTTATCCACGTGTTAATATCAACTCCTTTTTAGTTTGATTCAGATCTACCGATTCAGTTCGATTCGAAAAGAGTTGACCAACCGCTCTGTCTGTGTAGTACCCCAATCTCATAGGGCATATTCTTGAACCTATCGTCAGCATTCGAAAACATACTCTACAAGAGTGGCATGCTAGGACAATTAGTCAAACTTATTGCAAAAATTTTCACATAGCACACGTATTTTTAGAAAACAAAGAATCATTCATAGCCCATTTTATTCAAAAACACTTTTAGTCACAAGTGTTACAACAATTAACACATCATCATATATTCCAATAATCAACTAGGCCTAATACAAAACATTTCCAGTCATACAATCATTTCACTTTTCAGTTTGCATAAATGATGTACAATATTTGTGGAATACAATTTTAAAATACAAAAGAAAGACTATAGACATATGCAGGTACAACTAATTTCGACCTCTAACTCTTATCCGAATGTAATAGTTAGACTCCAGTTGGTCTAACTGATAACTCCTCTGAGCCTGAAAAAAATATATTGCAATTTTGGGGTGAGTTTTGCGAACTCAGTAAGTAAATCATCGTCGATGTACTCACCCATGTCAGGACATAAATATTACAAGCAATAACCAAATTCACATGTATATCATATTATTCAGAATCAGTTCTCATTTAACACACCTTCCAATTGTATATACCAACTCACAATATATACATATTTCGATAAACACATTATGAATACAAACGTTTCATATAATCACTTCAGAATAATCTAATCATTTATCTTGATCATTCATCTCATCAACATGTATACAAATGTTGCACATCATTGTGTCAACACAATTCAATAACTTTTCACAACTATTCACTTGATACATGTAAGGATATGTATATGTAATGCACATGAGACTCTATTTCCATTTTTATCTTGTTAACCAAGTGCCTATTAATAATCCAATATCCCTTGTGGATACTGGGTTTATTTCAGGTACTAACCCATATCCCTTGTAGATATCAGGCTTATTTCAGGCTGGTTACTTCGGTCACAATTCTTTTATCTGAATATATACATCAATGCCATGAAATGCATCATCTCACATAACGTACATTCATATATCACAATCATCAGATCAAAGTCCTGCATTCAACATTCAGTTGAGTATCACTCATTCCGTTCACATTCACGTTTGTCATTAGACCTTGGTCCAGCATTCAACAATAATGTTAAGTATCACTTATTCAGTCAAATTCACATACAATGAGCACTTCCAATATAGTCCCAAATAATGATCTCCTCGGATAATTAATGTCCGAAATTATCACAATCACACTAGTAACAGTTTGATACATAAAAATTAAATAAGTGAAATACATCTAAGTCAACTCACTACACACATATAAATCAAACAGACAAGTACATATAATTGAGTTGACATATCTAGGTTAACGCACAGTATGCTCTAGGTGAGTTATTACCTTAATGATCTGGCAATGTTTAGATGTTGTCGGTTAACTTGTACTTCTATATCATACAATACACACATCATCCACGTATTACTAAGTTGATCAATCATATAATTGTTTAACCATGCACATGTATATATATCATGTTCAATGCATGCTTAATTGACTATCCTAGGTATTTAATCACATCACTTGACCATTAACATCATCATTTGTGTATGTTAAGCTAACGCTTAGGTTCGTAGATCAAAGAACTTAGTTAATATAATATCATCAATCATATTTCTATCACATATTTAATCACTTTATCCATCATCCACTAAGTTCAATTCAAGCTTCATTATAGTCTAAATGCATCATAGAAAACACCTTATGTTAGGTCTGGGTCTTTCTAGAATATGTAAAACCTTATAATAAATAAAAGAAGAAAACAGAGGGTGCATGATCATGCTAGTGCATGATCGTGACAGACATGAATCTTCCATTTTTCCTTCAATTGTTTTTCAGTTCTTCTCAGGACAGATTTCAGGTCAGTTTAACATGATCATTATGACATAGAAAATTAGGTATTTAGGTAACATATTCTTCTAAACAATTGTTCCTATATGACTTAAGTTTCTAATTACATCAAATTTATTCAGATTGGTTTAGTATCCTGAAAGTTATACCCAAAATACTAAAGACTGTTCTCAAACAATGACAGCACCCAGTACTAAACTTCAAGACAAATTTAGAAACCCTTAGAGATAGAATTAAAATTCGACTCCTTAATGAAAAATTGTAGCCGTATGTCTCTAGTTTAATATAAATTAAAAATCATCCCATTTTAATATCTACAGATCAAGATATAGCTAAAATACAAATGCCTATTTAGTGGAAACACTCCATTTAACATATTTCAGCATAAGGGTCTATCACAGGTAGTATTGGGGAAACAGACATAACTCCAGATCTAGTCACTATTTTCTCAAGACATTTTCATAGAGATCAAGTTAAGACCTATATATACAACTTTCATTGTTTGAGTTTCTTCAAATTCGTGCTCTAAGGATATGAAAGATAGATTAAAAGAGAAAGATGAAATTGAAACCAGAATTTCAATTTACCTTGATGACCTCTTTCCTTCTTCTCTTTTCTCCCCCTTTTTCTCTCCTTCTCTTCTTATTTTCATTTTTCTCCCTATTCTAACCTTATGGCCGACCTTCACTCTCACTTCTATTGCCTTTTTCATTCATTTTCTCTAGAAAATTCAAAGAAAG
>JAOTAY010000191.1:13120611-13132981 GCA_025629805.1 Erythroxylum baracoense
TGCATATACTATCTTGCAATGTTTTCTAAATCATGATTCATATGTGTGTATGCTAATATAATGCATGCCAATGGAATGCTATTAATATATTCTCACATGAGATGCCTTATCTAACAATTAATCCTTAAGTGTAAGAACAGGTTATTACAGTCTGACTCATTTTCTTCTAATTCCCTCACAAACTAAATCAGTTCCTAAAGTTCTTCGATGTTTTGAATCCGATTTGGAGGTCAAAATAATCAAATTCCAACTCTATAAACAAAAATTCTCCCTTTTCATTTTTTTTACTATAGATGCCTTTGAACTTCCTTAATACATTTCTAACCTTATCAACATCATCTTTGATGGTTTCAACTATGATATGAGGGCTGAAAAATGTGTAGTTTTCTTAAAGAGAGACTTCTTTGGCATATTTTTACTAACGAAATACCTCATCCAACCTAAAAGAAAGATGACGACATTGATGTATTCACAGAACTACTAGTATCCTACGATAAAATGAATCATTAAATCTTAACATAGTTTTAGAATACATATACTAATGCAATCAAACTCGATTTTTGAGGCTTTAACACTACCTAGGAGATACAAATTTTTTTGAAAATTTTGTTACTCTGTGTCTGATGATGTCAATCGTATATAGAAGATCTTCATCGAATGTAACAAAAACCTAGGCAGACAATTCATATTTACATGTCCGAATTGTAAGAACTTTGAGATCAAATAGCACTTAGCGATCCTGACTAGCCTAGTTCTGTTACTGCTGCTATCTATGCAAATCTCCATGATCATCAACATATCTGACATTTGTTAATGACTCTTAAGTATGAGTTTGAACCAATTCGTAACTCTCTTCTTTATTGGTGATCTCTACCCAATCTTAACACAGTAATTAAGGACCTCATCATAAAAGAAAATCAAATCTGTACACTTTATATGGAAAATTCTGTCCTATCTACTGATGTTGTTCTTGCAACTCAGATCTCCTCTCCTTAAACTTCTCATAACTTAGGTAAGAAGTTTTATAAAGGATCTTACAGCTACTATAAAAAGCTCGGGCATCACATCTCCGAATGTAGGAAATGACTCAAGCAAAACTTTGGACAAGGTAATTATTCCAAGTCCTTTTAGCTTGTTTCTACTACTGTTGTTGCCACTAAAGGCTCGACAGAAAGCACGTCACCCAAATTCTCTTCAAAATATCTTTACTCTTTTCTCTAACAGCTCTGATATGACTCTAGTACTATATACTTCCTTTCCTTATCTATCACATCAGGTGCTTTAAATTTTTAGTATCTTGATTTCACTTGCTTTAATCATATGACCTCTGATTCTTCTATTCTTGACTCTTTAACCATATTGTCTATTCCACATAATACTCATACTACTGATAACTCTATCATACATGTTTAGCATACATTTACTATTCACACATCCAAATTACTCTAGTTTTAAGGATCTAATTATATAATCGTTGTTTTTAGTGGTTCTTATCATATTAACTGAAGTATCTTTTAATAATTACATGTATATATTCTTTATAACAATTTTAAATTTGTAAAAGGCTATGTATACATACTATTATAAGGTCAGAACTAGTTTAGGCTACATCAAATTCAACAAAGCTATGTAGTTGTGCCTCAAAATTTTTTTATGTCAACTACTGTATTGATTTGAAAATAAGTAGGTCTCTTGTGATTCACTTTCCTGGCCTTGTGTTGTACACTTCACAAGATATTGATGAAGTGGCGATCGTTACTTGATGAAACTGCCACATTTTCTTAGTAAAGATTGGAGATGTATCTTCCTGCTTATGTTCATCTTGTTATCCAATAGTAATGAATAATTTTGACGGTAATTTCCTTTTTTTTCTTTGAGTATGTTTTTAACTAAACTATTATGTAACCTGTACCATTACCTTCTGCAAAACCAAAAACAAGTTTATGTTGTCGAAATCTATCTTTTTAAACAACATGTTTTTAAAAAATCTGGCCGGTCTTTATCACATCACAAATTGTTTACATAAAAACGATCGTTTAATATGAAAGTAACAACTTTGCAAAAGGAAATTATGATGAATTAATATCATATGATGAAATATAGATTCTAATAATGAATATAAGGTCAATCCATCAACCTACCTCGCCCTGCCCCTTCTAAAAAATGTGAGATTCTTAAAAGTTGCATGAACCTTATAGAGATGGAAACAAAAAGTCTCTGTCGAGGTAATCCAGGTTAGAAGAAATTTCTGTCTCTAGCCCCCTAGTAGCAGGTACAATAACTGGCTTTGAGTATTTTGCTTTCTCATGCTTTGTTAAGCATTTGAAATCATCTCAAAAGTTGACATTTCAGAATTCATACAAATGTAGGACCTTTTTTTGGCCTTTCAACATATAAGTATGTTGATATTATAGATAGATGACCTAAAGACTAAATGAGAAAAACATACAACTTGTATGGTTGACAACAGGGAGCTTGCATCATTTAAAAAGATGGGGCAAACGAAAGACAACCTCACTTATGCCATCTAAACTTCCCTTGATTACTATGTCGATCCACTTAATTCTCAAAACATCAAGGTTTCACAATTTAGTTCATTGAGTATGGAGCTAATATCATAATATAGGGAAAAACTGTGGGTCCCCTTGGAAGGAATGGATATCAACAATAACAATTTTTAGTATGTTGGCAAAATATATTGACTTAGAAGCACAATAACGCTAAAATGAAAATAACTAGAAAGTAGAATATGAGAAAGCAGGCTCATCTCCTTGTTAGTTAAGTTGTGTAAAGCTACTAAACTTCTAATTAGAGATGCAAGATAAATGAACAACATCATATCATTTGTTTTCATTGTAAGGATTGAATATATGTGAAGAAGAAAAATATTAAGAAGAAGAAATAAAATTGAAGAATGAAGCCAAATTTAATTTCCCCATTTTATTCATTCACGTGTAAAAGCCTTAACCAACTCAGCCACATTAAGGATTGGAAGTAGGTTGAATACATCCTGCAATATGTAAAAGTAAACTCAAATGAAAGATGCAAGAATTTATCAACATTATTCACATCGCTAACTATTTCTACCACTCCTATATTGTTAGGAATTAATTCAAAATTGTAAAGTTGTTAAAATTACTTTTGAATAACTCTTTAGTTTGTTTTTAATCTTATCTTATAAGCCAGATTTATTGGCTAAAATCTCTATTTAAGTTTTTTTTATTTTGTCTATATAAGGCAACTAAGTTTATTAATAAAACCACTTAAGTGTTACGTATTCTTTTATCTTATCTTATACATGTTATTTTCTTTAAAATTTCAATATGGTATCAGAGCTCTCAAAGATCTTGAGGGACCTATCAGTGATTAAGCAAGAATCTAACCAAAGCTTCATTTCTTTCCATGGCTTCCTTCAACATATCATCTCTTTCACCCCTAGTTTTCAACAGTGAAAATTATCAAGTATGAGCTGTCAAAACGAAAGCTCATTTGAGAGGTCTCGATTTGTGGTAGTGGGTTAAAGCTGAAAGAGAAGTACATTCTCTAGGTAATAATCCTACACTCAATCAAATTAGAGCTTATGAAGATAAAGAAGTTAAAGCCTCAAGAGTTTTATCTCAAATACATGCTGCTATGTCTGAGTCGATTTTCACAAGAATGATGACTTGTGAAATAACTAAGGAAGTATGAGACATATTAAAGGAGCTATATCAAGGAAATACTGTGACAAGCTAAATGCAAGTCTTAAATCTCAAAAGAGATTTTGAAATTCTTAAAATGAATGAAAATGAGACAATTCAGTTCTCAGATAAGTTCACGATGGTGGTAAATAAAATCAGACTTATGGGAGAAGAGCTACCCGATAGTAGGATTGTAAAGAAAATATTGATAAGTTTACCTGAAAGGTTTGAGGCAAAAATTTCATCCCTTAAAGACTCAAGGGACATCAGTCAAATGACATTGTCAGAACCAATTAATTCTTTACAAGCTCAAGGGCAAAGAAGGGCAATGAGAAACCAAGAAAGTGAAAAGATGATGGAGGGAGCCTATCTAGGAAAGGTTCCACCATCAAAGAAGAAAGGAAACATTCCTCAATATGACCATTGTGAGAAGTTTGGTCATGAAAAGAAAGATTGCTGGCATAAAGGGAAGTCTCGATGCTTCAAGTGTAAACGATTTGGACATTTGAAAAAGGATTGCAAGTTTAACAATGAAGAACAAGCAAATACAGTGCAAGTGTTTGAAGAAAACAACCTCTTCTAATTGGTGAGAAGTGCGCCAAGGCACATCATAGAAAGAAGTGCTGTATGGAGATAAGTGATGAGAGAATTGCTTATGTTGAAGAATAGAGAGAGAAGTGATCTAGTGAGAAGATTATAGAGAAGTGTTCTAAAGAAAATAATTATGGAGAGATGTGCTTCATGCCTGTAAAGTTGTATATTGTCTCATTTGCATGTGGGTCCACCGGAAACAGCCTCTATACTATGTAGGGGTAAGGCTGCGTACTATCGGACCTCCCCAGACCCTGCTTCATTGCGAGATTTCAGTCTGGGTGATGATGATGATGATGATGATGATGATGTGCTTCATGCCTGTGAAAGTTTTTTTTTACAATTTTGAATTAAGAGGAAATGTTGGGAATTAATTGAAAATTGTAAAGTTGTTACTTTTGAATAGGTCTTTAGTTTGTTTTTAATATTATCTTATAAGCAAGATTTATTGGCTGAAATCTTTATTTAAGTTTTTTGGATTCTACCTATGTAAAGCAACCGAGTTTATTATTAATACCACTTAAGTGTTACATTTATTTTATCTTATCTTATACATGTTCTTTTCTTTAAAATTTCAACACGAAGTATCAACAAAAGGGAAATCAGGAAGATGGCTTAAAACCTGTAGATGGTATAATATCTCATGGTTCAGTGGGAGGTTCCCATCACAATTTAAGATAATTGTGGAGCTCTCGTAGCTGGGCGTCCAACCGTTTCAAAGCTTGTGAGTTTTCCTGTAAGCTGCAGAGAGCAAAGTTAAAACTAAGCCTTTTTTCCATTAAAACCTTTTTAATTCATGCAACTTTGTTTTGACACTGCTGCTACTTTCATTCAGTATAGAGAGAACAAAAGAGATATATTTGTGATGCCTGAAGACATTAACTCTATTGCAAGGGTGCTAAGAGTTGTGTCCTTCACATCCTTAAGTGAAAATTTCACACCCGTTACAAAGAAAATATGAAGGAAAGCAAAAACTATTCTCGGTTGATCTTATGAACAAGATATTCGTTAAAGCAATTGTCGGAAGAAATTTAAGCGAACTCAGTAGTAAGCACAAGAATACGTGACACTCTCAAATAGCTGATATGTGTTTAATCGTAGATATATTTAATTATTTACACTTAGCGATTAATGATAAAAAAATGCTTAAGATACTCACTTTAATTCATATATGATTTTAGGTACAATTTGGAAGCAAAGAAATTAAAGTGAGTCGAAAGCACTACATTTTGGTCTTTTTTTGAAGATTAATTTTCTCTTGTCTTCATGGAGCAAGAAGAAGAAAATTAAAAGATAAGAAGAAAAAATCAAAATACAAGGAAGAATCAAAAGAGTTTATTGGAAAAATGAAGAAATAATAATTAAGAAATACGGCAATTTGTGGATAGATGGAAGAGACTAAAAACAACACAGCAGTAGGTGGAGTAAAATGACGCAGCAACAGACTAGGACACTAAGGTAGAAACAACTGTGCAGTAGACTGGAATGTTTGCGTTTAACACAGAAATTTGTGATAAACCCAACAACGTTTGCGTTCAACGCAGGCGTTGTGTGTTGTTTGCATTCAATGTAGATGTTGTGCATTTAATGCATGGTTTTACTTAAAATGCATAGTTTCATGCTTAGGTTGAAAGAAGATGTGAACAGGAGCAGTAGACCATGTTAGTAATTCGTCAAATCAACAAACAGTAGCGTGGCTGGAAAATAGAAGAGAGATGCTGGAGAGGAAAGAAGCGTGAATAGCAGGGTGGTCCATCATCTTTATTTGTCAAATCAGTGAATAGGGAAGCTAGTGAGGGATAGAGAAGCTTGCAGCAGTGAAAGGAGCTGCAGGGGGTCTTCGGCTAGGATAGTTTTGTGAGGGATGAAGATTTTTCTTGGGAGACCCATGGAAGGCTAAGATCCCGACGCTGGTTCGGAGGTGACATCGACGTCAACAACCTAGGTTAAGCATTTTTTATTATTTTGTTGTTTCTTTCTCTCATTAGGAATTGATTATGTTATCTGGTATGGATTGATTGGGTATTTGAATGATGATGATTTTAATGCTCTATTGAATCGTTTTTCATGAAAACTTATTGCTAGAATCGAATGCAATACGTAATTGTTATATTCCCGATTCATATGTAGCAACTAATGGTTCTGAATCATTAGAGATAACATAAAATAGGTTAAATAATCCGAACTTGTGTGATTATTACCTAGATTTATCTATTTTTTTGATTCGTAAGGCGGTTGTCCGGATAAACTTAGAGAGCTTATTCTAGGTTTCCCGATAGCTAGGGTTAATTAACAAGCACTTCATGATTAATTAGGATCTAAGGAAAAATCAAGATTAACAGAGCTTGTTGTTAATCTATGATCGATAATTGCTAAGAGAGATAAAAGAATAACAAATCGATGAATTATACTTAATTAGGGTGTAGGTCGAGATTGAATCAAAGAACCGGATCCCTACCAAATTCTCCAATTTTATCATTTTTTACATGTTTTCTTTAATTTGTTTTCGTTAGGTTTATTTTATTTTATTTTCTTATTCCAAAATCAAACCTCCTCCCATTTTTTCTAAACACCAATTAATTTCATTTCAATAACTTTTTACACACTCCCTATAAGATCGACCTAGACTCACCACTGCTACAGTAGTAGTCTAGTTATTTTATTTTAACTAGCTTTACGATGTGCCGGTCATGTAGTATTATGAGTATTTCGTTAAAGAGTAGCGTCCCATAAATACTCCTTCCTTACAATTTATTGTACATTGCATATGATTTGTCATGCATAATACACACACACATACATTCTAGTATAAATTGTATATTATGTGAGCATGCCATTAGGTGTCATAGGCTGATATAGACTTACTTAGTAAGGTATGACTACCCTCAACTCCATTTTTCAGGTCAGCTACCACCAACTTTGCAGTAATGACTGAGGAATGTTAGCTACAACATATATACTTCTACATACGCTTTTCAATTGTTTTCACGTGTACCTGTACTCTAGCATCTGCAATAATATGATTTAGTATGTTGAAAAATTTTCTTCTAATGCACGCTAGCATATTTGTACTTTGCTGTGTTTGTACTTACGCATGCCTATGATGTTTATTTTCTTTTTAAGATTTTACATTTATTTTTGTCACTAGTAATCAGACTTACTTGTGATTTAAGAGCTTCTACTTTTGGGTTTCTAGTGTTGATCATATGCCCGTTCAGGTTGTGACAAATTTGAAAGTTTCGAAATGTTAGAGTTCAACTTGTAATTTAAGACAATGTTAAAGCTTAAATTACACTTTTGTCCTTAAAATATAATCTAACATTAGGTTCAAATGTTTTAGATTTTATTGATTAAAAAATAGTATTGTTTAATATGAATTTTTTAAACACATGTAACATGCAATAAACAGTTGATTTAATAATATTTTATATAAAAGTTTTTAAAATTTTGAATATATATTTATAAAAGGGTTAATTATAAAAAATTCTTAAACTTTACTCATTTTTGTAACACTAACTAAACTTTAAAAAGAAGCACTAAAGTGTTCGAATTTTCAATTTTTAGCAAAAATAGCCTGACGTTAAGCTCTCTATTAATGTGGATAACACAACAAACCACATCATATTGTTATTTTTACTACGTGGCTGCTACATATTGTATTTATGCCACATATAAATTTTATTATTTAATAAATTAAAATATCAAACACTTTAAAATAATTATGAACTAAAATATATGGAGTGTACAATTATTTTAGAATTTTTGATAATTTTAATTTCGTAAATAATAAAATTCATACATGAAATAAATACAATATGTGGTAGCCATGTGACAAAAATACTAGTTTCGCATGACTCGTCACGTCATTTACATTAACAGAGGGCTTAACTTTGAGCTATTTTTGTTAAAAAATGAAAGTTGAAATATTTTAACGTCATTTTTAAAAGTTTATGCTAATATTACAAAATTGAGTAAAGTTTATGATATTTTTTACAATCGACTTTTTTTCTAAAATAAAAAATATAATAAATTTAAATTATAAATTTGATTCTTTTAGTTAATTACTATAAAACCCTGTCCTAAAATTTTGGTATTTGCATACTCTACCCTGGCGCTACGAAGGGGGGCTTTAGCAAGAAAGCTAAGGTACAATATAGGTGGCAGCCATTCAAGAATCTTTGTTTGCCACTAATAAACGTCTAACAGAAGCATCTCAAGATTCTAAGCGTTAGGGGGCGTTTGGTTTGAGGGTTTGGGAATGAAGAAATGGAATAATTATAAAAAAATGTTTAACTTGGAGTTTTCAATTTCAGGAGAATGGATTTATCTCATTAAATTTGAGAATTTACTAAATTTACTAAAAGGGGTGGGTATCGAATTTTCATTTCAATCTAAGTTTTTATTACGTTTATTTTTTACTCTTTTATCCCCAGCCTTTGCCCTACCATTCTCTTTATTTCCTTATCGCCTCTCAATTCCTTACGATTTCCCATCCTGCCTTATCGCGTCTCATCAACAAAGAAATTTTTTGTTCTGTGCCTCCAGGTATATTTTATGAAATCCCTCGTTTTAATTTAATGTTAAATGAACTGGATATAATCTGGTTTCATCTCATTATAACGGGGCTTTTGCTCATTTTTTTCTTATATATTTTCGTTTTATGATTTAATCAAGAGATTAACCACTCTGCTATATGGTTTGATGATGTAAAAGTGCATATGGTTATAAATTGAACGAGAATCATAAAACCAATCAAAAATATGAAAGGCAAATTATTTTTAATTTTTATTGAGGATAAAAATGGTATTATATTATCTTTCATTTCTATTAATGCAACAAACTAAATAATATTATTAGTATTAATACAGCAACCCAAGTTACAAACCAAACATTAGTTTTTTATTTTTCATACCAATCTTCATCCCCTTCTACTATTATACCCATATTCATACCTAACCCTTTGCTCAAACCAAACTCCTAGTTAATCTAACAGAAGTTTAACCATAACTAATTATTTAAGTTCCAAGGGAAACAAATTGATATGACCTCGAAAGTAATTAACCGATGCTGACCTGGACATGGGATTCATAGTGCTTGTCCATTTGTCGTTGTCTTAGACCAATCTTTAACATGATTTCTACACGTCATCATTCAAACAATGCTAAGTGCGACTTAGAACCTGCAAGAACCCTCCGCCAATCCTATCTCCAGAAACAGTAGTTGTATTTAGCTTCCCAGTAGATGAAAAAAGGTGGGAAAGGGAGATCGTGGGCTTTCTTCATGAATCAAATGTATACTTCTTTCCAGCGTACCTTTCTTATATTTTTTTAAAAGCTTTGCAGGAGGTTGCGGACAATTATCGTGTGTATAGAAACAAGGTACTTCATTCTGTTTCAGAATACACCCAAGTTTTGCAGGATGTAATTTCTGATCCAACTCTACCACGTACTAAGTCAGTTCGTTGTGCTGTATGTGGCCATGGCGAAGCTGTCTACTTAGAGGTTTATACTCCTGTCTATTCTTTTTCTCATTCTCATTCGCAACTTGATGCAAATTCTGAAGTCAAGCTATAACTAAATGATAAGAACAAATGTGAATGGTGACGCCATTAGTTCCTATGGTTCTCCTTTCAGGTGGCTTCCAGAGAAGAGGGTATGTCTCTTGTTTATGTCTGCTGCAATCCCAAATGTGAGCATAGGTGGAGAGATTTTTAGCATTTCACTTTTCTGTATATACACTTTTTGTTTTTGGAAATTGAATGAAATTATATTTACCATAGTAGAACCGAAGTTAGATAAGGAGCTAACTATTAAAACATCGCAACAAAGGGATAGCAAAATGGGAAACATGAACATATCCTTAGTTGAAATATCTATTTAAAGATGCCATGTATATTTGATATCAAAAGTGAGGTGATGCTCCAAGCTCTTGGCGATGATAGCAGGTCTAAGCCAATTAATGATTTTTTCCGCAACTTAGTATTTATCTTCTCTGACATGCTTGTATAATCTGTTGTTCCGTTCCTTCCAAAGAGAGTAAACGGTGGTCACAAATTCAGCTTTAATAAACATTGAGTTTGGTTGCCTAGAGCTGGACAAAAAGATGATCCGATTAAGCGTTGGCTCCCATTTATATTGTTTGGGTAATTACATTATTGATCTAACTATTTGGGTATTTGTAATTTAAGTCAATAGTTTTGAAATTTGTATTGTGGCCTAAAAATTTTATAATTTCTCTTTAAAGATAGTGAATTTGTTCCAACGGCACCGGAAGATGTAGGTAATATTACCAAACTTCGTTAAATTTGATGTTCTTTTTATTTTTACATATTGTGTTAGATGATTGATTGGTTAGTTGTCTCGTTAAAATATTATGCCTTATTATTAGCACAGTGGTGATAGTTTGATAGCTTCCGGCGCAATACCATGCCCTCAGTTTTCTGTCTTTAACCTGTTTTTAATCACCAACCACGTTATTGTAGAAGCTTTCGGATTTATAGGATTTTTCCATAGAATCTTGGACCAAGCTACGCCAGTTGTGGGACTCGTTAAGATGGCACGACAAGAGGCATTAGTGAATAGTCCCTGAGGGTGAGGTGTCCACATTATGAGGTCATCTCTGTGACAATTGCGGACGTTTGGTATAACAGATCTTGCAAAGCAGAGAAACCTCGAAAACTGCCATTTCATTGCCCATTTGAAATGAGGGTTGAGACTCTGGTGGAGGTAGGCAACCTGTTTCGCAGATGTAAGAGCTTAGTTCTCTGAATAAACGGAGTGGCCATGGACCAGTTATCATACCAAAATGAAGTTTTTTTCCCTATTGCCTACGTTATGCTCAACGTAAGGATAGATGAGCCTTCGAATATTCAGCAATTGTTTGAATACCAAGAATGGTGATTAGAGGGATTAAGTTGCCATCGTGGCCAAAGAGTATATCATGCACCCATTTTCTGTATATACACTTGATTCGTCACTGAAATCATTTGTATAATGCGTTAAGATTTCTCTGTTTCTAGTCAAATATTTTCAAAGTTTTCTGACAAATCAAAGCAACAGCTGAAAATTATGGGAAAGAAAAAGATCATTCTATTAATTGTTGCTTTGGATTTAATCGAGTGACTAAACTATCTAGTTTCCCTTCTAGATTTTTGTAACAGCACTCTGATGAGTTTTCCATTCATTCTCCGATCAGTTTCATGAAATGCTGAGACGTGAACCCGACTTTTCTCTTTAGGCGTAATCTATAGACTATAGTTTCAGTTATTTGTCCAGTTTAAGTTATTTATCTACTCATCATTCACAAGCTCACTCTTCCTCATTTGGTGATTAAGCGAGAAACAGTACACTGATAGAAGCATGACGTAAACTTTTTCTATCTTTTAAATGAGTGGCCCTTAAAGAGGCAACATGGTCTTATTTGTACGAACACCCCACATAAGGTTCAGTTCTACTAATTGTTTTGTACCATTGATTTATTCATAGCTTGGTAATTTGGGAGATAATTGAGCCTAAGCCAGAGTCAGGTATTGGTTGTTTAGAAGAATGTATCAAAGATACGTACCACTACTAGGGATGTAAATATTGGTCTGGGATGTTGATATTTTTCCAAGTGTTACAGGCGACGGCTAGAGTAGAGGGGCCTGTTAATTATGGCCAAGAGATAAGCTACTATGTGTAGGGATGTCAACGGGCCGGGCTGAGCCTTGGCCGACGATGGCTCGTCCCGGCCCATTGAAAAAATGTCATGGGCGCGACCTGTGGGGGTTGTTTTCGGCACATGGGCTGTGGACGGGCCGATACTCCCGGCCTGTGGGTAAGCCCGTGGCCCAACCCGCCCGAGGCCCGGGTTGTCCGTCGGGCCTGAGTCGGCCCAAGTATTTACTATATTTTAAAAAATTTTGAAGACAATTTTAAAAATTGTAGTTGTATTTTTTACAATTTATAAATTATAAATTATAACACACTACAAGAAAATAGCAAATTACATACGGAAATTACCGACGGAAAAAGCCAATATACCGTCGGTAAATTAATTTACCGACGGAATAAACCGACGGAAGAAAACGTCGGCGATTCGGCCGAAGCTAAATTCACCGA
>JAOTAY010000191.1:13140503-13161356 GCA_025629805.1 Erythroxylum baracoense
TTTCTCTCATTAGGAATTGATTATGTTATCTTGTGTTTATTGGATTAGGTATTGAATGATGATGATTTTAATGCTTTATTGAATCATTTTTTTAATGAAAACCCATTGCTAGAATCAAATGCAATGCGTAATTGTTGTATTTTCGATTGATGTGTAGTGACTAATGGTTCTGAATCATTAGAGATAACACAACATAGGTTAAATAATCCGAGCTTGTGTGATAATTGCCTAGATTGGTCTATTTTTCTGATTCATAATGCGGTTGTCTAGATAAATTTAGAGAGCTTATTTTAGGTTTCTCGATAGCTAGGGTTAATTAACGAGTGCTTCGTGAATAACTAGGATCTAAGCAAAAATTGGGATTAACAAAGCTTGTTGTTAATCTACGACCGATAATTACTAAGAGAGATAAAAAAACAATAAATCAATAAATTATGCTTAATTAAGGTATAGGTCGAGATTGAACCAAAGAATCGGATCCCTACCGAATTCCCCACTTTTATCATTTTTCATATGTTTTCATTAATTTGTTTTCATTAGGTTTTTTTTATTTTATTTTCTTATTAAATCAAACCCCCAATTACCTAAACATCGATCAATTTCATTTCATAGGCTAACCGAACACTCCCTGTGGGATTGACCTAGACTTACCACTGCTACAGTAATAGTCTATTTATTTTATTTTGACTAGTGTTACGACGTGCCAGTCAATGGCATACCATTTTCTTTAACCTTATGAGCAGCATTCTCTAATGGCATATGGACAAAAATCTTCTGGCATTTTTGTGTTACATATTATAACCAGTCCCAAAGACCAGTCAAGCTTATATCACTTAAACTTGTGGAACATAATTAGTAAGAAAGAGGACGAAAAAAAATTGACTTTCAGTCAAGAAATTATACCTTACCTTTTTTACCTCTTTAACAATATAGTAAGCTTTTGTTGGTATTCCTTATTCCACTGGTTAAACATCAATGATGATCAGCACTGGATTCTGAACATAACTAGAATGTCTGATAAAATATCAGTATCATAGGAATAGAAGACAAAGAAATACAAAAAGAGAAACTAAAAGGACAGATACAAAAAGAAAGTTCAATAGTCCCAATAATAATGCTATCCAAAAACAAGTCTATGTCTTTCAGGGATCTAGTGCTCAATACAACTCAATCACTTATGGGGCTCAATACTAGGAACCATAGAAGCTCCTAAATTATAGATTTAATCTTACTTATTCATTGAATTAACATGTAGCCACATATTGTCAATAAAACTATACCTTGCAAGTTTAATTACAGTATAATATTGAGTAGATATTTAGAGATCATTCAACCAATCGTCTCCTTATTTGAATCTTTTAAAGAAGCATGAGAGCAGATTACTCGTAATTATTCAAATTCTTGGCGATTCAAAATTATCTCTCCTAAAGGTAAGTTCGCTAAGACATCCAAAAGCACTAAATCAATTGGTGAATTCCTCAATAAAAAGTGATCTATTATTGATGCATTGGCTCTCTCAAAATCTAGTTAAAGAAAAAGATCTCATTTTTCATATCATCACCCAATTAAGAGATGAATTCAATTCTATTATCATAGCTTCATGAATCACTGATTTGCATATTCAAAATTATTTAATAAGTTAACTGACTTTGAGAAAATGTTGAAAGATAGATAAATGTTATTAAAAATAAAACTTCTGGACACAACAATCTTTATAAATCGACTCAAGGGACTCTGAATTATGTTCAATTATATAATTCTAACTATTGTAATATAGAAATATTACTCACTTTTGTCAAAATTAGAGTGGCAAATGGTTATATCAAGCAAATTTATGTTGCTGTTTTTAAGAAATTATAAGTCATGATGTACGTGATTGCAGGAAGATTACTAAATTGTTGAAAGAGAAAAATATATCTGTTAATAACTCTCAGCCTATAAATGCACTTCCAAGTCCAATAGAAAATGCTGCACCTCTATAAGTTATATAGCAATGCAATAACCGTGGTTATTTGATAATGTAACATCATACTATACAACATCCAATTTATATGCTTTACAATCTTATTTTGACTGTGAGGGTCTATACAAGATATTATTGGATGATGGTAAAAATCTTTCTATCTCATATGCTAGTCACACAAATTAATACACCCATCAAACACCATTTTTTTGTTACCTTGTGTCTTGTATGTTCCATACTTACTCAACAATTTGATTTCTATAGCAGAATTGTACAAATCTAATCAATTTTTTGTTGAAAATTTCTATTCTTATTTTCCTGTAAAGGATCTTCCACGAGACTACCATAATGCAGGGGAAGAACATTAATGATATTTATTACTCAACTTTTCCATGTCTTCCTCATATAAATGTTACCAAAGCTTCCTTATCTAATTGGCAACACAAACTTGGTCATCATTCCAATAAAGTTCTTTGTATTATTTTTAAGGATAATGATTTAGTTTTTAATTTTTTGCTATTTTTTATTTTCATTGTAACTCTTGTTTCTTCAACAAAAGTCATAAATTACCTTTCTTTGACAATTCTTTTATTAGTATTAAGCCCTTAGAACTTATCTATATTAATGTTTGGGGACCAACTAAAAGATCTATTGATAGTTATGACTCTTATATAACTTTTATTGTTTAATTGAGTAAATATATTTGGTTATACCTTTTGAAAAAGAAACTTGTTTCATTTACTCTATTCCCTCAATTCAAAGGGTTGGCATAAAATTATTTTAAAACTAAAATCATTTCAATTTTCTCAAACAATAGAGGGATTATCAAAAGTTCATTATGATTTTAATTTGTGCGAGATTTCTCATTGCACTACAACTCCACATATACCTAAGCATAATGGCATTGTAGAACATCGTAATAGACCTATTGTGAAAACTAGGCTTTCTTTACTTTATTTTGTATCACTCACATTATATTATTTGTCTTATGCTTTCTAGGTTACTGTTTATTTAATAAACCATCTTCCTTCATCAGTCTTATCTTTGAAATCTCTATTTGACATGCTCTTTTGTAGGTCTCCCATCTATAATTGTTTTTAAACGTTTAAGTGTTTGTGCTATCTTTGGTTATGCCTATATATTTCATCTAAACTTTAACTAAGGTCTATTCCTTATATTTTTCTTAGTTACTTTATGTCTAAATCTATATATAAATATGGTGATCCTACCATTTTTGTTTGTATTCATTCTAATATGTCAACTTTGTTGAGAATGCCTTTCCTAATCAATTTTGCAATAAATCCCATAAGTTCATTAATTATGTTCAATATGCTTTCCATACAGTTTCTACATAGGCATATAAGCAATCCAACCTTTCCTCAAACACCAACACTCATTCTCCTATTGATGGTCCACTAAATATAATGCCTTTCCTCTTTCATCAATTATTTAAGATAATATGTATTAGCTCAAACCATGAGATCACATTCTCCTATTAACTCTCATCTATCCACACTAACTTCACCAATCACCTCACTTTTTTTTGCTCACATTACTCATTCTTCATTACCATCCAACCCACAGTCCACTCCACTATGTCTAGCTTTTATAAGAAAACAAATCCTAAATACTACAGTGACAAATACATTAACCTTACTATTAAACACCTACTACTCACTACCTTTGAACCTACCACTATTGCCCAAGTTGTCAAAGACTCTTTTTAGAAAAAAACTATGAATGTTGAATTCAATGCTCTGTTACAGAATGCTACTTTGGAGTTAGTTCCAAAATCTTCTTATGTATTGAATAGCTGCAAGAAGATTTTTCTCATTAAATAAAAAATTGATGGTTCTATAGACAAGTGTGAAGCTTAGCTTGTGACAAAGTATTTTTTCTACAACAACTAGGGTGAGGTTATTTTTAGACCTTAAATCATATCATTAAACCTATAACAATATGGATTTTTTTATATTGCATTATCAAAAATTAGCCCTTAACAACTGGATATAAGTATTGCATTTTTTCATGGAATGTTGCATGAAGAAGACTATGTAATGCAACCCCTAGCTATCTTCATCCTTAGTATCGACATTACACTTGCAAACTTTAAAAGGCATTGCTTGTCTCAAATAAGCTCCTTGGGCCTCATATATTGAATTGTAAAATATTTATTGCTTGCTTCTAATTCTTGCAATTCATTTACTGATGCTTCTTTATTTATTTATGCTCAAAACTTTATTGCTTGTTTTCTTATTTATATAGAAGATATTGATATATGTAAATTATAGTGTTTTTTAGTTATTAGAGTGTGTTTTTATATTTTCTTAAATGATAATCATGTGTTTAGGACTTAGATTTATGTTATTGTTAGTGTTTTGATGTGCTTTGTTTAATTAATAGTTGTTTAAGGCCATAATTTAATATTGATTCTATGTTTTAAGGATTGTTTGATGTGTTTGGTGATGAGCAGAGACAAAAAAATCAAAGAAAAAATGAAAAAAATTGGAGAATAATGTCTAGCACACTTGCGTATGACCATACACAATCTTGCATGAAGAATCATCAAATTGGAAAGTCTTTAGCATGATCGTGCATCCTATGCATGACTATGCCAGAGAATTGGAGCAATACTATGCATAATCGTGTAAGAAGCTTTTCCAAGCCGCAAGCTTTTGTACATTTGAAGTTTTGAGGCTATTTTTGGAAGAAAAATGCATGGAAAAACATAAATAAAACCCTAGAAGACTCCAAAGTATAAGGAAGAGAAAAATAAGGCTAAAAAAACGCAACAAAAGGAGATTAAAAGAACAAAAGTTCACAATTCTTGCTAAGACAAAGAAGAGAAGATATCCAAATTCAATTTTCTACTATTTTTTATTTCCTTATTGTTGTTGGATATTAGTGATGATTCAATTGTTATATATAGTTACATTTATAGATTGTGAAATCTTTTTTAGGAATTACTCTTGATTTGTTTGTTAAACTTTATATTCTTAATTTAATAAAGTATGCATGTGATGTTCATTGTTTTATATTCAATTTGAATCGAAAGATTGGATTAGATCATCTATGTTTTGTTGCACAATAAGAGACGGTACATCAAATTGATAGGGAATTGAAGAGAGATCTTAATTTTTTATTATTTATCCATAGGATAGCTTCAAATTCAGTTATATAGTTAGAAAGAGTTTTGGTAGATTGAGAGATTGCAATTCAATTTCTATTTATTTTAATTGGAATTATTTGATTAGATCTTGAGAGAAGGTAATCATAATCATAAGATATCTAGGAAAAAATATGATTAAATCAAGAGAGTAAAGTGAAAACAAATAAGGATAGAAGTAATTCCTAGTTTTCGTCATTGATCAATAAATCAATTCATTGTTGACAAGTTCATTGTTTAGCTACTAAGTCTTTGTTTTTAGTTTAATTCTTAATCATTCATCTTATTGTTTACCTTTATACAAAGTTTACAAGAATTGTTAGGTCACTACTATAATTCTCGTGGGACGATACTTTTATGCTATAAGTTATGATTTGTATACTTGCAGTTAAGAAAAATTTTCAATTAAAACTTCAACAAGTTTTTGACACTATTTTTAGGGATTATTTATAGCATCTAACGCAGTTAAAGTTACCTTGTTTTAAGGATTTTAACACTTTTCTTGTGTGATTTCAAGTGCATGAATACAAGATTTACAAGGAGTTCGAGTAAAGTAAAAGACACACAAATTCTAACATCACCAAGCAAGAGAGGGAGATTTAAAAAGCGAGATGTCAAGAAGCAATATAGAGGAAAATGGAAAAGGAAAGGAATCAAGGAGAATATCAAAGAACTCTTATGGACTTCATAAGGCAAGGGTTCAATGTTAATCAACAAGGAATAATGAGACCACCAATGCAGACCAACACTTTTAAGATTAAACCAGCACTAGTGGATATGCTATAAATCTATGTCTAGTTTTATGGACTGGCCAATGAGGATCCTAATGCTTATCTGGCTAACTTTATGGAGATTTGTGATATATTGCAATACAATAGGCTATCAGAAAATACAACCAAGATGAGTCTCTTTTCGTTTACACTTAAAAATCGAGCCAAGGCACGGGTGAACTCTCTCAACCCAGAGAATATCACAATATAGGAGCAATTGATGCAAACTTTTTTAGCTAAATATTCCCCTTAACGAAGACCATTAGGCTCATAAAGGACATTACCAATTTCTAACAAAGTGAAATGAAATTATTGTATGTAGCATGAGAGAGATTTAAAAAGTTACAAATGAGCTACCTATATCATAACCTACCTAAAGAGTTTCTTTTATAAACATTTTACAATGGTTTAAATCCACCCATACGAGGCACCATAAATGTAACAGCTGATGGTTCATTAATAAGGAAAACTATTGAAGCCGCATATGATTTTTTAGAAGAGATGTTAAATAATAATTGTCTTTGGACATAAGAGAAGAGTAAACAGCAACCAACATTTAGAGATCAAAAAGGAGTGCTTACTTTGGATTTAGTGACCACCATTACAGAGTGAAGTAGCAAACTTAGCCAAACAATTGAATAGCCTAAAAGTCACTTCTTTTAGCTCACTTAAGATAAGTCAGCACATATGCAAATTATGTGGACCAAAAGGTCATGTCTCAACTGATTGCCTTTTAGTGAAAGATAATATCATAGGTCAGCTTAACTATGTGCTGGCATAATATGGTTAGAGTGGTACTAATCTTTATTCTAATACTTATAATCTTGGGTGGAAAAACTACCTAAGTTTTTCTTGATTTAACAATGCCGTAAGGAATCCAATGAGAGCTCAAGGCCCACCAAGGTTTTAGTATGATAGGCTCAGTTCATTGGAATTGAAGATGGATAAGCTAACAGATGTGCTAAATTCCAAGTTCACGAGCCAAAAGGATAGAAACTAAATCTGACTAAATTGTAAAGAATAATGCTTCTTCCATCCATAATTTGGAGTTTCAAATGGGATAACTAGCTAATGCATTGTCTACACAAAGTATGGGGAGTCTCCTGAGTAACACAGAGTTTAATCCAAGGGACAAATTGAAGGCCATCACACTTATAAGTGAGAGCAAGTTAAAAGAACCAACTAAGCAGAAAGTTAAATCCAACCAATGAGAAGACTATGAGAAAAAGGACAAAAAAAAGAAAAGAAAAAGGAAAATCCATATGTCCCTCCCCCTCTATAAGTTCCTAAGATCTCATTCCCACAAAGGCTGAAGAAGAATCAAATGGACATGTAATTTACAAAGTTTTTAGAGAAGTTGAAGAAATTGCAATTTAACTTGTCATTTATGGAAGCTTAGGAGAATATACCCAAGTACGCAAAGTTTTTGAAAGACATCTTATTGAACAAGCAGACTTAGGAGGATAACCAACTGGTCTCCTTGATGAAAAGTGTAGCTTTATAATTACCAACCATATGCCCTCAAAATTGAAAGATCCAGGGAGTTTTATCACACCTATGTAATTGGTAATTTATAATTTTCTAAGTGCTTATGTGACTTAGGTGCAAGTATTGATCTTATTATTTTTGTTTATTTTCAGGAAATTGGGCTAGGAGGTGTGAAGCCAAAATCTATACCTATTTAGTTGACGAATCAATCTATAAAGAAACTGTTTAGCATACTGGAGGATGTGTTAGTAAAAGTGGATAAGTTTATTATTCCTATGAATTTCATAGTGTTAGACTTTGAAGAGGATAGGAATTGCTCACTAATTCTTGGTAGATCATTTATAAATATAGGAAGAGCCTTAGTGGATGTTTATGAAGAGAAACTTATTCTTCAGATTTGTTCTAAGCAAGTTGAATTTATTATAAATAAAGTATTGAAGAATCTGAAGGGAAGCAACTCTTGCACGAAGATTAATATAATAGATGAATGCATTAAAGAGCAAGAGGGGTGCTAATGAAAAGAAGTTAGTGTTAGGCATGTAGAAGACGAAGGGGAACTAGGAAAGGAGGAGTTAGGTGACAAATTACAACAGGAATCATTAGTAATGGTCGTAACACTTATTATACCCTCAATTAGAACCTACCCATTCTAGAGTTAAAAAACTGATGTGAGACAAGAAAAGAGAGTGGTGGAGGCAAGAAGAGAGATAATGAGAGCCATGTGATGGAAAATTTTGGATAATGCATATGGCCTTAACATCAAAAAGAGTAATTGGTTGAAAATTTGAGTTGAAATGGTCAAGCTAATGACGTTAAAATTAACACGTTACATTTTAGTAGTTTATTTTTAATTTTATGTGCATTTTTTGCCTCGATTTTTTTTGTTGATTTTGTAGGGAGTTGAATTGATAAAGTGTGCCTAAGTTCCTTCTCCGATGCCATCACCACCACTTTCCCCATAATTATTCTTACCCTTATTTTTATTCCTTTTTGTTATTTGTTATATTTTTTATATGTGTTTTTTTAGATTGTGTCAATTTCCATATTGAGGACAATGTGTTGTTTAAGTATGGGGACATATATACAATTGCATATCGTTTGTGTGTGACTTTACATTTGCCTTACGTTAGTTTTTGATTAGGTTAGAATTGTGAAAACATTTTGTTGCATGATGTGTGCATTGTGTGAGTGTGTCAATGATATAAAAATGAAAGGAATTAAGCTTATCTATGAATATGATTATTTAATTTGTAAAGAAACATTAGCTTATGAAGTTAATGTTTTAGTGTTTTCGAGGTAGATATGCATATTGATTATAATATTATACTTATTCTTTCAATTTATGACACATGTTGTATGCATTTATAATTAAATTCATTTAAATTGGTAGACATAATTAGTAGCCTTTTATGAGAGTGAATGACTAGGAAGAAGTGACGTAGATAAAATGTGAAAAAAGACAACAAAGTGTTGTATAAATGTGTTAAATAAATCCTTATTCTGCTGACTCGTTAAAAAAAAGGTTTAAGAATAGAGCTATTAACCCGTTGTAAATTGTGATATAATTAAGCAACTAGGGGCATTCACGATAAAATGTTTGTCTTTTAGAGAGGTCTAATAGTACACAACCTTATTTCCTCATAGTAGGGAGGTTGTTTCCGATAGACCTATATGCAAATGTAACATGAAAGCTTGATAATATATGTTGTCAATAAAAGTGAACCTATTAATTTCTTGTAAATGTCAAAACAAGTTTCATGAATGGGTATTTAGTGATGACCTGCCTCTTTAATTGATAAATAAGAATGAATGCATGTTTACAAGTGTCATATATGTATGAATAGGTGACGATATTTTGGTTGATCAAAGAATTTGAACATGAATGGAATAAGTTAGTGTGATGGAACTTTTTAAGTGATTGATGTTTATGGCCAAGTTAATTTCACGAGATTCGGTGCCATTATACTATTATTGTTTTGTTGCATGATTATGTGTTTTGTGGTTTTAGTTTTGTTGGGCATAATCAAAGATTTAAATGTGGAGATGTTAATAAGTGTAAATTATAATTTGTTTTCTAAGTGTTAGAGTGTAGTTTTTGTGTTTTCTTAAAGGATAATCATGTATTTAATATTTAGATTTATGTTCTTGCTAGTGTTTTCATGTGTTTTTTTTATTGACTATTGTTTAAGGCAAGAATTTAATCTTAATTGTATGTTTCAATGGTTATTTGATATGTTTGGTGATGAGTGAAGATAGGAAAAATCGAATAAAAAAGATGAAGAAAAGGCTAGAGAATAATGTCATGCATAATTGTGCATGAAGAAGCGCTAGATTCGAAAGTCTTTGCCACTATCGCTCATAGGATGCATGTTCATGCCGGAGAGTTAGAGCGGTACCATGCATTATTATGTATGGCCATGTATGATTATGCATGAAGTTTTTCTAGGTCACGAGTTTTTTATACTTTTAACATTTCAGGGCTATTTTTGAAAGAAAACATATGGAAAAATCCTAGATAAACCTAAAAGACTCAAAAGTATATAAGGAAGAGAAAAAATATTACTTGATGGATGGAAAAAAATAACAAGAGTGGATTAAAAGATTCAAAATCCAAAAAAAAAGGATACAGAATTCTAACTCAAGGTAAAGAAGAGAAGACATCCAAATTCAATTTTCTACTCTTTTCTTATTTCATTGTTGAAGTTGGATATTAATGATGCTTCAATTGTTATGTAGAGTTACATATATAGATTCCTAAATCTTTTTTAGGAATTACTCTTGATTTATTTATTAAACTTTATACTCTTGATTTAATGAAGTATGTTTATTATGTTTATTATTTTATATTCAATATAAATCGAGAGATTGGATTGTATCAACTGTGATGTGATACGTAGTGAGAGATGGTACCTCAATAGACCTATAAACATCAAATTAATAAGCAATTGAAGAGAGATGTTAATTGTTTTTCAATAAGCAATTGAATAGAGATCTTAATTGTTTTCAATTATCCATAAGATTGCTTTAAATCCAATTACATAGTTAAAAAGACTTTTGATAGATTAAGAGATCAATTACTTGATTAGATCTCGAGAGAAATTAATCATAATTATAGAATATCTAGAATCAAATTTGATTAAATCAAGAAGGTAAAGTGAAAAAAAATAAGGATGTAAGTAACTCAAAGTTTTCATTATTGATTAATCAATTAATTCACTGCTGCCTAGTTTATTTTTTAGTTATTAAGTGTTTGTTTTTAGTTTAATTCATAGTTATTCATCTTATTTTTTACCTTAAACAAAGTTTTACAAGAATTGTTAGGTGACTACTACAATCCTTGTAGGATGATTTATACCATAAGTTACGATTTATATACTTACAGTTAAGAAATTTTTCAATTAAAACTTCAACAAGTTTTTGGTACCATTTTTGGGGATTGTTTATAACATTACTACAGTTCAAGTACCTCGCTTTAAGGACTTTAACAATTTTCTTATGTGATTATAGGTGCATGAACATAAGATCTACAGCAAAATAAAAGACACACAAGTTTCTAACATCACAAATAATAGAGAGAGATCCAAAAAGTGAGACTCCAAAAAGCAACAGAGAGGAAAATAATAGAGGAAAGGAATCAAGGATAATAGAAAAGAACCCTTATGGACTTCATGAGGCCTAGGTTCTATGCAAACTAATAAGGAATAATGAGACCACCAATGCAAATCATCACTTTTGAGATCAAACCAGCAATACTGAATATGCTACAAACTAATGTTTAATTTTACGGACTAGCCAACGAGGATCTTAATGCTCATCTAGCCAACTTTATAGAGATTTGTAACGTATTCTAATATAATCGGTTGTCAGAAGATGCAATTAAGATGAGATTTTTTCTATTACACTTAAAGATTAAGCCAAGGCATGGTTGAACTCTCTCAACCCAAGGAATGTCACAACATGAGAGCAGCTAATGCGAGCCTTTTTGGTTAAATACTTCCCCTTAATAAAGACCACTAGGCTTATAAAGGAGATTACCAATTTTTAACAAAGCGAATGGGAATCATTGTATGAAGCATGAGAGAGATTTAAAGAGTTATAAAGGAGCTGCCCACATCATAAATTGCCCAAAGAGTTCCTTCTATAAACATTCTACAATGGTGTGCATCCACATATATGAGACATCATAGATACAATAGTTGGTGGTTTGTTAACGAGGAAAATAGTTGAAGCCATATTTGATTTGTCATAAAAGATGACAAACAACAATCGTCTTAGTACATCGAAGAGGAGTAAACAATAATCAACCTTTAGAGATCATAAAGGACTGCTTACTGTGGATTTAGTGATAACATTACAGGGTGAAATATTAAACTTAGCCAAATAATTGAACAACCTTAACGTCACTTCTTCTAGCCCAGTCAAGGCAATTAATTATGAATGCAAATTATGTGGACAAGAAAGTCATATCTCAGTTGATTGCTTCTAAGTGGAAAATAATAGCATTGAGTAGCTTAACTACATAGAGGGTATAATATGATCGGGGTGGTAATAACCTTTATTTTAATACTTATAATCCTAGCTGAAAAAACTACCCAAAACTTTCTTAGTATAACATTACTGTAGGGAATGTAAATAAAGCTTAAGGCCTACTAGAGTTTCAGCAAGATAGGCTCAATTCATTAAAATCAAAGATGGATAAGCTGATAGATATGTTGATTATGGTTTGTATACTTGCAGTTAAGAAATTATTTCAATTAAAACTTCAACATATATTTTCCTCAAGAGTAATCATTCGAATTCCTTAGATAAATTTATTCATAAAGTGACCAATCATTTTTCAATTAAAGATTTGGCTTCTTTGCATCAATTTATAGGTGTTAAGGTTATTTCTACTCCATTTGATCTATTTCTCTCACAATATCAACATATATCCAATTTACTTGATTGGTTTAACAATGACTAGCACAGAGGAAGTTGTTATGCCTTTGATTTTACCTTAAAATTATTCTCTTGTTGATCGTTCTCTAAAACTCGATCCTACATCTTATCATAGCCTTGTTGGTTCCTTATAATACTTAATAATTACTCATTCAAAAGTCTTCTTTGCTGTAAATAAATTATCTCAGTTTATGTATACTCCAACACTGTTTCATTTGCAAGCTTTAAAGAGAGTGCTTAAACATTAAAAAGGTTAAATTTATTGGGTTGGGTCACTCCAAATAGAGGACCAACTTATACCCACTTTAAGGGCGTTTTAGACACTTCCTTAGATCATATAAATACCTCTTCTTCAGTTGTTTTTATAACTAAGTGTATTGAGAGAAAGAAGTTAGAAAAACCTAAATTGAAAGGGAAGAGTGAGCAAAAATTTTCTGCACAGTATCGTCAGACGTAAGTGGCCTCTGGTGGAAATTTCACTGTTGGATCGGGCTAGAATTTTGACAAATTGTTCAGGACTAATTTCTCTTCAATTTGAAGGGTTGGATTGTCGAAAGAAAGTCTCTAGCTCCAGTTATATGTCATACTGTACATCCTATTTTAGAGGTGAAATTTTCTATTTTCTTTCTCTCATGTGATTCTTGTCCAACCTTTGTGTTGATGAACTTGTGGTGAGCCAAGAGATTCTCTTGATGATGCTTTTAAGCTCCTAGATGAACTAGGAAGATTTGTAGAACCCATTAATTTGATTTATTGGAGATATTTAGGCAGACTACGGTCCCGTGGTTTTTACTCCTCGTATTGGGGAGATTTTTCATGTAAAAATTCTTGGCGTTCTTTTTCGTTGATGATTTTATTATTATTGTCAGCTTGAGATATTTGCTTATGGATATTTTATGATTAATTAGTTTGGCCAAAGTGGTTGTTTTGTTGTTGGTGGATTTGGTGAGTTTTCATTACGCAGGTTATTTATGATTCGGATTAGTGGATTGATATTGTTTTCTCTCAACATATTGGTATCAGAGCAAGGTTCATTATTAGTGGGAATCTAAATTGTGTTGCATTATGGAGGCTAATACAAGTCAGATGATTTTCTTGAATGATTTGAATTATTATAAGTAGAGAGGAAAAATGGAGGATTTCCTTTATATGAAAGATTATTATCAACCGATGTTTCTTAGTGAAAAGCCACAAGATAAGATCGACAAGAAATGGAAGTTAATTCATCTGCAAGTGTGTAGTTTCATAAGGTAGTGGCTTAATGATAATGTGTTGAACCATGTTTATAGAGAGATAAATGCCTAAGCTTTATGGGACAAACTCAAGAATATGTTTGTTCGAAAGATCAACAATAACAAGCTATTTTTAATGAAGCAACTTATGCCTTTAAGGCTTAAAGATGGGAGCTCAATGAAGGATCACCTGAACACAATTCAAGGAATTCTCAACCAGATGGTAGAAATGGGTATGAAATTTGTCGATGGGATTATGGGGTTGTGACTTCTTTGTACCTAACCAGACTAATGGGAAACCTTTAGGACTTTGTTCAACTCAACTCCAGGTGGTGTCATGATGTTGGACTTAGCCAAAAATAGTATTATGAATGAAGAAGAAAGAATGATAGTGTAATGGTCCTCGTCTTAATAGGAGGTGTTAGTTGTTTAGAAAACTGGAAGAAGCAAGAGCAAGGGTCCGAGGAATAGAGACAAGAGCAGATATAAGGACAGAGACAAAAGTAGAGGCAAGTCAAACAAATTTGCTAATGTTGAATGCTATGATTTCGGAAAGAAGAGACACATCAAAAGGCATTGTCAATAATTCAAGAAAGAGAACAAGAAAGACAAGGGAAGTGAAAAGGGCAAAGATGATGACAGTAGCAATGAAGATCGTGTTAGTGTTACCTCTGGATGTTTTTTAATTGTACATGATCAAGATGTTGTGAATGTTGCCTCACAAGCCTTAAGCTGGGTGGTTGATAGTGGTGCTACTACTCTTATTACATCCGAAAAAGATTACTTTGTCTCTTATACTCCAATTAAATACATAACTATAAAGATGGGTGATGATACAATTGTTAGTGTTACTAGCATTGTTGATATTTGTTTGGAAACCAATGATGGTACTAAGTTGGTTATTAGGAATCTTAAATATGTTTTGAATATTTGCTTGAACTTGATTTCGGTGGGCAAGCTTGATGATGAAGGCTTTTGTAATACATTTAAGAATGGAAAGTGGAAGCTTAGTAAAGGTGCTATGGTTATAGCAAAGGGTAACAAATTTTCATCATTGTACTTTATGTTAACTAGGCTCTCCAAATGCATTCTTACTGTAGAAAAGAGTGATGACAGTGAATTGTGGCATAAGAGATTGGGTCATATGAGTTAGAAAGGAATGACAGTGTTAGTAAAGCAAAAGATTCTTTTTGGGGTTCAGAGTATCCTGTTGAAAAGGTGTTCTCACTATATAGCAAGGAAGCAAAACATAGTTTCCTTTAAAAGTCACCTGCCTTCAAGGAAGCCAAATATACTTGACTTAGTACATTCTGATGTTTTTGGTCCTATAAAGAAGTAATCTTTGGGTGGTTCTTTTTACTTTGTTACTTTTATTGTTGATCATTCAAGGAGGACTTAAGTTTACACCTTAAAGACAAAAGATCAAGTCTTGCCGATGTTCAAGCATTTTCTAGCCTCAGTTCAGAGAGAAATTAGGAAGAAGTTGAAATGCATTAGAATAGATAACAGGGGTGAGTATAGTGGACCTTTTGATGAGTATTGTAGAGAGCATGATATTCGACATCAAAAGACACCTCAGTTGAATGACGTAGTTGAGAAGACGAGCAGAACACTGATAGAGAGAGTTAGAAGTTTGTTCAAATGCTAGGCTAACTGGATCATTTTGGGGTAAGGCTCTAGGTATTGTTGTGCATATCTTGAACCATTAACCATGTATTCCTCTACATTTTGATGTTTCAGAGAAGGTATGTTCAGGTAAAGGTGTCTCTTATGATCATTATCGAGTCTTTGGATGTAAAGAATTTATGCATGTTCCTAAAGATGAAAGATGTAAGCTTGATATAAAGACCCGACAATGCATATTTCTTGGTTATATTCATGATGAGTTTGGGTACAAGTTGTATGATCTAGTTAGAAGAAAATTGTTAGGAGTTGAGATGTCGTATTTGTGTAAGATCAAACAATGCAAGACATTGACAAGAGTAATGAGTATAAGATGCCTTAGTTAAGCGATGACTTAATTGATTTGGATTTAGTACCCTATAAAATTATTGTTGTACCAGAAATTGTTCAAAATGAAACTTAGAATGATCATGATGATTTGGGCAAGATTAGTTCTTCTGTAGATATTAATGTTCCAGATGATGATGATGATGATGATGTTCAGTAGCCAATGTCAGTAGCTTTAGAACCAACAACTCCACTTAAGAGATTTACTACAGACAAATAGCCTTCCACTAGGTACTCTACAAATGAATATATTCTATTAACTTATGAGGGAGAACTTGAATGTTATTATGAAGTTTGGAAAGATGAGCATAAGAAAGAGTGGCTTGAAATAACGGAAGAATGAGATGAAATCTCTTTGCAAAAATTATACTTTCGAGTTGGTAAAGCTACCTAAGGGTAAGAGAGCTTTAAAGAATTGATGGGTATATAGGTTGAAGCAAGAAGTGAATGCTCCAATTCTAGATACAAGGTTAGATTGGTTGTCAAGGGATTTTCATAGAAAACGGGAGTCGACTTTGATGAGATATTTGCTCCAGTTGTCAAGATGTCATCTATTCATGCCTTAGCAACTAGTCTTGACTTAGAGATTGAGCAAATGGACATAAAACTGATTTTTTTCATGGTGATCTTGAAGAAGAGATTATATGGAATAGTTAGAGGGTTTTGTGGTTAAGGGAAAAGAGCATTATATGTGTAAGTTGAAGAAAAGTCTTTATGATTTAAAGCCAGCATCAAGACAGTGGTATAAGAAGTTTGAGTCAGTTATGGGATAATAAGGCTACAAGAAGACTATTTTAGGTCACTGTGTGTTTATGAAGAAATTCTTTAGTGATGATTTTATTATCTTGCTACTTTATGTGGATGACAAGTTGATTGTTGACAAGAATGCTTATAGAATTGATGAGCTAACGAAGCAGTTGAGCAAGTATTTTACCATAAAAGACTTAAGACAAGCAAAGTCGATTATCAGTATGAAGATAGACTGAGATAGAGCCACAAGAAGCTGATGCTTTCATAAGAGAAGTACATTAAGAAAGTACTTTAAAGGTTTAACATGGACAAGCCTAAAGCAATTAACCTCAGCAATTAGCCTCCTCTTGCTACTCACTTTAGATTGAGTGTTAAGCAATGCCCTTCTACTAAGGAAGAGAAGAAAATGATGTAGAGAATTCTATATGCTTCAGCAGTTGGAAGTTTAATGCATGCTCTAGTGTGTACAAGGCCGAACATAGCACATGCCATGGGAACAGTTAGTCACATTTTTTCAAATCCAAGAAAGGAGAATTATGAAGCAATGAAGTGGATTATAAGATATCTTAAAGATACTATTAGTCTGAAACTTACTTTTGGTAGTGAAAAGCATTTGCTCATTGGTTACACTAGTTCAGACATGGCGGGAGATGTTGATTCCCGTAAGTCCACTTCAGATTTTTGGATTAATTTTAGTGGTGGAGTTGTGGCTTAACAATCTAGGTTTCAAAAATGTGATGCACTTTCTACTACCAAAGCAAAGTTGATTGCAGCAACTAAAGCATGAAAGGAGTTACTTTGGATGAAAAAGTATATTGAAGAGCTCGGTTTCAAGCAGGATATGCATGTGTTGTATTGTGATAGTCAGAGTGCTATTACCTTAGCAAGAACTCTACATTCTATGTACGATCGAAGCATATTGATGTGAGTTATCATTGGATTAAGGATGTGTTGAATTCCAAGTAGTTGTCACTTGTAAAATCCATACCAATCATAATCGTTCGAACATAATGACTAAGTTTTTGCCTAGGGAGAAGCTTGAAGTTTGCCTCTCAATTGTCAGAAAGGCAGACTCCTCCACTTTATCGTAAGGGAGAGATATGCTAGGTTGGCGAGAACCAATTTGTGCCTACATTGAGGGCATTTTAGACACTTCCTTAGACCACATAAATACCTCTTCTTCAATTGTTTTTATAAATTAGTGTATTGAGAGAAAGAAGTAAGAAAAACCTAAATTGAAAGGGAAGAGTGAGCAGAAATTTTCTGTAGAGTGACATTGGACGAAAATAGCCACCGGAGGAAATTTCACCATTGGATCATATTGGAATTTTGACAAACTGTTCATGACTCATTGCTCTTCAATTTAAACAGTTGGATTGTCAGAGGGAGGTCTCTAGCTCTAGTTATATGTCACAGACCGTATATCCTATTTTGGGAGGTGAAAATTTCTATTTTTCTTTCTCATATGATTCTTGTCCAACCTTTGTATTAAACTTGTGATGAGCCAAGAGTTTTTCTTTTCCTTAATGGTTTTGTTGAGCTCCTCGATGACTTAGGAAAATTTGTAAAACCCATTAATTTGATTTGGTGGTGATGTTTGGGTGGACTACAATCTCATGGTTTTTAGTCCTCATATTGGGGAGGTTTTCTACATAAATATTCTTGGTGCTTTTTAGTTGATGATTTTATTATCACTGTCAACTTGAGATATTTACTCGTGGATATTGTGTGATTGATTAATTTGGTCAAAGTGTTTGTTTTGTTGTTGGTGGATTTGGTGAGTTTCTGCTGTGCAGGTTATTTGTGATTCGGGTTTGTGGATTAATATTGGTTTTTCCCAAAAAAATTCACCATGAGTTATTCTTAAAGTGAGATTCTCCTACTTTCTCCAATTGGAGTGGTATTAAGAGTAATGGTCATTCTACTACGGTATATATGTTATCACTAGATTCGAAAATTCTCTCTTGGAGATCGACCCCTCAAAATTTTGCTGCTTGGTTATCTACTAAAGCTGAGTATAAGGCACTAGTAAATGTAGTATCCAAGGACATATGGGATTAAAATTTATTACATGAATTAGGCGTTTCTCTTAAACAATCTCCGACCTTGTTTTGTGATAATACAGGAGCAATGTGTTTATGTGCTAATCCGGTTTATTATTCGCGCACGAAGCATTTAGCCCTTGGCTATCCTTTTGTTGTGATCGAGTCTATGATAACTCTTTACGTGTTCTGCATATTAGCTCCAAGTATCAACCAGCAGATGTGCTTACAGATCTTTGAGTCGCTATCAATTTCTTCATTTTAGTTTTAAAATTAAAGATTCCAATAGATCTTCCATCTTACGGGGGCTGTAAAGGGTAAGTCCAGAGATTAAAAAACTCTTATCTCAAATTTTATATTATTGTAACAACTCAAATTTTATCTTCTTATAATCACACTTATTTATATCCTACGTTTTTATTTATGTCCTGCGTTTCTATAGCCTCTCTTGTATAAAGTGTAGCCATTTAAATACAATAAAATTATAGCTTGCAAGTTCTAATACTTTTCGTAGCCACCGTAGATGATCTTAATCCCTTAAAACAATTTAAAGTAACGAATATGCAATTGAGCTAAGAGTATATATGTTCACTAGTATTCGTTTAGTGAAGCAAAGAGATAAATCTAGCTCAAAAGTTTAATTAGTGGGAAAGCCAAAGGCCTTGTCAGATAAATGATTTATCAGTCATTTTTTTACGGATCGAAAGATTTTAGCTGTTTGACAAATCGCTGATGATTAGTTAATTGAGAAATTAAGGGACTAAAAGACTATTATATCTAATTAGTTAATTAACTGATTGGGTTGGCGGATAAACAATTTAAAAAAAAATAATATTATGTTAATTTAATATATTAAAAATATAGTTTAAAATTTTAAAATTAAAATTAAAATAACAAAAAATTATATTTCCTTAAATTAGAAATTAAATCAAAATAATTTTTGCAGACTCAATTTCATATTAAGCTCGTTGATGTTGCATTTAAAGAAAAACTCCCGTATGATCCGATCAAACTTATTCCCAAGCTTAATTTTAATGGCATTTTAATGATATCTTGAACATTTTGGTTAGCCCTTGCTAATCTAAGAAGATCTCGAGGAGTTTTTAATCAAATTCATTTATCATTGAGACTTTGTATTGAAGGGCCTTATTGAAGAAAATAATGGTGTTGATTTCTTTTCACTATAAGAAAACAAGACAATTTGCGACGTTTTTAAAACATCGCAGAATGTCAAAAAATGTCACAAAATACAATTTGCGACGTTTTAAAAAAACGTCACAAACAATGTCGCGAAATATGGTGTAGGCAAAGGGTTTCTACGACGTTTTATATAAAGTCACGGAAAACACTAACAGTCCATGATGTTTTTAAAAACGTCATTGAAAATTTGGACTTTTCTGCGACTTTTTTGGGAAACGTCACGGAATCTGTCACATTCCGCGACGTTTTCTGGAAACGTCACGGAAAGTCACATTCTGCGATGTTTAACTTTCTGTGACTTTTATAGAAAAACTTTGCAGATAGTTTTATTATATTTTAATTATTATTTTTCCATTTTTTTGAAAATCATTTTAATTTAATAATTTTAAATTTTAATAATTATTTTTTAAAATACAAATTTTTAAATCTTATTTGTTTAGTAACTATTCATTATTATTTATGAATTTTATTTATTTAATAATTCTTCAATTTTTTTAGTATATCATTAATTTTGATAATTATTCATGTATCACAAGAATTTCATACTTGCAGACAATGTATTATTTAATTGCAATTCGTAAACATGTTATAATACACTAATTAATATCAAAAGTACGTTATAAGTGTATAGTAAATAGTCGTAAGTATATAATATATCAATATGAGTACATATATCTAAGGAAGCATAGTATTCGATCTCAGACTTCCGAAGTGGTGGACAGTTGTTGGAAATAATTATCCACTTTGCTATAAGGAAACATACGGATCAACTTTTATGTGATAAAAAAAAGTAATAGCAATTGAAGTATTCAAAGTTTTTAATAAAAAGATTACTGTAATCCAAATAATAAAGAAGCATATACACATCTTCAGTAAGAAAATTATTGTACGCAGTACTGCAACCTCTAAAAATCTCTTCAAACATACAAAGTCAACCTCGTAGGAAACATTGCTGATGCCCATAAGGCAAGATCTTAAAAATCTTCTGCGAACAAGACTCTTGCAAGTGTCATCCACATCATCCAAGTCATAAGGTTCCAAACCCCACGCTTCAGTATCCTCTTCTTTCAATAACTTTGATAATACTGAACAAGTTTTAGGTCCAACATGTAGCACTTTGCGCGTGCCATCACCATAAGCCTTTTTCAGAATAGGTAATCCTCTTTGCACTTCTAATGTGCATGAAACAGCTCCTTTGTATACATATTTGAAATCTTCAGATTGTTGTTTCATTCAATAGATGACTACCTTAGCAGCTACATCTATAGATAGTGCAATAACAAGATAAAATACA
>JAOTAY010000191.1:13165483-13176638 GCA_025629805.1 Erythroxylum baracoense
ATTATTTGTAATTCTAATTAAAGTTTAATTAAAATTAGAATTTAATTTCAATTAAATTACTAAAATGTCCAAAGCTTGTTATAAATAGGCTTAAGCTTTGTGGAGCTAGTACTTCATGCTTAACCCTCTCTGTAAGAGTTATAGAGTTCTCTCAACCTGTTCTGCGGATACCGTCAGAGGCTGGACACTTGTGCGGCTATGGTGGTTGAGACGGATCGGTTTCGGGAACGGTTTGAGGGATACATTAAGATAAAGATCAAGCTTTAGAATAAGGTACGAATTAAATTTCCGCTTTATTATGATTTGTGTTAATCATTTTATAGAATTAAAGAGATATTGATTTTTGGGAAATTAAAGAATGCAAAAAAGTTTCGTAATTATTTCGCTGCGGTTGGGATCGGATCCCTACCCAGTTTACCAACATAAAGAAGTCAATACATAAACTTAAGTAAGCTTCCCAACAATGGCATATTAAGTTCAATGATACCATCATTTCCTTTTGGATTTAAGAAAAATATTGTTAATTGATGCATTTATCTAACGTTAGTGGCAGTAAGTTTATAATTATCATTTTATATGTTAATAATGCCTTGCTAGTTGTAATGATCTTGGTTTATTGCATAAAATTAAGAATTTTCTATTTAAGAATTTTGCAATGGATGATATGGGCGTACCATATGATGTGATTGGAATAGAAATATTTTATGATGAATTATAAGGATTGTTATAATTTCTAAGAATATACTAATAAAGTTCTAGAGATATTTAAGATGAAAAAGTGTGTTGCATTTATTATTTCGAAGGAGATAAATTAAGTCTTATGCAACGTCAAAAGAATGAATTGGAATGCGAAGAAATGGAACAACTTCCTTATACATATGCCGTTTGTAGCTTGATATATGTTCAAACTTGTACTAGATTGGATAGTTTCTTAGTCCAAATATTAGGAAGAAATCAAAATAATACAGGATTAGATCATTGGAAAGCTTTAAAGAAAATATTAAGATACATATAAGGAATAAAGGATCATATTCTCATTTATAGGAGATGAAATCATCTTGAAGTGATAAGATATTCAAATTCAAACTATATTATATGTGCAAATATAAGAAAATCCACATTTGACTATTTATTCCTTTTGGTTAGAGGAGTAATCCCTTAAAGAATGCGATGCAGTCAATCATTACTGCATCCACTATAGAAGCTAAGTTTGTGTCATGCTTAAGATGACTATTTTTACAGTCGTCTCAACTTTATTTTAGGACATCGACTTTTAACAATATTGTCAAGCAATTGAAAATTTGTTATGAAAATATTATAGTTTTCTTCTTTTCTAACAATGATAAGAAATCAAAGGTACTACATATATAAAAAAATTGCAATACTTAGCTATTAAAGAAGAAGTTCAAAAACAAAAAGTGTTTATTGAATATACCAGTACTAATTGCAAAGTTTTGTATATGCTTACAAGAGGATCGCCTCCAAAGACATAGAGTGAATATATCAAAAGAATGAAAATTACTGTAAGCCATTGTTGACATTATGATGATATGTTATATTCTTTACTTTTTTAACACTTTATACTTGTTTATTTAATGTTTCTTATACTTTAATGGATCACGTTTCATACTAGCAAGTGTATATACATGAATGAATTATATTGACATAACCAGATTTGTCTCTGATAAAGACGTTATTATGAGACCATTATGATGTCTTTTATTAAGTGTAATGTCATTGTATAACTCATATTGTGATATATAAAAAGGATTATGTGAATCAAATGACGTGCAATTGTTATCATTCTTAGTGCCTATTTGGATAAGCTTATATCGGTAGAACTTTTGTCAGTAGAGCTTTTCTGAGAAGAGCTTTTTTAAAAAGCTAATTGACTGTTTGACTGTCATTTAAAAAAGAGTTTTTTGAAAAAGCTTCATACAATAGATTGTTTGGCAACATAAAAATAAAATTGCACATTTAATTTTAACTATATTTTATTTTGTAATAAAAATTATTTATGCATATAAATATTATTTAAAATATATTAAACAATATGCAAAGCACAATATGTTAATTATTATATAATTTTAAACTATATGAAACATAAATAAAAATATATAACTAAATCTTTTGTATGGATTATAACATAAGTAAAATTAATATAAAAAATAAATATTAAAATATATAAAAAGTCAAATAATATTATATAAATCTCAAAATAAATGTAAAGATGTGTTTGTAGGTATTGTGGGAATTATGTGTAAAACATAAAGATATAAGGGACTAAAAAATAGGTTCATTAATTGATTTAAAAAATTTACCAAAAAATGTACTTTTTTTAGAAGTTTTAAATTTAAGTTTCTTAAAAAGTCGTATTTTAACTGTCAAAAAAATTATATCTATTAAAAAAATATTTTTTTATTTTACAGTTAAATACTTATTTAAAAAAACTTTTTACGGTTAAAAAATTAATTACTCACTTTTCAAAAGCTCAACCAAACATGCCGTAAGCATGTTTGGTATGAATAAAGTATTAATTACTATTAGGTTTGGTCGGTAAACAAAAGGAAAGCCTTTGTCTAAAAAAAGAAAGCGTGCTGATGGGTTGGCGTTCGAATTTCCACAATAACTTTCAGCTAAAACCTAAGAGCTTTTTCGTTCCAGTTCTAGTCAATCCACTTTCTACTATCCGTTTTGTTTTGGAATCAAGGCCAACACCAGTCTAAATTTAGGCTCACGTCCACTTTTGTTTTGCACACTTCCTTCGATTCCCGAGGTTGTTGAATTCCCACGACATCATACGGATATGATATATGTATGAATTTGTCTTTTAGTAGTTTGGCTTTACAGGCTGCGGTGTTCTAACTCCTAGGTAATGTTTCTGCTTAATTGACAACTTCCTACTTTGCGTTTTTTAATATATCGTGAAAACAAATGAATCTTTTCCTTATCCTGGTTCTGATCCATAATCCTTCCATTATTTGGACATTCAAAGTGATAGAAATAAGACACATTTGATGGACTTCTAACTCTTAAAGTGACTTTTAATATAAAATATATATTTTTTGAAAAATTTAAAGGATGACATAACATTTTAAAGATTAAAAAATTTAGAATTCAAATAAGTTTTATTCTCTATAAATTAAATATCTTATAATATGTGAAAACAAAGAATTAATAAATAAGTGATTAAATTCAATAATGCATCGGCGATCTTAGAGTTTGTATTTAAATTTTTTTACAGAAATTTGTTGAAAATCTAGGGAAATATCTTTAGGCCACTAAGTTAATTAAACTATGACAATAAGAGACTAAAAAAATATTTGAAATTTCTTTTGAGTGGAGGCAAGCAAAAAATAATTCCAGAAACAATAAAATTTGATAGCAAACACGAACCTAGTTTCTATTTTTCGATTGACTCCTGAAATTAATTTCTAGTTTTCTAAACAAACATAGTTTCATGTTGATTTAATTAACCAATTAAAACTTATTCAAAACTCAGGGGAAGCCCAAAGACAAATCTAGATGATGCGCTATTGTTGTGACAATGGTCTGGTGAAGAGTAGAATCGTAGATGCGCTAGAAGCATCTCCTAATGGCGGGCCATGCATCAACTAACAACGACGAGTGGCAACATCCACCTCTTGTCGTTGCGTTCATATGGAAAAAGAGGAACACTCCAAGGCATCGTCATCGCCACCGCTACCATTGCCACATTTCTCCGCTGCCACTGCTTCCTCTGGTGGCACGATGTTAGACCCATAAGTCTAAGATAGTATAATCGTGTGGGCATTGATAAGCCTTGATCAGTGTTCGACACACAGAACAACAGAACAAGGCAAATACTTGCAAGGAGGCAAGGAGGAAAATTCGGCTGTGAGACCAAAAGAAGGCTTGAGGTGGACTTTGAGTGGAAGATTATCTGGATCATACACATGACGGAAATATGTGAGCGTTCCAAAGTGACTTAGCAAGGAGATTAAACATGGTGCGAGTTTTGGACCTTATACGAGCTAACTTGACTAAGACTGGGTTCTTGATGGACTAAGGACTTAGTGTGTACTCAAGTGGACGAACCATGGCTAATGAAGTTGGCATGGGTAAGTAATGGATGGATCAGTGTGCTATTGCTTGGATGACTTATTATCAACAGATAGAGATGAGAAGATTTTGGATGATACGGCGGATAAGATCATAGTAGATGAACATCAGCTCTAAGGAAGATCATATGGAAGGATCATCTAAAGATAGAGGAGATCTTCGTGGATATGGATGATCATTCCTATGTAGTGTAATCTTTTATTTTGTTATTGTGATGTATCTTAATCCTATTAGATAGAGTCCTATTTGAATGAGGATGTCATCTATTGGTTACTATGATGTAATCTGATAAGGATAAGATATGATAAGATTGTGATCTTAGCTAGTAAAGTTCTATTAGGATTTTAACTTAGTCATCTAGAGGTGCCTATAAATAGCTCATTTGAGCCTTGTCTTCTCAGAGAAGGGAGTGTGAGAGAGACACTCTGAACAGATGAGTGTAGGAGACACACAGAGTAGAGAGAGCATTCCTTTTATATACTTTGAGGGAAGTAATAAAGGTTGGCAATTTGTTGTATCTCTTTCTTGCGTTATTGTTGCTTTTGAATATTCTATTGCTTCCGTAGTTTCTTGAAAGTGTGAGAGTTAAACACTACGAGGGTTGAGAGGCATTTGAGAACTACATTGTTGGTCGACAGTCACGTAGGAAAGACTGAGTCTTGCTTAAACGGATCTAAGTAAGATTGTCACGAAAAGGAATAGGCGCGACTTGCGGATAAGATCAGTGCTTAAGAAGACCTTTGTAATAACTGGTATTAAAGCCAGGTTCGAGATGGCATAAGGCAGCAATTTGATGAAAGATGTTAACCGAGTGGAGGCACTCATTGGGCTGATTCCTCAAAGGGAGGAAGAGGTGACTTCTTACAACACTCGATTCAAGATATTGGAGGTGCGAATCTAACAGTTGCAACATCAAATAGTAGAGTTGATGAAGGCACAAGAGGAGTCTAGGTTCGAGGTGGCGATCTTAAGGCGTGTCCTTGCAACACAGGATGTTGGACGAGCGGAAAGTACTTCTGTAAAGGTGCTAGAGCCATAAGTTCTTGACAATAAGCGGAGTGCCAAGAAGCTCGAAAATTTCTTGTAGTACATAGAGCAATACTTTGTAGCGGCAAAGGTGGCAGACTCGGAGAAGGTGTCGATTATGGTGTTGTATTTAGTGGAGGATGTAAAGATGTGGTGAAGAACGAGAACCTCTAATGACATTAGTGCGGGTAGACCTCCCATCGACACTTGGGAGAAGATGAAGAAGAAGCTAACGGATCAGTTCCTCCCTAACAACACTTTATAACTTACGAGGGAAGCTTTGAAGAGGTTGAAACAAGACAAATCGATGGGGGAGTGTGTGAGGAAATTCACATCTTTGATGTTGGACGTTCGAAACATGTTAGAGGAGGACAAGTTGTTCAATTTCATAAGTGGCTTGCAAGGTTGGGCATAAATGGAGCTTTGAAGGTAGAACAAGAAGGATCTCCCAAGTGCGATAGCAACTGCGGATGCCTTGGTGGATCTCCAAATGCCACCACTGATTCTAACTAGCTACGGGGTCAAGAAGAATGATGGAATGCCGAATGGATAAGAGAAAGGCAAAGAGAAGGTAGGTGAATCTTCTCAAAGTAAGAAACAACCAAAACGAGATATTGCTTGTTTCATTTATGAAGGGTCACATTTTGTTCGAGAATGCCCAAAATGAAAGGTGGGTGAGGAGTAAGTAAATTCCATTGTCGCGAAGGATCAAGGAGGGAGAGAATGACTCGATGGAAGAAGTCTACCTCAATAGTTTTGCTGTGTTGGGCACAATAGGCCTTGTGAAGGAGCGTTCGAACAAAAGCAAGCAGACACCCGATGGAGAGGGAACATGGTATGTGGGAGATATGTCAATGGCTAAGGAGTCTCTAAGGAAACCACACTTAGAGGACTGTCCTCAAATTATTTCAACGAAGGCATATATTTCTATTAGTGGGGGTGGTTTGTTAGACCCCTAAGTCTGAGATAGCAGAACCGTACAGGCATTGGTGAGCCTTGACCAGTGTTAAACCACACTCATCTTAGCTAGTAGAGTTTTATTAGGATTCTAACTTAGTCATCTAGAGTTGCCTATAAATAGCTCATTTAAGTCTTGCTCTTCTCAAAGAAGGTAGTGTGAGAGAGACACTTTAAACAGACGAGTGTGGGAGACACACATAGTTGAGAAAGCATTCCTTTGTATACTTTGAGGGAAGTAATAAAGGTTAACAGTTTGTTATATCTCTTTCTTGTGTTATTGTTACCTTTGAATATTCTATTGCTTCCGTAGTTTCTTATGAGTGTGAGAGTTAAACACTACAAAGGTCGTGAGACGTTTGAGAACTAGATTATTGGTCGACAATCACGTGGAAAAGCCTGAGCCTTGTTTAAACAGATTTAAGTAAGATTGTCGTGCAAAGGAGTAGGCGCGACTTGCAGATAAGTTCGATGCATAAGAAGACCTTTATGACTTACGATGAGAGGCGCCTATAGACATAAACATTTAACTTGCTAAACACAGCTATAAGCCAAGCATAAATGGGTGGATCGTGCCAATGTGTTTGATGGTTCACTTGCTTTCTAGATGTTGGGCTAGCATAAAAAGGCTATCAAAGATGGACCAGCATAAATGGAAAAATTTTTAATGACTTTGGCCTGTACATGAATAACAAATTGATAAATGTGGGCTTAGTTTTAATTGGGCTGGCCAGTTTAGTTTGATGTGCCAATAAATAAGTTTTAATTGGAAAGGACGATTAAATGTAATTAATCAAAAATACTTAAGAATAATTTTTTAAAATTATGGAATTGAATTAATTTAGTAATAATTAGAAAATAATTTTCTAATTAAACCCAGTTTATCAATTTTGATTAATTTAATACTAATAATTTGAAATTAGTATTTTATTTCATTTAAATATGATTTTGTCTAGTTTAATAATAATTTAATATCAAATTTATAATTCAATTTGATTAATCCAATAATAATTATAAATAAATTTCTAATTACGATGAAATAATTATAATTTGATTAGTTTAATAATATTTGAAAGTGAGTTTTTGAGTAAATTACAATTATCAAGATTTCATTAGGCTATAGACATTAATTCATCATCGTGTTAGTCAAAGAATTTGTTTATTTAATAATTTCTAGATTTTATGAGTGATTTCTTATTCTTGAAAATTAGTTTTTTAAGAAAATGCCCATTATGATAAGCAGACCCAGATTTTTGCAACATGTGACACAAATGGAACATGTTATCTTCATGTTAGTGCAGTTATTCCGGATATGGTCCCTACTTGGAGAAGATGTAACACAACTCGTTATTACTATTAATAACTTAATATGAGAGATGTGTTTTCAAGGATGTTTGGCTTTTGCATATGTTGAAGTGAAGTACATGACTTTACTCTCATTATTGTCATAACAAAAAAGTGAAATTTTAACCATGCTTTGGAATTTATAATTTTTTAGTCCAAAAATGTATAATTGGATAGTGAAAATGTTGTTAAGAGAAATTTGAAGAAGGCAATTGAATACAACTTTGTATCATATCATCTTCCTGATCGAAATAGTTAGAACTATTACATATCGAGTTTTAAGGGCATTATCATATGAATAAATTAACTCTATTATGTGTAAGATTTGTTACATTTAGCCAATGTGCATGTTATGTCATAATTTTGTTTTGAACTAAGTTGTACTAAACTACATGTATTTTATTCATTTATGTATATCAAACTTAATATTTCCAATTTCTTAGTATCTATTTTACATGAATTTTAATTGGTAATTTCACTTAATTATGATAATTAATATTCAATTTTTATAAGAACGATGATTGATAATATATGTAATCTTTCAATCTAGTAGGCAATTGAAAATCTGATTATTCAATTTATATTTGTATGACATGAAATTAACGTGTATGTAAACTATATCTTTCTTCTTGTAGAAACTTAGTGTTTCAATTATGGCTATTACATCAAATAATAATGTTGTTGAACTCAACAAGGGTGAAAACTTAAATGAGAACAACTATAAAATTTAAACATAAAAATCCAATATGTACTGTAGTATCAAGAGGCTCTAAAGCCATTAAATATTACCATAGACGATCCTGAGGAAGGCAATACGGTCTAAAATAAAAGGGATCATAATACTAATGAAATATGGAGGAAGAAAAACTCATTCGCTCGCGTTACGTTGCTGGGCAATATGGATATGAAAGTACTAAGAACATGTGGTTCACTTTAGCTACACGTTTTAGAAATACCACAATGACCAAAATGAGGTCACTCACTATCAAGTTTAACATATACAACAAGTGACCTACTCACACAACGCAAAAGCATTTGAGGTACATATCAAACATGATAAATGAGTTTTGAGACATTGGTAATGAGTTACTTGAAGAGTAGCACATGCAAGTTATGAGTCATTTGCTACCTTAGAGTTGTGAGCACATGGAGATGCATCTGGCTCATAATTAAGATGATGGAAAATGCTACAGGGCATCTCATACTAAAAGAAGAACATCTTAAAGCCTTTAAGTTATCCTCTAAAGTATAACCAATTTTTTCTAGCTCATATGGAGCTACAAATAGGAGGTGTAAGCATCATAGTGGGCCTAAAAATGGAAAAAAAATACACATTATACTAAGGACTCAAAGAAGGGCAGAAAGAACTAACATGAAAAATGAAAATTTCCTTTCAAAAAATAGAATATAAAAATAATTAAGTGCTTTAATTATGACTAAAAGTGTTACTTTTAAAACGTACAATCTTATTGTACAAACATTTGTTCTTTATGGATTGCATTATCAGTAGTAACCATAGTGAAGGATATGGATGCCTTTATAGAATTTCAAAAAAATCCTATATGGTACTAGAAGAATTTGTGTAGGAGACAACTTAAGGATTGTTACATCAAGGATTAGAAAATACAAATTAAACATATGTATTAGTCAATCCCTAATCCTACATAAAGTATTATTTGCTCCAAAGATTCGATAAAATCTTATTTCTATGTTAGTATGAATTAATCTTGATTTTGATGTAAATTTCTAATGTGGTGGCATGAATTTTTATCTTGAAATCATTTATTGTGGTCATAGATTTATGTTAGATGTTGTTTATTTAAATAATATCATAAGTTATTACTTATATACGTTATCTAGTAATTCCAATAACAATACATTTTTGTGGCAAGTTAGACTATCTCATATTGGTGAAAATTGAATAAATTAATTAGCTAAAGAAGGTCTCTTAGGTGATTTAAATCAAGGAAATATACCTATTTATGACATTGTCTAGCTAGTAAAAGTACGAAAGCTATTTGGGAATTGAACACGAGCTTTCTATACATTGCAATTTATTCATTATTAAATCTATGATCCAATAAATGTAAGGCATAACATGTGGTTGTATATTTTATCACTTTTATAGATGACAATACTTGGTATGGTCATATATATTAGGAGCTAGCTATACCTAAAGTCGCTACCTTAATCATAAGGAGGGGGATGCCAAAGGCAGGGCTAGTGACTGGAATATAGTTTTAATAAGGTAGTCGTACTAGAAGGTGTAGCTGGATCACCTCCTTTTCAGGGAGAGGTAATGTTTGTTGGGTATTTTGATTTAAAACTTCTTCACATCCAAAAGGGAGGGAGTTATATATGAATATAAGTTCAACTTGTTGACAGAAGACTTCTTTCGTTTCTCGACAGTGAAGTAAGAACATGCTCATAAGCTTATTATCCTAAGTTAGAACAAAATGATGGAATCCCCGTTTTTCTTTTCGATGAAACATTAAATTGTTTGACAAGTATATAAATTTAGTTGAAAACAAATTAAACAAGAATATAAAATTTTTAAGAAGTGATAAAGGATAAGAACACTTATCTGATTAGGTCAAGATGCCATATGATGAAAAAGAGACCTATTTTATATGAGACTCTTGAATGAGCATATTATGGAGAATTATGAAGGGCGTTATTCAGGTAGGAGCAATCTAGAACTTGAAGGATTAACATTAGGTCAACCAAGGTTATACCACACTAAAAGTTTTCCTATTGTATCTAATTAGAGTAGGAGTAATCAGAACGTTCATGAATCTGTTTCTTATAAACCTTGTTTACATCAAAGTTAACATAGAGTAAATATCTTATGTCATTTTAAAATAAAAGAGAAACGTCATATGATTACCCTATAAAAAGAGGATAAGTTAAGGAATATACACAAGGCTCTTACTATGAAAAAATAAATTACTTTTTAAAGTTCAAATCAAGTATGGAAAGCTATTAGGAACAAATGGATTCTCAAAATAAAATAAAAAAGTTGATGATATTATTAAAAGATATTATGTATGCCTTATGGAGAAAAGATATACACAATAGGAGGGAATTGATTTTGATGAGATATTTTCACCTATTGTGAGGTTTGCTTCAATTCATCTAATCTTTACTATAGTAGCTAGTTTGTATCTTAAATTACATTAAGTAGATGTAAATGCTATTTTTCTAAATGGATAATTAAAAAGGAATCTATACAAAACAATCTATAGGTTTCATTGAGATGCGCTAAGAACATAAAATGTGTTGATCATTAGAATTGATTTATGGTTTGAAGTAGTCCTCAAAGTAGTGGTACATCCATTTTCATAGCATAATTATTTCATTTAATTTTTGTAACATCCCGTTACCTTTGAAAGGTTAGAATGGTAAATATGAGTGATAAATGAGAGCTTAGAAATGCATTTTTCATGATCATGCATAATATGACATAGAAATACACGTGAATAGTGAAGGTTTTGCACATGAAAATAATTGTGCATGCATTCATGAATGATTCCGGGTATATTTGGACTGAGTTGTGATTTTGGGAAAATTGTGAATTTGGAATTTAATTATTTTTAAAAAAATTTATTGACTATTGGAATTATTATATTTGTGAATTTTGGAGAATTTAAGATCTATTTTGGAATTTATAGAGTATTATGGAAAATAGGAAAAAGAAGAGAAGAAATCAAATGAAGATTTGGAGAAA
>JAOTAY010000191.1:13176738-13217064 GCA_025629805.1 Erythroxylum baracoense
TTATTAATAATAAATATTTCCATTACAAAACTATAACTGAAGAAGATTAAGGTACATGTAAATACACTTGCTTTCCAGGGCACTATATTTACATAACTCCAACAGGCTACGGGGCTAAATGTCTCGTCATAGTCAACCCTTTGTCTTTGACAATAATCTTTAGCGACTAGCCTCGCTTTATAGGTAATCACATTGCCATCTATGTTGATTTTCTTCTTAAAAATCTACTTGCACTCTATCAGTTTTAGCCCTTTGGGTGGGTCAACCAAAGTCCATACTTGATTTTCAAATATGGAATCTATTTCGAACTTTATGGCTTGAAGTCATTTTTTAGACTCTGAACTCTTCAGAGCCTTTTTATAGGTTATAGGCTCATCGTCCTCTATGAGCAATACGTCATTTTGTTCACTTACGAGAAATCCTTATCTCTCTAAAACATTGTGTATCCTACATGACCTATGAACATTTTGTGTGTCAGAAGGCTTAATTGTTGTCTCATCTCCATGAATAACAATTTCGGATTCAGGCAGTTGATCTCCGTCTGTTTGAGCATCATGAACTTCATCAAGTTCAACTCTACTCTCATTGTCTTCTCTTAAAAGAAACTATTTCTCTAAAAAGACAACATGCTTTGAGACAAACACCTTTTGCTCTAAAGCATTATAGAACTGATATCTAATTATTTCCTTAGGATATCCTATAAACAAACATTTATCATACTTCGCTTCAAGCTTGTCTGATTGAATCTACTTCACGTAAGTCGGACAACCACAAACTTTCATATGAGAAAGATAGGACTTTTTGTTAGTCCATATCTCATATGGAGTAAGTTCAACTGCTTTTGAAAGGACTTTGTTTGTCACATAAATAGCAATATCGGGTGTATAACCCAAAAAGGATTTCGGTAGATTTGCTAAGCTTATCATTGACCTTACCATATCCAACAAGGTTCAATTTCTTCTTTCAACCACATCATTATGTTGAGGAGTGTAAGGTGGAGTCCACTGGGATACTATCCAACTATATCTGAGATAAGTTAGAAACTCTTGTTCAAGTATTCACCACCTTGATCTGATCGAAGTGTCTTGATACTTTTACTGAGCTATTTCTCAACTTCATGTCTAAATTGTTTAAACATTTCAAATGCTTTAGACTTGTATCTTATTAGATACACATACTCATATCATGAATAATCATCAATAAAGGTAATGAAGTACATAAAACCACCTCTGACATGAATGGACATCAGACTACATACATCAAAATGTATTAGGTGTAATAACCAATTCGCACGTTCACCTGTGCCATATGATTCATAATCAAATGATCCTAAGCTACCATTCTTGTATAGCTTAGTCATGCGTTTCTCACTTATATGGCTAAGTCGACAATGTCATAAGTACGATGATTTTAAGTTATCTCGTTTTTGTCTTTTATTGTCATTGATATTTAAAATTGGATTACACATATCTAATATGTAAACACCATTGCACAATGTAGCAGTACCATACAACATTTCATTCAACTTAATTGAGCAATCATTGCTTCAAAAAGTTAAATAAAATCCTACTTTATTAAGACATGAAACAGATACAATATTCTTTGTCATAACGGGTAGGTAATAACAATTATCCAAAATTAGCTCTAATCCACTAGGAAGATACAAAACATATGTTCCTATCGCTAATGCATCAACTCTTGCTCTATTTCCCACACGTAGGTCCGTCTCTCCCTTTTTAAGCGGTCTACTATCCCTGAGACCCTATATATCAACACATATGTGTGAGACACATCCAGTATCTAATACCCAAATGTTATGATCAGAAATAGTATTAACCTCAATGACAAACAACATACCTAAAGTAGACGATGGGGCATTTAATGCCTTCTTCTGCTTTAGTGACTCTAGATAAGTTTTGTAGTTCCTCTTCCAATGTCCTTCCTTATTGCAATGAAAGTATATCCCCTTTGAAGTTGTCTCCTTCACCTTCTTCTTGGCTACACCTTCCACTGGCTTCTTGGACTTTTTCTTCTTCTTTTGGTTCTTCTTTCAAGAATCAGAAAGAGAGTCCACCAACATCACAACCTTACTGTCTTTCTTAATAGTTTGCTTAGTTGTATTGAGCTGATTAATCAGCTCAGGTATCGATGTAGATATTTGGTTCATCCAAAAGTTAAGCACAAATTGTGAATAACTATCAGTCAAACCAGTCAAAATTAAGTCTATACTTAATTCATGATCCATTATTAAACCCAAACTAGCTAACCTCTCAATGTATCCATACATCTTCAGCGTATACTGCATTGGAGATGATCCCTCAGCCATCTTAGAGCAGAAAAGCAACCTCGAGGTCTCGAACCTTTCAGACCGAGCTTGCTCATCAAAAAATTCCCTTAGATGGTAGACTATAGTATGAGCATCTATAGCCTTATGTTGCTTTTATAGTTTTGGTGACATAGAGGCCAGCATTATACAGCTATAAGCTTTCTAATCCTCATCAAATGCATCGATAGCAGGGGGATTAAGAAGTGGTTCATTTAGGACATATCCTAGTTTTTTAGATTTGAGAACAATTTTAAATTTCGTAGCCAATCTAAGAAATTAGGTCTCGTGAGTTTGTTAGAGTCTAATAGAGAGTATAGGTTCACATTAGACGAAGACATCGTAGCGATCCAATAACCTAGAAGAATGAGAGAAAGTGTTAGAATGTAAACTAATGCATATCGATAAGGACTTTAATCACATGCATTATAAGTCCCATTATTCTTATTCAAATCCATAGCCCTTACTACGAATTCGAGAAAACTTATAGTTTTCTTAATGGGTCGATATCCGATATCACTAAGAATGACGAGTTTGCCTAACAAGCCACCTTAGGTCAATCAGTAGGTATCATTCATACCAATTGCATTTCGTTTATGCAACTATCGACTTGTGCCATCAACTGTTGATTTAGCATACTCATTGGGTTATCAACTCTTGATTTGTATACATCTCATGTATATAACCTAACTTCACCTCTATCCACGTTGACCTTGGGTTTGCCCAACAAATCAATGCTTCCAGTTAGGACCAATCTATTAATATGAAAATGTAATTTCCATTGTTTGAATATATTCGTGTAGAGCAGGCTTGAGTTTGCCCAACAACCTAACTATAAAAGAACTCTGGTTCTTGCCATATCAATGGAAAGGCGTAAGTTCTAATATTTCGGTTAAGGGATTTATTCTTTGGTCTCATCACTACTTGGCTAACATTGTATATATATCACATATATATTTTTAGAATATGGACAACTCAGTTAAATTGAGCCTATGTCCATAACCACCCTTAAAATGCATCTAATGCATGTATCACACAAAGGAGGTTTAATTTAGGTTATAACTTGACTAAGCGTCACAAGTTCGTGATTCGATTCAACTTTTGAACTAAATCGGGTCCTAAAGTTAGTCTTGACTAATTCGAATTTTGAATGTGATTCGATTAGGAACCCTAAAATTCAATTACTTTGATGTCCAAATTAAACACTTTAATTCTAGTATTTACGCCTTCTTTAGTCACACTAGAAATTCTACGTTGTACTCGAATTAATTCTAAATTAATCCCTAGGGTTTCTAAAATTCCTGTACATCAATTATTCATCTATAATATCCCTAGGTCATCTCAAATTTATCTAAATAATTTTGACATAAGTCAAAATTATCTTAACTGCCAAAATCATCAAGATAAATAAGTTAACCTACTTGATATTAAAAGGACTGATTCAATGTTCGGAAAATTTTTAGAACCCTAATTTCAAGCACATACACTAAGCATGCTACTACCATCAAAATAATACATTTCTTATCACATAAGAACTTTGTTAAGGTCTTATAACCGAAATACATACACTATAAGTCGTTAAGTAAGTCAACTCCATCAACTTTCAAAAAGTTAACGAATGTTGACTTTGACTTGATTTATTAATTGAATCAAATTCAATTAATTCTGAAAAAATTCTAGAGTCTTATACATATTCTAGATGTGGCTAATAAAAATTTTTTAAAAATTAGTTCCTAGGAATTATTTATTAATTAATTGGAATAAGCTAGCACATCACATGTGTATGATGCATGTCATATTACTTTTATGATGCATGTCATATTACGTCTAGCACTAGGCAAACTTTACATTATGCATGCATAAGATAATCAATTTAACAAGTTTCATGCATCTGATAGACGTGGCAACATCTCATCTTGCATATAGATGCATAAAATTCATAAAAACAATTTTTATAAAAATTAATATGGAATTTACAAGCATGCTTGTTCATCAGATTTCCAGAATTTCCCAAAACTTCATACATGCATCAGGCTAAAACTAAATTCGTAATAAAATAGAAACTAACATTCAATTGCATTGTCCTTTAATGGAAACATAACATAACACCTTATAAACATTTATGTGAAAGAAAATCTTTCTAGAATTATTATAAAATTTTCAAAATCAGCATATGCATTCAGTTTTCCAGAAATTCCCAGAAACCAACATATGAACAGTCTAGATATTAATTCAAAATAAAATAGAAAATGACATTCAATTGCAATTTCCTTTGACAAAAACATGATATAACATCTTATAAACATTTCTAGGAAAGCAAATCAGAAAAAAATTTCTAGAATTATTAAAAAAGTTTCCAAATCAACATACATGTCAGTCACAACCCAACAAACGCTTTGCACATCTTCAATACATCATCTAATATATGCATAAACTTGCACTAATACCACTGTTGGGTTTTCCATGAGCACATGCATCAAATGCATGAGAATGCAGCAGAAGTGTCGAGATCTTAATTCCAATACCATGACAACCCAGCAAAGCCATAATCACATGCATGCATAGATATATAAAAGAACATGAAATATAAAACTTTTTACTTTTAGTTTCTCCTCCTTTCTTATTTCTTCTCCTTATTTGGGTTGTTGCAAACACCAAACCCTTCCTTGATCACCCAAGAACACGTAAAGATGAAGAAAAAACAATGTGTAAGGGTAATTTGAGAACCAAACTAGATGAGTTCAAGTAGATGCTCAAAATGAAAAGAAAGATCAAGACTCTTTTTGCAAGCACTTTGATTCATGCAACAATTGCATAAATTGCATGAACAAGACTCAAGACACCTCTCTCTCACACTAGAACTCTTATAAAGCCCTTATCCTCTCAATGAAGTGTGTAAGAACTAATTAGACTCTTTGTACATAAGTAAGTGAAGAACTCACTTATGTAACTAAGTTGTGCCTTCGATCATGATGGTGACCTATGAGCCATGATCGTGGCCTACTTAAAAATTAGCATCACCTTCTGTCACGATTGTGGCCTACTTAAATCCATCCAACACACTATGTTTTTTATCCGATCTTTTATGTGTGTGAGGTTCCCATTTATTTTAAGCAATTGAATTAACTCTTAATTCAGGCAAATCATAAAGGGTTTCATGATGCCAATTTACCGAAATATAAGTGGATTAACATATAAGCTCTTTGATATTTAATTATCCAACTTACGAACCTTTCCATAGGTAATTACCGTGCAATTTATCCTTTCACAATACTATACCCTACTTGCTTCGGAGTATGGGCTATGTGTCAACTCCCACTAGACTGAGTACGTCACATCTAGTCCAAGTCATGTTAGCTCTTGTCCTGGGATCTCATTACTCTATGTGTCATTGAAGACTTCCTTTGTGACACATAACTGCTCTAGCCTAAGACTCCTGAGTAATGACCCTGATAAGAGGCCGTGGGTATCATCTCCTTTTATCAGGAGTGGTCAATCCTTTATTGGATCCCTAATTACCTTCGAATACTAATAGCTGTACCCAATCACCAACCTAAGAGCGATCTCGTCTTGACGTAACAAGGAATGATATCAAAGCATAAGATTAATATCTAAGATATCCTTGATTGCCTCAAGTCTAAGTATATTTGCATCATTTCTATGATGAGATTGATCATTGAAAACTGATAGATCATCCATATGATAACTCATAGCTGGTCTTCCGATGTACTTAATACTCTTAGTAAGCATCAATATGTTAATTCTAAACATCTCATGCTTACAGTTTGTGAGATCCACTGTTTGATCAAATTCAAGGAGTATAACATGTGCTAGTCTTTCTAGATTAATAATGTCCTATCTTATTAATCTTATGACTAGTGATTATTTAGATACTAACATAATTGAACATGATAGAAATCTTATTATCATGGTCTCATCATGATTTCATTCATGCTATGTTTTGTATCATGGACTTCATTAATTTGATTTAAGATCGACACATATATAAACAAATATCAAATTAATGAAAAATTGTCTTTCGCTTTATTAATCAAAATAAAATTTGTACAAAAGTGATAAAGGTGACTGCCTTTAGAGCACTACTCTAACATGTTTCCTTTTCCATTCGTAGTTCATTAATATTGTAGGAACCCAACATTTGCATAATAATATTTTTATTCAAATAGTTAGACAGTGGAGGCTTTTTTTCGTTTCTAATTTATGTCAAGGTTGTCATTTGATCTTATATATGCCTATGCCATATTATCAATGTTATGAATACCATATCAATACCAGTACTATATTTGGTTCTAGTACGGTTCTGTATTAACACCAGTCAATATTAGGTACCATGTTGGATAAATTTTAAAAATTATAAAATAGTTCCTAAATTTTTTTAAATTACAAAATAATCCTTTAATATATTGTGTTACATAATTTATAATTTTACATCAACTCTCTCTCCAAAAATCATAATAATTGAAATTTGAAATAACAATAATTTATTTATTTCTACTGATATTACTTTTCACATATTTCACATATAAACAATAACCACAATTAATACAAAAAAGATCTTTTAATCATCATACAAATATAAAATTAGGGATAATAAAAAATACTTAAAATGTTACAATGTCATCATATAATAAATAATAATTACATCAAAACATCAAATAGAAAGAATAATAAAGTTTTATGACTCCATAAGAATTACAACAAGAGCTCATGTCGAGGAACACAATCAATCAAAAGCGAAACATGAAACAAATATATTTACAGTTAAAAGTTTTATATTTATATTGCATGTATAGAATTTAAAATATGCATCAAATATAAATGAAATTAAAAGAAGAGAGAAATGAAAACTCTGAACTTCATTCAATTAAATATCAACTCAAAATGCATTAAATTCTCATTTTGGTACAAAATCTTCATCATTGAGAGGGGCCTTATCATCACCATCATTCAAATTCATTGCATCGAATGACAATGTCAATACTTTTCCTGTCAAACTCGGTTCCTCATAAACCCAATCCATTAAAAGATCGATATGGTCAAGGTAAATTGGATCTACAGAATAACTTATTTTATTAAGAGTTCTAATAAACAAATAAAATTAAATTATTAAGAAATTACAAGAAATTATATTCAAATTAATAATGTTAATAACTATCTTCCTTAAAGCTTTAAATTGTATCAAATAAAGGCTCAAGTCATTTAATTTTTTATGTTCCAATCTTTTCCTTTTCTTTAAATTAATGAATTTAGACGTGCTCCAATTCTTTTCATTCCCTGTTGCAGCTATATATTGACTTAGAATTTGAATTGCAAACATTTGCAATTCTGGAACACTACGTTCGAATTGACCTAACTAAGCAATTGTAAGACAATAAAAGTATCCTTATAAACAAAATAAAGTGATATTAATTTTTAATAAGTAATAAAACTGAAAAATAGCAATGGACATCCTAAATCATTAGAAGGATCCTTATAAACTTTCATTTGTGAGCTTAGGAGATCTTGTATATCTTATAAGTATTGTAATAATTAATAGAATTTCCCTAGTAACTTCGTATTTCTTTGTAAAACTTAGTCTTAAAATAGACTCTAGGATTTAAAAATGCTCTAGCTGCAAACAACAGAGAGTAAAGTTGCTTTCCCATCTCTCATTGATGACTATAAGATAAGATGTGTATAAAGAAGACCTATTTTCATATGAGCCTTGATTGCTTCCTTTATCCTCTCTATAACAATATAAAAATAACTCATTGTTGCCTTCTCAACATTATCAGTCAAACGAAGTATTCTCACCAAAGGCTCACAAACTTGGATGAAAAATTGACATTGTGATCAAAATTCATGATCTTTAAGTATAATTTCATTACAAGAAAATGGGTGTTTAGCGATGGAAATTACCGACAGAATGTGAAGGTTTTTCGTTGGCAAGTGAATTTGCTGACAAAAATTACCGACCGCATGAGTCATCGGAGAAACCACCATTGGTAATCTTTAGCAACAGAATAGAAATATTTTGTTGGTAATCTACCGATGAACAATTTTTTTCGTCGCTAAATATAGCAACAGAAGTTTTAAGTCCGTCAATAAATATTACCGACGGACAAAATATTGAAAATTTGTCGGAACATTTAGCGACAGTAATTTGTGTTCCATCGGTAAATTTAACGACGATCAAGTTGTTGAAGTTCCATAAGAAAATTTAGCGAAGGTAAGTTTTTTCGTCAGTAAATTATTTACCGATGGAATGATCTTATTCTGTTGGTAAATTTAATACTAAATTACCAACATATATGATAATTCAGTCGGTAAATGCACCGATATTCTTTTTTTATTTTTCATACATTTAAGTTGTAAAATTAATTTTGATTGGCAATCTTATGATTAATATTTAATTTCTACAGTTATCTGGTGATAATATACTAAATTTTTTCTACACTTAATTTATCTAAGTAGTAAGTTGAATGATAATATAAAGTAATAATTATCTTAATTGATAATAAAAAATTATTATCTACAACAATAAATATGTAATTAATACAAAATGATTTGAGAGTAGCAAAACTAAGTTATGCAGTTGGTGAAGGCAGATTGTTTGACTGTTGCGATGAGGTGTCGTCCCTCCCCTTCAACTCAACCATCTTATTACAGAGCTGGGCTATATACTCCATCGGCTGTTGCAACTGAGTTGCTAGCATCTGTACTTTGCTCTCAAGCTGAACAACTCTCTCATTGGATGTCGACCACCTATTAGATGCAGCTGTACTGGACGTGGAAGATTACGAATAGCATGTGTTCGCAAATGACCTAAGTTAAAGATCCTTCCATGATAGTCCCTACCACCTACTGCATCTAGATATGTCTGACTTTATCAAAGGTTTCAGAGTGTGAGACTGTCGTTGAATGTTTTCTTGTATTTGGTTCTATTAGGAGGCAATGTTTAAGTTAATATGTGATAATTAATAAGATTTAATATTAAAGCATAAATTTCACATACATTAAGTTCTCTCATCGGGTGTTGATAAAGGTCACATCATTATGCTTCTTAGTGTAGTATGCAAAAAGAGCTGACAGGGTATAGTTTTCCTGCCTATATGTTTTTCTTGCATTATAATAAAATGTTATAAGTGAGCTATAATTTTAAAAAATTTCGGCGGAGCTTCTTCTATTTTTATAATATTTACCCCCCGTTGAACAAAGAAAGTAACTTAACAACAGAGTCATACATGGCACCAGATATTTATAACATTATCAGTCTCCATAATACACATATATTTTCATTCCAAAAATCATACATCAAATTGAATTGAAATACATCAAAGTAAAAAAAATCAGGATATAAATGTAAAGTGTAGATACTTACAAGTTTCTCTGCATGCTTCTGGTGGGTAACAACACAGTATGTATGGGAAGACTCTCTCTACGTTTGTTGGCAAAATTGTGCTCTAAAATGGACATTGCCTCGGGTAATGTCCAATATTGTTGCCAACGACTCCATAATTTTTCAGATATATATGGAGGTCATACACTAGTCTTATATAGCACAACAAGAAAGTCTTTATAACGTATATGAGCTTGCCTCTCCCATAATTTACAAATTATCACGTCAAATTTGAAACCCCAAAAAAAATCTTAATAAAAAAAGAAAAACATACTATAAGTACTTATAGCCTACAATATTTATCTAATTAAAGTATAAAATTAATTAAATAAAATATACAAAAGAATATATTTTTTGTACCTCAAACTTCTGATAATAAAAATCCTTTGCTGCCTAAGAGACATTCTTCCATATATAACCTTCAAGATCAATCTTCTCCTTGAACTTAGATGTCATGTTCCTTGAGCACGTTCTAAACATAATCAACCTAATACATAAGCAATTTTAGATCATTTTCAAATTAAAACCTATAACTTTAATATAAACCTACGGTGTTATCATGCATGTATTTTTACTCGCAAAATTTTAACTATTATGTTGTATGTTCGTTCATCTACTTCCTTAACTCCAAACTAGATGTCACCTTCTTTATCCGCAATGTTTACCCCTGATATCACTGTCGGTACAGGGGTGGTGGTTGGTGTAGCACTGCTGGATGGTGTAGCAGGGCTACTGGATGGTGCAATAGTAGATACAGAAGGTGATGCCACATTTGGATGTGTAGTAGCTAGAGGTATAACAACTGATTCTGTAGTGGCTACAATATGTGATGCTTCACTTGGAAAATAACTGGCTCCAAAATGTGGTATCCTTAACCTTGGTTGCATCATATCCTGTTTTCTCTTTAGTAGCATATTTTAAACCTAAAATTCACATTTTATTGAATATTCCAGTAATAGAAACAATATAAAATGAATATGTAACAATATATTGTTGATGCAATAATAGATTTATTCATATAATATTCTATTACAAACATAAATTAATCGCTATCATGATCAATTAATTGTAAATCAAAATTATCATCACCTTCTTTTTCTGAAAAATTAGAATCAAACTTAAGCTTTTCTTCAGATCTCTTGCCCTCCTCATCCTCTCTAGTAAAAAATTCAACATAATCATTATTTGGATTGTTCAAAGGTTCATTCTCGTCATATGTAACATATGCATTTATTTCACAAAGATCTTCTTAAAACACTTCACTTTCAATTCTCTTATTTTCTCCTTTTCTATGTAATTTAAAAAAACCTCTAGGTTTTACATTACAAACAGCCAACCAATCTGACCTATCTTGTCATTAGTTGGGAAAAGGGACATAATACACTTAGATCACTTACATCGCCATCACGAAAGGTTCAAATTGTCTAAATCTTCTTTGCTGGTTAATTTCAACTAGATTGTATCGACTGTGCACTTTTATACTAACATTAGGAGTTGGATCAAACTAGTCACACTTAATTTCACACTTCAATTTATTAGCAATGCAGGGTATTCAATTTTAAGTATCTCAATAATTTACCATAGTAATCCATTAATTCTCCCTGTATGCAAATGCCACTATTTACTGTTGCCATGCTATGATCATGATATTCTGTATGATATTTGTATCCATTAACAAAATACACCAGATACGATTTAACAATTCGCAAAGGTCCTTTGACAAGATCACATATGAACTTGTTCTCTATTGTTTTTTCTAAGGCCTACAAAAAATATCATATTAAATAGTATGTCATTTGAACACTTTGATCTGATAATTCAACCATTTTAATAATTGTAAGTGAAAACTTACATATTTCTCAAACCATCGAGAAAAGTGTCTTTCAACTTTTTTATTAATATCATCCTGTATTTTTTCGAACATTAGCTCGCTTAACCATTCCTCATATAATCTAAATCTATCATTATGAGTTTTAGTTGTGAACAACGCTAACTTCAAAAATCCAAATAATCAATTTGAAAATCAACTTCAACTTATTGCACGAAAGGTTGAATCTCTTGACAGTTTAATAAAATGTAACCATGTGTAACTTTTATTTCTTCCTCTATTAACATTTGCCTTGTTGACTGTCTATATGCTCGTCCAGGATATGTGAAAATGGATAAGTTACCATCAACATCACCCGTTCCTCCCCCATTGTCATTATGAGGAACTTTTCTTTCTCTTGTGTGCACATGCAACTCAAAATAATGTGAACAAAATGTACTTGCTTCCTCCACTAAAGAAGCATTATATATTGAACCTTCAACTCTAGCCTTTTTTTTGACATTTTTCTTCAAGTGATGCAAATACCTACGTTCAAATAGCTATTAATATACAATTATATGATTAAAACATGTTATAACTCCATTTAAATATTTACCATAATTACCTCTTAAATGGATACATCCATCGATATTGAACTGGACTAGGAAGTTCAACCTCGTGTGCTAAATGCATGGGTAGATGCTCCATACAATCAAAAAAGCTTGGAGGGAAAATCCCTTCAAATTTGCACAAGATTAATGGGATTTCCCTTTCTAGTTTTTCCATTTCAACTAATTTTATTTAGATGATGTTAAGCTTTTTAAAAACAAACTTAATTCTGTTATAGCTTCCCAAACCTTATTCAGTAGCAACTCTCCAAATGCAATTGGAATTAACCTTTACATAAACATATGACAATCATGACTTTTCATCCCAAATAATTTTTACTTCCTCATGTCTACACACCTTGTCAAGTTTGAAACATATCCATTAGGAAACTTTAGACTTTTCAACCATTCATACAAAATTTCTTTTTGTTTTTTTTTCCAAAGTGTAACATGCTTTTAGATACTTACCGGTGCGAAGATCTTTATCTAACTCATTTCTTCTACAAAAAAGCTTCAAATTATCTCGTGATTTTGTATTGTCCTTTATCCTCCCTTCAATATTCATTATGGTATTGAAAATATTGTCAAAATTATTTTTTAATATGCGTCACATCTAGATTATGACGTATCAAATTATTTTTTCAATATGGCGAATCCCAAAAGATGCTTCGTCTTCTCCAACCAAAGTTTTTACTAATGCTTGTATTAACTTCATCAGCTTCAAGTTCTCTAACCTTCAACAACCCTAATTCATCAATCTCTTGCAATATCTCTTCACCAGTTTTATGAGAGGCAAGTGGTGTTTGTACCATCCTATTCTTAACGAACTTTTGTTTATTGCATCTAAATAGATGATCTGGAGGAAGAAATTTCTTGTGGTTGTCAAACCAAGATGTTTTGGCCTCATTTGGAAGATAAAACGCATCAGAATCATTGCCATAATAAGGACAAGCCAATTTCCCTACTGTGCTCCATCTAGACAAAATAACATACATAAAAAAATCACTAATATTGCACATCAGAACTGCTTTCAACACAAAATTTTATCTAAGAGACACATCATATGCTTCCACACCATATTCCCAAAGATGATGCAATTCAGATACCAATGGTTGTAAGAATATATCAATTTTATTCTTTGGATTTCTAGGCCCTGGCACAATTACTATCAAGAACATATATGCCTCATTCATACTCATCCACAGAGGCAAATTATAAGGAGTAATTATAATTGTCCACGTAGAATATTGTTGGTCGGATTGACTAAAAGGTTGGAATCCATTCATTGGCAATCCAAACCTAAGATTTTGACTTTCAATTTCAAACTCATAATGGGTGTTATCAAAATGTTTCTATGCCAGTGCATCCGATGGATGACTTATTATTCCATCTTCTTGTTCATGTTCAGTATGTCATCTCATGTGAGATGCAATAACATTAGAGGCAATAGTCTTTAAAGTCTCAGAGTTAGCGAAAAATAATACATTCACTTCCAATGTACTAATTTCTATTTCATAATACGCTTTCTAGTTTTGAACCTAAATTGACCATAAAATTTACACTCTTATAATTCCACATCATCTCTCCAAAACAACATACATCTCAATTTGCAACAATCAATTTTTTCAACTAGTAAACCAAAAAATTATCAACCATTGTATGATAAGGAGGTAATGATTCATTATATTAACTAAGAATTTTATCAAAACTTCGATCAGAGATATGCGCTTCAGACTTTATGTTCAATATTTGAGCAATTGAAGAAAATTAATTCATCGTCTCACAATTTGGCCATAAGTCTTGGTTAACTAATTGTAGTAAGTCAAAAAACTATTTTGAATTTGAGTTTGGTTTTTCTAAAGATTTTATATATTTTCCTGAAAGGTATAACTGGTTGCATCATAAACAATTTGGATGTAAGGATTTTTAGTTGTACCAATATTATTTGTTCTAAATCCAATCCGCCCTTCAAACTCATCCATATTTATTAACAAGTTTACTTCATTACCCCTTGAAGTGCTACAAATCAATGGCTCCCTATGTCGTGACCACTCAAAATGAATGCATGACAGCATAAAGGCTGTTGTGATCGGAGTAGCCACTGAAAAAGAGCTTAAAGCTTAGAAAGTGAAAAAGAGTTTAAAGCTCAGAATGTAGTAAGAGCCTCAGGCTCACTATATAAAATGAGCCCTGTATCCCTAACGAATAAGGGACAGTTATTAATGAGTCTGATATCCACAATAGATACGGGGCAGTTACAAGCACTCGGTCACAATAATAACAATTGAAAGTGAGTCTCATGAGCATTGCATATATAATTGATATGTATGTTTAAATGATTCAAATGCACTGTTTGAATTGTTTAAATGTGAAATGTGAAATAAATGAACAAAGTGTTAATTGATGCTACATGATGACAAATGAAATAATGTGAATTATATGATTATATGAATAGATGTGTTATATGATATGAGTAAACCATCGAGGATAGTTAACTCATTGAGTTTGTAAAACTCACCAAAATTGCAACATTATTTTTAAGGCTCAAAGGAGATCTCTAGTTAGATAAATTGGAGTCTAACCACTGCATTTAGATAAAAGATAGAGGTCGGGATCAGTTTGCGTCTGCATATGTATTTCATTATTTTGTATTAAAGTGCGTATTCGCAAGTACTGTACAATGTATATGTGAATGATTCTGTATTGTAATGACATTATGACTAAAAGTGTTTTGTATTTGTAATGGGCCCAAGCGACTATTGAAATTTTAATGATATGTATATTGATTGTAACATTTGTGATTGAAAATGTTTACGAATAAAATGGGCCAAATTTGATTATTGGTTTTTCCAAAATTGTGATGCGTGAAAAAAATGGTTATGATTGACTAACTATCCTAGCACACCACCCTTGTAGAGTGTATTCTCAAATACCGTCTGTGAGTTCGGGACTATGCCCTATAAGAGTAGGGTGCTACAGAGTTGGTATCAGAGCCCAAGCTTAGTGTCTTATATGGGCATTTTTCAAAATATGTGTCAAGATACATGTATTTTAGACATGTCATAACATGTAGTGGCAACTAATCTCCAGTCTGATTCGCATGTACACGAGTCACACGTGTGAGCATTCGTTAAGAGTTGAGCTATTAGAAGCAATAAGAAGCTTGTGGATATCTAGAAATGAGAAATAGTATCTGGTTCGATATGATAGATAAAGATTCACTACAATTGTATGTGTGGTTGTATCATTAAACATGATATCAATATTATACTATGATGGTATATCCTTGAATGTGATATAGATGCGAATATATTGTCATGGATTGATTGAGAAAAATAGAGATACAAGTGGAAATGATGAGATTTAAATTGTATAAACAAAGTTGAATGAAAACAAAATTTCCATGATTTCAAGTGGTTGAACGTAGACTTGGAATGATTGTTTGATTATCGTGATAAGAGTTTATGATTCAGTATAAGAATATGTCCATGTAATTGAGATTAGAATTTCATAGTGCTTATGCCTCTATAATTTTGAATTGAATAAGAGTATACATATAGAAGATGAAATAAATGACAATTGGAAGATGAGATAGAAATGAGGAGAATAAAAAGGGAATGAAGTACACATGAATGACTTTATATGAGAAGAATGATATGTAGTAAGGAGAAAGTTAGAAATGCATTTTATGTATGAATGAGATTAAGAAAAAGTTGATGAATCAAATGAGTAAAGTTTTAAGAGTTAATGCAATCAATATGGTAGTTGAATTATTATGAAATGTTGTAGCATTAAAAGAGGTAAATTCTGGAAAATTGGAGTGAAATTGATGTTAATATGTGTGTTAAATGTGAGGAAGAAAAGAGGAAGAAAGTACAGGGCCCGATCATGACCTTACCCTATGATCGTGGCCTGACAAAAATAAGTTTCTGTCACTATCGTGGCCCTCACCCCACGATTGCAGCCTGGCCAGAATCTGGTTCTTTTAAAATTGTGGCTAGACCACCACAACCCATGGCCAGTCCCAAAAGTTTCTGTCATGATCATAGTAGGGACACCACGATCATGGGCAGGCACAAAAGGAGAAGTGTTGTAAATTGAGATTAAGGTATCCTTAGCATAAGTTATTAATTAGTGACTTATTGGAAATAAATCTCTGGATAGGATAGGATGAACTTGATGATACATACTTAACCATATGCGACAATAATCATGTCTAATACTTCATCGAGTTTTGGTAAATAGAACATTATGATCTTGTAAGAAATGATAGAAAATGGTCTTATTAAGGTAATGTGGTTGAAAAGCATTGATGAAAATAGCTGATTGATAAGGATTACGTGAACAGTATAGATGATGTAGCAAGAAATCTTCTTTCGAAGAAGGCTTTCACCGAATTAGATTAGGTAGACTAAATGGTTTACTTCTAAGAATGAATGAATATCGAGTGAATTAGAAGTGATTATTGGATTCCCATTTCTAACTGAGACTTAGGCATAAGAAGTTAAATATGTTATAGAGAATGTATGCATTTGTTGATGTAAATCAGCCCAACTACATTATTAGGTTCATGAATTGGAGATAATGTTATTTTTATAGTGATTGCTATTGCTAAAGGAACTCAGATCCATAATGTGCTTTATATTCATATATCCAGAAGGTACAAATTAGGTTCGACATTTGTGTTCAGACAAATTGAGACTTGTAAATGATTAGAAATGTGTGAAGAAACTAGTAAGAATGATCTGAAATTAGAATAAGTCGATGAGAAATCTAAGGAAATTGAATGAATGGAGAAAATCATTCAAGAAAATAAGTAAATCGAGAGACTGAGAAAATAGGTGATAGCATTACCTCATTTGAGAAATTAGCTACCTAAGAATTTCGAGAAATAGTTATGGACATTTTGAGTTAATTAAAATACCTATTTGGGTTGATAAATGCCTCCAGTAGTATTATGGCATTGAAGAATAAAGTGTTCCAACTTTGCTTTGATCAATTAGTGACTGTGATCATAGAAGGTATTTTGAGTGTATTCAAAAAGAGGAAAACAATATTTTGAACACTTAAGGTTAGACTTACTTATCATGAAGGGAAAATAATTATATGTCAAGTTCAATAATAGTGAATCTCAACTTGATTAAGTAATATGTTGGGTTCTATAGTATCTGAACATGACATATTGGTAGACCCAAAGAAAGTAGAGGTAATGATGAAGTGAGAAACTTCTGAGAAAAAATGTGTCATTCATATAGACTAATGAATGTAAAAAGAATTTTTGAGGAATTAAAAACACCAATTGATTACAACACCAGTGTTAGCTATTCTAATTGGATATGAAAATTATGCAGTATATAATAATGTTTCACAGTAGAGATTAGGATATAATCTGATGCAGCAAAATAAAGTGATTTTATATACATCGAGACAATTAAAGTCTTATGAGTTGATTATTTGATACATGATTTAGAATTTGCTACAATAGTAATTGCTTTGAGAACTTGGAGACATTATATGTACAGTGAAACATTTTGGATATATATATATCATTAAAGTTTGAGGTAATTATTGAGTTTGAAAGAGTTGAATATGAGACTAAGACAATGGATAGAGTTACTTGAAGATCATGATGTACAAATGAGTATTACCCAGTAAAGCTAGTGTTGTAATCTGAAGCATTAAGCAGAAACTCCAATAGCAGTGTAGCACAAATTTAGATATTGAGGTTACCAGATCTAGTGCAATGAAGAGCCTAAAATGATTCAGTTAAAATTGGGCCAAAATGAAGTGTCATTAGCTATATTGAAATTAAGATCAGTTTTGCATAGAAGGACTAAAAAAGCCTAAAGTGAGGATTCAGAAATTGTGAATCTTATTGAGAAAGTGAAAATGAATCTGAATTTGTGTTTGAATAGGAAAAATGACCTTATGATTGTAGTAAAAAGTATGTGCACCAGATATTGATGATTGAGCAAAGAGATTATTAGAGAAAGCATAAATAGCAACCTATACTATACATCCTAGTAGGAATACGCCAAAACAGTATTTCGCGACCAAGGATGAAGAAGCAAAAGGATGAAGGTATGATCAAATGTTTGATTTGCCAACAGTCTTAACTATTGGAAATATGCTAGAGCTCATATTTTGGAGTTCCTAGGAACATGAAATCAATATACAGTTCTAATTGAATTCGATTATAAAAATCATTATCACAGTGGTATTGGAAAGACACCATATAAGGCGTTATATGACAGAAAGAGTCGCTCGCCCTTATATTGAGATGGAGAGGGCCTAAAAATGGTTGAAGAAATTAAGTGATTCAAGAAAGATAAACGAGTTAGGTGGATCAACACTGAAGATATGGAATATAGAGAGATAGATAAAGTGTTTATGAAAGTATCACCTTGGCAAGGTGTGCTAAAGTTCATTAAAAAGGGTAGCTAAGCCCGAATTGTATTGGTCCATATGAAGTTATTGAGAATATAGGACCATTGACTTAAGTTAGTCTTACTAACAAAGGTATATCAGATCTATACTGTGTTACATGAGTCTAATAGATGTATTGTCGACACAGGAAGAGCAACTTGCGAGTAATATGAGATATATTGAGTAATCAGTTAAGAGAGAAGGATATCTGAAGAAGTCATTGAAAGATCGAGTAATTCCATCGATTATAATCAATTAGAAGAAATTATTCGAGCGATGAAGTTAAATGGGAAACGGAGGAGCGTATGAGGAAACAATACCCCTGCTTTTTTGATCAATCAGATAAGAATTTTAAGGACAAAATTTATAAAAGGGGGAGAATTGTAACATCCTGTTTCCATACTAAGGGTTAGAACCCTATATTTCAGTAAATGAGAAATAGCAATGAGAGATCAGAAAAATGCATTTGATACTCTTGCATAATATAGCATACATACACGTGAATATGATTCTTGCACACACATTACAATAATTTGTCCATGCACTCATTTGACATTTTCTAGGTATAAATGATTGTTTTAATGTGATTATGATATGGATAGTGAATATTTTGCCTTAAAATTTGATTTGGTGAATTATATTATTGATTTATAATTTGTGGTGAAATTTGAGGATTTTCTGAAAATTTGGGTATTTATGGATTAGCAAAAAAATGCAAGTGACAAAACAATTGATAAATGGTTATAAAATTAAGTGTCAAATGGCAATGGAAATTTTTAATAAATGACAGTAGGATTTATTAACAAATGTCATAAAAAATTGGGAGACAATTGAAGTAAAAATTGGAGAAAAATAGATTAGTTATTAAAAGAGGCCCAAATGGAACCATAGGGAGGTGACAAGTGGCAGTGGTAAGTGTCACCACCCCTCACCACTCATCCCACATGATTATTTCAAGTGAAAGACCAACATTTTTGTTGTCTTTCACTTGTTATTTTGTCTCTCCTTCGTAAATGCTTCTCTTCTTCATTTCTTCTTCTTTTGTCACAAAAGACCTAACCCTTCCACCTTGAATGATGATAATTGAATGATGCTTGAGAGGCTAGGGTTAAGAGTGATTTGAAGATCTTGAAGCTTAAACATGTAAGTAGCATGATAATTGAGGTTATAACTTAGTGAATGAATTGTTGATATAAAATTACCAAAGGCATGAGTATAGTGGGAATGAAGATGTTCATATGATTGTAGTTGTGATTCAAAGGAGTTGAGTAATATGTATTAAGTAAAGGTGAATAAGAATTGGGTATTATGAGAGCAAATAATGCTAGAAAAGAAATGACGAGTATTTGATGTATGATATTAGAATAACCAAGTGTTCTTGAGGTGTAAACCTAAGAATAAGTTAGACACATACAAATGATAAGGTTTGAATGATCAAAAGGTATGATTAAGGAAACATACCCAGAATAGTCAATTTGAGCATGCATTGTACATTACACATATGCATATGTGTATCATTGAATGTTTATGTGATTGTGTAATTAATAATGTGTGTGCAATATATGTATTGCATGATGTTAATATACAGGATAGAATGTCCGCATCCAGATATTTCTGGATCATGGAAGCAAATGCTAATCTGGAGCGTACTGTGAGTAACCTCAGATGGTCTCACATTGAATTATTGTTTGCTTACATTCTGTATTGAATTATTATGTGATCTGAATGTGTTGATTCCAAACAATAAATGTCTGAGGCATTTGATGCATGTAAAAATCATTGGAAGTGCTCATTGAATGTGAATTTGACTGAATAACTGATTCTCAACTTAAATGTTAAATGTCGAACCAAGGTCTGATGATAAATATGAACAAGAATGTGGACATGAATGTGAAAGTGTAAGATTGAGCGCAATTGATTGACTGAATACATTTGATGCATTTCATTACATGAATGCATGACAACATAAAGGTTGTTGTGACCGGAGTAGCCACCAAAAAAGAGTTTAAAGTTTAGAAAGTGAAAAAGAGCTTAAAGCTCAGAATATGGTAAGAGCCTCAGGCTTACTATATAAAATTAGCCATGTATCCCCAACAGATAAGGGACAGTTATTAATGAGCTCGATATCCACAATAGATATAGGACAGTTACAGGCACTCGATCATAATAATAACAATTGAAAGTGAGTCTCATGAGCATTGCATATATAATTGATATGTATGTTTAAATGATTAAAATGCACTGTTTGAATTGTTTAAATGTGAAATGTGAAATAAAGAGTTGATTGATGCTACATGATGATAAATCAAATAATGTGAATTATGTGATTATATGAATTGATGTGTTATATGATATGAATGAACTATCAAGGATGGTTAACTCACTGAGTTTGTAAAACTCACCAAAATTGCAACGTTATTTTTCAGGCTCAGAAGAGATCTCCAGTTAGAGAAATTGGAGTCTAACCACTACATTCAGATAAAAGATAAAGGTTGGGATCAATTCGCATTTGCATATGTATTTCATTATTTTGTATTAAAGTGTGTATTCACAAGTACTATACAATGTGTATGTGAATGATTCTGTATTGTAATGACATTATGATGTCATTATGACTAAAAGTGTTTTGTATTTGTAATGGGCCCAAGTGACTACTGAAATTATGATGATATGTATATTAATTGTAACATTTGTGATTGAAAATGTTTATGAATAAAATGGGCCGAAATTGATTATTGGTTTTTCGAAATATGCGTGTGATGCGTGAAAAAAAATTTAATGGTTATGATTGACTGACTGTCCTAACACACCACCCTTATAGAGTGTATTCTCGAATACCGTCTGTGAGTTCGAGAATATGCCCTATGAGAGTGGGGTGCTACACATAGATGATACATATGAAATATAAATATGAACCTACTATAACAAATGATCCAGGATGCCATTCCTTATACCATAATTCTAACACACAACACATTTAAATTCCATAGTTGTTTTATTCATCAATAGGCATACATGCTTAGCTTAAAGTGTTATCCAATCTCTATAATTCAACTCAATAACAATGTATAATAAGAGTATCTTGCCTAAGGTAGAATTGTAATTGTCTTAATATCGATACGATTCAGGAAACACTTCAACTTCCTACATAAAAAAAGAGAGGTTAGACATATAAATAGGAAGGTGTAAAATCATGAAACAAACAACTACAACCTACCTATATATGTATACAATACTTAATTCATTAACTTCATAAAAATATTAAGTGCATTAGTAAGACCAAATGACAAAGTTAATTAGTCTTATGAATCCAAATTAAATTCATTGTTTCAAATTATACAAGCAATTGTCCTAATTATAGTAATTATACAAATTTAAAAAGTAACATTATAGTAATTATACAAGCACTCCCATAATTCATATGTAATCTATTTATACTTAAAATAACCTAAAACATTCATTAGAAATAAAAACTAACAATTTAATGGCTAGGACAGCAGCATTGGTCAATTAATTCTATTACAAACTTGCGGTACATGTTATTAAAAGATCAATATGAGGAAACATAAAGGAATAAAGTGTATTAAACCTTGAATCATTCAAAAATACAAAAAATTAAAATATATTATGAAATATTAACAAATACATAAATACTAATGAACTAAATATGCATTATAATCTAAAAAGGAAATAATTATGCTAACAGAAAGAGGAGAAGCCAACAATCTTACTTGCCAAAGAAAACTGATGTTATTAACTTAGGAAGCTTATTCTGTCACCTTAAAATTTTCCTAAAGAAACAAAATCAATTATCAAAAACCAAGAACATCAATTTAAAATAATAAAGTAACTTTTAGAGGGAAGAATAATAGTACCTCTAACCTTTTAGATAGACAAATGAAATGATATATTTTCAAACAGGGTGGCTTTTCTAAGGTTATAAACTAAATTATATGAATTAAGCTATTAGTTGAAAGGTTTATTAGATTAAATTAAATTGATAAGGGCCCATATATTATCATGTGAGACCCATGTTACAATGTTAAAAGGTGATAATAATATATGGGCCCTTATTAATTAGAAGGGAGAAGGACATAACTATCGATAAACTATGTTTATGAATGGTGGTGTAACACTAAAGAGTTGCGTATAGGTGTCAACTTTAGTAAACCCCACCAATAAACATGAAATGTATTTTTATCCTTGTGTTATGATTCCTGACTATGATAATTAAAGTTATAATCCTAATTTTTCTACTACAAAAAGGGAATCGAAGCACGCGAAGATATAAAATGAAGATGTAGAAGGGAACTGAAGCACACTAAGGAACAAGATGGACACAGCAGGAAGAAGATGGAAAGAGAGAAGGGAACCGAAGCATACACGAGCGACGACGCCGATAGAAGAGAAAACAAAAGAGAGGAGAAAATGAGCATCGATAAGGGGTGGGTTTCGTGGGTAGGTTAAACGCTTAAGCAAAATGACATCGTTTAATGTTAAACTAAACGACGTCGTTTTTGATTTATTAAAAACATTGAAGTCGAAGCTAATGACAACATTTAGGTTTTAATTTTACTGACGGAATAACTCTTTTGTTGGTAAATCATCAATAGAATCTAGTCCCGTTGGTACACCCAGTCGCTTATTTTCACCACCAAGCATTTCAGGCAAATTTACCAATGAAAATGGCTATTCTGTCACTATATTCTATTAGAAAATTTGTCAGGATAATTTTCCACCATCTTTACCGATGAAAAATTTGTCCGTCGCTAAATGTAATTTTTCCTAAAATTTTACCGACAGGAATTGATTTTCCATAGATGATTGCCTATGATATTTTTACCGTCGGTAATTTATAATTTTCTTGTAGTTCTTTATAAATCTCTAATCTAGCATTAGACTTAGCATACTAAGACGCAACCATTTATCACTTAGAGAAATTTACCTCAATCCTTCTTCATCAGAACAAAACTCTTAAAATGATAAGAAATTAGTTACAAATCTTATAATAATAGGATGACACAAATTCCTACTATTGGTTAAATCGTTGCTTATTAAATTTATGCCCCATGCATATTTATAGATGAACTTAGTTACTTTTTTTTTCTTTTTGTACAGTTTCAACAATGATAAGAAAGTATCTATAATCTCCCATATTTTCCATCATTAGTTCAATGCAATGTACAACGTAAGGTATCTAATAAAAAGAATTATCCCTACTTTGTAATCTTCTTCCAGCTACTTTGTTAGCATAATTATTGTTGGTAATGAACTAAACAATATTTTCTGGCTCAACTTCATTCACAACTTCATCAAGTATTTGAAATAGATTACCAACGTTTCTAACAAGGCCAAGCATATCAATAGACTTTAAAAACATTGTCCCTTTTGTAGAATAAACAAAAAATTAATAATAGGCTCTTGTCTTCTATTTATCCAACCATCACACATAATTGAACACCCTGTAAGTAGTTGAAGTCACACTATAACAAAAGGGACATTTGGTTATGATTTAGTTAGTAACGGAAAACAAATTGTCACTAAAAGGCAATTATTAGTGACGAAAACTAAAGTCGTAGCAAAAGAAATTATTTGACGACAATCTTTTGTGTTCATCACAAGAGGAACAATTTTTGTGACAGTTCATACATTTCGTCGCTAAACTTTAAACTTTGTACGACGGATTTTCTTTTTCTCTAGAAATGCGATATAATTGAGCGACAATTATCTTAATCGTTGATAGACATTGAACACATTGAAGACTTTTTGCGGCAATAAGTATAAATCGTCGCAAAATATGCAACTTTTTGTGACTTATATTTTTTTTTCATTAGTAATGTGGCAGAGTTGTTTGACGATTAAGTAAATCACCATAAAATGTAGGGCTTTTAGCAACGATTTATTGAAACGTTGTCAAAAAGGCAGACTAAAAATTTCATGTTACATGATAAATTCTTTGGGAAATTTTAGTGAATTATTGAATGTGACAGTATTCTTAAAAACAAAAATATTGAAAAGAAAATTTTTCAATGCTTAATGTAGTTATTAATCCTAATTATATTTGAGGTTTATATGATTTTTCATACTTTTTCATTTGTCTTGTTTATAAATTTGCTTAAATAACTAATATATTCAGATTATATAACTATATACCATCCTATGGATTTATGTAAAAATGATTCTTTAATGATGCTTATTATATATAGTAGTACAACACCTTCGTCCATAAAAAGATTTGATGAAAATAGAATGGAACATCTAAAAATTGTAAAATGTTTTGAAAGTTTTAAACATGTTTAAAAACACATGGTAGGTTATTTAAATTTTAGGAAGTAAATATATTTTGGACATAAAAGATAATCATACCTAAAATTTTAATGTTGTATAGGACCAAATTATCATAATTTAATAGGACCAAAATATCATAAATTTAAGTTAACTACTATTATTCTTAATCATTAATATTAATTAACAATAAAATAATACTACATATAAATATTGAAATATGGTAAGCAATATAATATAATGAGATATATATGATAAGTAGTTCAAGACATCAATTAGAAGTTTAACAATTATTATAGACAAAATAATAAATAAAGTTCAATGCTTAATATTCAATTGAAACGGAAAAGAAATAACTATTTGTTTAGATTCCCATTGACATTAGAGTCGGTAGAAAAGGTGAAGGGGTTTCTAATGTCTGGATTCCCATGAAGCCTCTTTGCACGCTCCAAGCCATCAATTGAAACAGTTAAAGATTGTCGAACCTCATGGTCTGGTGAATTGGCACCCTCTTCCAACAACTTAATTTGCAGAAGATACAGTAAACAATTTCCCAGATAGAGTATGCACGACAGTATTAGATGAACCACACATACTAAGCATTTCAACTAATGAGTAAAGAGAATAGAACAATCAAAGCTAAATCAAATGGTATTAGGAAGTCCAATTTGAACACATACATACCTGACTGATAAACTCTATGGTCGTCGAGATGAACAGGCATAGTTTTTGCAGTCGACCACTGTCCCAAAACAACCAATTTCCTTAATAACATACGAACCATTGGGACATCATCACTATCTCCATTTCTATCTATGTTGTCTTGAATATTCTAAGAAGCCTAATGCAACATATAGTATATACAATAAGATGTTCATATAATTGCTTTATAACCAAAAATGAGATACTGATAATAAAGACAGAGAGGTAATAGTTAGATGATACTAAAAGCCTTAAAGAAGAAGATCGATCATGGAATGCAAAGGGTGATTAGTGTTTGATAAGGAGATTAGATCTACATTAATTTGTTCTTGATATTGTACAATTTTGCCACATTCCTCCTAGCGGAACTCATTTCCACCATCAGAAACTAGTCGCCATGTCAACATTTCACGATGAATTGATGGTAACAAGTTAATTATGAAAAGTTAATAGAAGAATTCTTATTTAAACATTCCAACACTCTAGCAATGTATTAATTTTATGATCCATCAAGTAAGACTACTTCATATGATAATAAGGTTGAGAATGTTAAGTATGTATACTATGTTTAAAGGATTTAACTTTAAATTAGCTTGCTAATTACTTCATTATATAAGGATGTGATTTAGCTTTAAATTATCTTAACAATCAGCTTGTTAGTTTTGAACAAGTCCATTATATTTTTTTTTTCAAATGTTTGTATGCTAAAAGATTTAGTCTTCAAGAATAAGAGTAATAGGTTATTAGTTTTGAGTTTTAATTATAATGTCTAACACAAAACACAATTGACCATATTTTTGGTTTGATCATTTAATTTTTAAGTGTTACATGTAATCATAACTTCATTTCACGTTTAAATAAAGTCATTTTGATAGATACATCTGTGTACTATAAGCTGTACAATCAAATGTAAATATGTACATAAACTTCTATTACAAAAGTAGCCTTCATTAAAGCATTTCACCAAATAGTTAGGAGGCTTTTGTCAAACAAACATGGAAGGTGGGAAAAAAAACATCGACTCATACACATCCAACATAAAAACACAAGAAATTATCTTCAAAGCATGCAAACACAAACAAAAACCCATACACAATGAACAGAACACAATAATCACAATAAAATATTACACAAAGTAGTAAAATAGCGCATAAGAAGGAAGGGTTGAAAATAGAAAAGAAGAACAATACCAATATAGGCAACGACGCTTCTTCGATGGTGACAACCAGAGCATAGGAGATGAGCACAATAGAGAGGACGACGTTTATTAGACAGTGAACGAAGAGGAATGTTGACGATTAACACAAAAATGAAGAGATGTTTGTTTTAGTGTTAATAACCTAGTAGAAAACAATGTCATTTCTTGTTAAACAAAACGACCTCATCTTTGATTATGTAAGGAATAAATTTACCATTTGGCGTCAATGTTCATAACCTTCATGAAATGGTAATGGCATAAAGATAACATTATATTAATTACCATACATAATTATATGTATTACGATGGAAATCATTATTAAATATTAATATGATATTCTTAATAATATAATTAAATATTATTGACAATGATTGTAAGTGTAAAACTAAATTTAGTTAACAATAATGTTATTTTAAAAATTTATATGACAAACAACAACATATTAATTTTTATTACATAAATAAATTTTGGTTATTAATGTCTTTTAAAATATATGACTTCACAATTTTATGTGGTATGACAAAACTCTAATTACTAATTATAAATGGAGTTTATATTTTTTAGAAAAGTTATATTACAAAGGGAAATTTCTATAAATATAAAATTCAAAATAAATTAGTTTTTCTTATTAACATCTTTTAAAATATATGATTTGACAATATATAAATGGCGTCACAAAACTCTATTTACTATATATAAATTTTAAACTATTTTATATTATTTATATATTAAAGGAAAATAGAAAATGTACAAAGGATAAAGATTTGGTGATTATTTTATAAATTCACCGCCAAAGCTTATATTTAGCGATGAACTACTTAAAAGTAGGTAAAAGAATGACGGGGTATTAACATTTGGCAACTATTTCATAAATTTGTCGCAAAAAATGAAATTTATCAACGAATATGTGTAAGTGTCAATAAATTTTGACTCTATACACACATATGACGACGGTCGTAGAAAGTGTCACCAAATGTATTGAACGTTTTTAAAAAAATTAAATGTCTTCGTTTGTCCATCGATAAACGACGTTTTTCTTAATCTATTTACAGATACCCTGACTCCCCCTCTCCCCCTCATTTTTTTCCCATTTTTCCCTCTCCTACTTATTTATTGTGTTCTTCGTTCTCTTCCTAGTACCGACGACCTTCCATCTTCTTTGGATGACCTTCTTCTTCGAGGTTGATTCTGTCTTCTCTGGTGTGGTTCTTTCTTCTCTCCCTTATGTAGGTACATCATCAGGTGTTTATTTTTGGTTTATTTTGTGCTTGCTTGGATGACCGTGTGATGTTGGATGTATTAAGGTTTAATATATTGAGTTTTATTCGTTGGTCTGGGTTGTCTATGATTGGAATTTCTATTGAATTAATGTTAGTGAAGGAAGGGAAAAAACATGGTTTTGGTTGTAATGCTGGGATGAATTTTTGATGCATGTAAGGTGTTTGATGAATTGCCTTTTGTGTTGATTATAAATGATGGGAGTGTTCTGCTTGTGTAGGTGTATTAAAATATTTGACAAATTACCTGTTATGTTGATTATAAATGATGGATGTTTATGAACAATTTCTGATGCCTAAAATATTTTAGCACTTTAAAAAAGTATTTTATTTATAGAAGTGCTTAATAAGCATGCTTTAAAGTTTACTAGTGGAATTCATCATCTGAAAATAACTATAGGCATTATGACTGTAATAATCATTTGAGGCATAATAAACCCGTAGGTTGGTATATAGGTTGGAAACTCATGATGTAACTTTGATGAGGCTTATCGGTGAAATATTCCACAAGTCTAAGAGTCATAACGAGAAGTTTTTTTCTCAATTCATAAGTCTACATACCTTAGTTTTGTTTGAATTGATTTATCATTATGTTATATAGAACGAGGATTACATTTAGTGGCTCAATTATTTACTTTTATTTGTATATCTAAATGGATAAAAGTTAGATATCTCATCGAAAATGGTCTACTAAATACGTAGAAGGAGTTGAGAGTTTTATGCAATTTATAAAAGATCAAATGGGTAATGAATGTCATATTCGTTATCCATACATCGATTGCATAAATGTCAATTTTCAAAGTCAAGATGTGGTATATAATCACTTGCTAATCCGAGGCATAGATAAGTTCTATATTCTATGGCTTTATCATGGTGAATGTAAGGAATCAAGCTGCAGTAAAAACGTTAGTACAAGTTATGATCATAGTAACAATAACAATTTAGAAGATTGTGATATTAATGATGATAGTGATGATGAGATTGGTGAGATGTTAGAGGATTATGGGAATTATTTGGAGACTATGAGTGAAACTGGTATACCTGACATAATTGGTAGTTTACAAAAGATAATTTTGGAAAGTTATTGATAGTTGCTCGAGAAGAATTATATCCAAGTTGCTAGAAATTGTCACAGCTATCATTTATTATCAAGCTGTTGCATTTGAAGGTCAATAATAAATGGAGTAACAAGCCTTTTGACATGTTAATTGACTTGCTCAATGATTGACAAGATTGAGATAGTCGACTTAGAAGCCAAAATCATGGGGTTGTTGTTGAGGGATGTCATAAGGATGATTTTATTGACTTCTATAGTGTCATCTCTGAAATAATATAATTACATTATATCAAGGATAAGAAGATTGTTCTATTTAAGTGCAAATGGTTTAATCTTGCTGACATGAAAGTGAATGGGAATATTACTAGCATCAGTGTTAGTAAGACATGGTATGATAATGACCCTTATGTCCTTGCAAGTCAAGTGAAGCAAGTTTTTTACCTCAATGATACTGTATTGGGCTGTAATTGGAAGGTTATTCAAAAGTTTCAACACCGAAATCTCTTCTTTTTTTGTGAAAGGGATAATGGTCTAATGACTAAGGATGGAGATGAAGTATACCAAGAGATTGAATCGGAGTTGAATAATGAAGTCATTCTAATAGAAGATGCAGATATATCATCATTCCATAGGGGAGATGTTGATCCCAATATAGTACAAGTGGATGAAGTACAAGTCAATCTTATCGTAGAAAGAGATGAAGACTATATTGAAGATGAATTATATGACAATGATGATACTTTGGCCGAATATATTAGTTATGAAGAGTCTAATCATAATGTAATTAATGATGATGATTTTCAAGATCTTTATCATAATGATTGAATGTAAATATATTGTTCGTATTGTTTCAAATGTATTGTTCATGTTAGAGTTATGTTAATGTGTATTATTGATATTTCACTTATATAATGCCTATTGTTGGCTTATTTTAATGCGAATGTTGTTGTTTGAGTTATGTTTATGTAGAATGTTCATGTTTGACTTATGTTTTGCGGAATGCTCATATTTGATTTATGTTTTTACAGAATGTTAATATTTGAGTTTTGTTAATGCAAAATGTTGATATTTGAGTTATAGATATTCAATATTAATGGCACTTGGTAGAAAAAAAGGAAAGAAGGTAGCAACTGTCAAAATTGTTCCTCCCCTCCAACAACCAGATGAATCTGACCATATTCAACAACAAACCACTTCAACCACCATTGAAGTCAGTCAACAACAACCTCTATCAAACCCAACTAATGATGAGGGATCTTCAGGTATATTAATCTTTACCACATATAATTAGACTTCTACTCAAATATATATTTACATGTTTAATATGTTTTATCTTATCATTTTTCTTTTGTTGTCAAGTTCTAATACCGGTATCAGAAAAAGAGGTAGAGGTATCACTAAAGGTTCTGAGTTGCAACGTAATGTTGTAATGAACAGTAAATTGTCTTTTCATATTGATACCTCACAAGGTCATTCTGTTGACAAGATTCAATCGACAAAGCTGTCTAGTGAGTTAGGGGTCATTATGAGGATTGAATTATCTTGCATTTAGTATGCTAAGCAGTTGAAGCAAGACAACTTGATAGAGAATGCTTTGGACAAAGTTTGGGTAATTTTTCAATTTAATTAATTATATCCAATTTTGTTTTACTTATTTAAATATTAATTTAACTTTTACTTGTTATTTACAGATGAAGCTCAATATCATCGATATCGACAAACCTGAAGTTTCAAACTGTGTGACCTCACTGTTGAAACAAAAGGCCAAAAACCATCATTATTGGCTGCATAAATAATACATATCTTTTCCTTCCAATGAGGAGGCAAGGAGACATATTTCTGAACAGATGTCTGAAGAAAATTAGGGTAAAATGTGTGATTATTGGGCATTTGCTAGTGTTAAGGTTTGTCTTCTTTCTTTTCACATTTGCTTCCATTAATATCGTTACACAATTTAATTAATATTTCTTTTTGTTAGGAAAAGTGTGAAAAAGCCAAGGTCAACAAGGCAAAAATGAAAACTTCTCACAACATTAGCTCCAAATCATTTGTTGTCGTACAAAATGAATTTATAGGTTCTTTGGTTAGAAGTCATAATTATAAAAGTAAATACAATATTATTTATTATGTTTTTAATTTATTTTTTCACAAAATAGAGTGAGAAGGAACTACATGGACAAGAGTGTGATAAGATCACACTCTACAAACTAACACACTGCAAGGAAGGTAAAGGTTGGACGTTTAAAGAAGCACAGAATAATCATGTAAGTATAAAATTTTGTTTAATTTTTAAGTTTATTTATTTATATAGTACTCACTAATTATAATTGAATTAAATATTGATTTTATTTTTAAGAAATAGGATAAGATGCAGGAATTGTTGCAAAGATCATTGTCTGAGGTAAATGAGCTAAATATAGATGACATTTGCAACAATGTCCTTGGTACAAGATCAGGGTACATCAAAGGTCTTGGCTTTGGCCCTAAGCCAATTGATTTTTCCTCATCACCACCAGCATATATAACAACGCTTCAAAAGGAGAAGTAGTTGCTTAAGGCTAAATTACAACATAATGAAGAAAAATTAGATCGTAGTGAAGAAAAGTTAGAGTTTACTGAAGAAGAATTAGAACGTAATGAACAAAAATTAGACCGTACTGAGTGACAGTTGACCAAGCTTAAAATAATGGTCAAACAAATACTTGGGTCAAAGTATGTAAGTAGTAGTGACGATAAGGAGGAGTCTTAGTTTGTACGTAATTTTATTTTTATATAAAATCCTTTTAATTTTTAATCAGTTGTATTTTTATGTTCATTTACTTAATGATAATTCAAACAATGTTGCCAACAATAATTCAAATAATGTTAAATATAATTCAAACAATGTTACAAACAATAAGATGTATTAAAAATGTTACCAATTATTATAATTAAATGATAAATTATTAAAGTAAAAAATCAAAATTCATCACCAAAACTTTTTAGCTATAATTACAAAATTGTCACCAAATCTTTTTAACTACATTCCCTAAAACGTCGCCAATAATCTTTAGCTACGTTCTGGAAACGTAACTAAATATATTTTGCTACCAAAAGCAAATAATCTCTAAAAATTATTACCTACGCATACATAAACGAAGCTAATGACGTTTTGCCACTAAACTGAAATGTCACAATAAATCATTCACGACAATTTCTTTTATCCTCACGTATCCCTTTTGGCGATGGATTAATGATCAGAGCAAAAAAATGTTAGGTGATGATTTTTTGAAAACGTCACAAGTAATATTTTCTGACCTGCTTTGACGATCATTTATGCCACAAATTTTTATCGTCGTCAAAAAATTATTGCGACAACTGTTTGTCTTTTAGCAACAAAAATTTTCGTCGCAAAAAATGACTTCTATTGTAATGTCATTTTCATAAACAAAGCAGCTCAGAATTTATCTCTGTAGTTATCAATTGAATGAGCATTATATCTTGAACCGTAAGAGGCAACAACATCCACTATAGGTTGGTAATAATAAGACAAGGAAGTATTAAATGATATACCTAAATCATACCACCATTTAGTCATTGTCATTTCCACATTATGAGCCACTTCTTTAGATCGCAAGACATTACGGATTAAAGGCTGAACTTTAAGAGTTACTCATGGTGCAAAAAATTTAGACACTTATCTTCTTCTTTTCCTAACATCAAGTGCAACATTCTTTTCTTATTAGGTAGAAATACCACCTTCAACATCCCTATTCTCATCCTGACCACCGCAAACTGAACTTTTACTATTAATTTTGTAGTCCAGTCTTTGCCTTATATCTTTCTTATGTTGAAATTCTTCAAACAAAGTTTTCATTTGTCATTTCACATCATGCCTTAGTTTCTTACAAGGCTCCTTATTACCTTTGATCCCATCTAAATGCTTCTTTAATATGATGATTTTCTCCCCTTTCAAATATTTGTTGCAATACGATCAAATGATATGGTTTTTCATTTTAGGAACCAATCTAGCATGAGCCCAAATTGGATTATTGAATCTTCTTAAACCTGAATCGGTTAAATTATCAAAAGTACTTGAACTATCCTCTATTATCTATAAAATAAATAAAAAGACATGTCATAATTAAATTAATAATTTCTTATAAAAAAAAGCCTAAAACAAACTTGCAAAGCAATATTGATAGATAGAGCCATCAATATTTACCTTTCCTTACTTTTAAAAGATACAATATGTCAAAAAAGAGAATCCAACACCATTGAAAACTATCATTTAGTTTTCAATCTTCTCTAATGGGAATTAATTAAAGAATTATTTAAAGGAATTAAGCAATGGATAGCCTCTTTTAAGACTAAAAATGTTATATTAACAGGTTCTCTCCTCACATTTAATGTCTTATGGACAAAAGAAAATTTGTATATGTATACACATTAAGTAGGAGTTATAGCACCTCATATTGTATATTTTGAAGTGAAAATTTGATGAATGTAATTAATCCCCCTAAAAGGAGAGAAATATAAAAGAATATAATATATTTAAGCTTATTAGAATCTGCATATTAAGTTCTTTTAAAATTAAGTACCTCTTTAATTCTCAAACAAATACATTTTTCAAAAATATAGGCAGATTAATTCATTCATTATATAATTAATAAGCTTTATGTATTTCATAATTCAATTCCGAAAAAAGCAAAACAAATAATTAATATAATAAATATAACCAAACATTATACATAATATACCTCATTATCATTAATTCATTACACATCAGTATATAATGAAAACAATAAGTCATTAAGGTTATGTTTTAAATATGTTCCAAATTTGTACAAAAAAAACAAGCAGCAAAAACAACCCAAATGAGCAGGGAGCGGGTGAGTGCAATGCTGTGATGAAGCTTGAAGCTGGCAGTAGCAATGGCAGCCTAACAAAAGATGACAGGTTAGGTTGTTTCTGGAGCATGAGAGAGATGGGTGGAGAGAGAGAGAGAGAGAGGTTGCTGTTGCTATATTCAAAGATGCATTCATCAACATCACACATCCAAGATCTCATTTTATTTAAAGAATAACAACACAAATAAAATGACATACCTCCAACACTTGGTGTATAGTCTTGAACTCTCTCCATTTTTCAGCACAACCTATCAAAAGAAAACCAAGAACTCTTTGTGCAATAGAGAGCTAATGGTAGAAGACCTAATGAGCTTTTCACATCCACACACACTATATGTATATACACAATCTCATCATATGTCATATCTTATAACATGTTCTACCCTAAGGGATAGAATAAGTTAATTTTGTCATTTTAAGGATGATATAAACTATAGTTTAATAGGCTAACATATAGTTATTAGGGTACTACTATGTGCCTCAAATACAATTAGTAAATTATTAATCATCCCATTATAGTTATTAAACATACATTAGGCAATTCGATTAATTGTTATGCATATGAAATTAATGTTATAATTATATTAGTCCACATATATTTCTAACAGTTGTGACTGTGTTTGAGGCGAGATTTAGAGCTTGGAGGCTATTGTGATTGTTTGAGGTGAGACTTGGAGCTAGGGGTTGTTGTTGAGAGCTAGTGAGAAAGACATGCGAGAGTGAGAGGTTGTGACTGTGATGACTACAGCTAACAAATGAGATCCGAGAGTGAGAGTTTGAAGGAGAACAAGGAGAGTCGGCTGGGTTTTCTATTAGGGTTAGTATACAAATTGAATTCTTGTGTTTTTGCAATTTGGTGTTGGAAAGTTTTGATTGTGCAAGTTCGCCCAGTACGAAACTAGTATTTTATATGAAGGCTGGTTTCAATTGAAAAGCTAATACCAATCGATACCAACCATTGGTATGATACTAAATGTTACAGTATATTTTCCGACCCATGCTGACCAATACAATATGGTAATCATATCACTAACACATATTATCCATTCAACGACATGACAAATAGAGTTTATCTCAAACCATGAAATTAAGGTAACCACTGTAAATAAAAATTATTTTTGTTACCAAGTGATAGCATAAAAAAAACTATCCTGCCTTCAAAAAAAAAAAACTATCCAATTATTGATCTAGTAATCATGTTCTAAAATTAATTAAAATCAATATAGTGATTTGGGAAATAGAAACTATGTACTTTAAAATCAGCTTCTTAATACAAACTTGCTTTTGAAAGCCGAAAATAGTTTCAAAAATCTTTTCAAACAGATTCTATTAGCACTATACTTCCTTACTATCCAAGTGGTTAGAACGCGAAATTTAGAAGTGGTAGACTCCCCACCGTTAAGGAATTTTAATAAAGCCAACGAATACTCTGTCGAGGTCAGGTGCTTAGTCTGTTCTGAAGATTCAATATTCAAACAGTGAATTAGTTCATTTAGTTTGTTTTCAAGACTCTGTCCCTCACCGGACTGAGGAGTGAGGGTTAATGGGATAAAGACCTTACAGGAGAACCCAATTTAAAAGTTAACTCAGGTGTGAGAGCCCATTAGACTACATAAACCCCACGTCAACTCCTTATTAACCAATGTAGGACTCAACTCTTATATTTTGCAATTAGATCATAATATTCAACCATGCTCCGCAACCCAAGCTCCCGTTGGCTATATGCTAAACCTTTTCCAGCCTCAAGCAAACATTACACTATTGATATCACCACCTGTGGTATGATCACTCTGAGGAGTAATATTATCTCTGATACCACTTGTTACAAGTCTTATAGAAATGCCCAACTCCAAAAGCTAACTCAAGGGATGAAAAAACCCGTAAGCCTATATAAACCCAACGTCAACTCTGACTCAAGTCTCATATATTGCAATTATACTGTAACATAATGCCATCCTAAAGAGTATATACGGTGCTCGTTATTACATAAAAATAGAAATCCGATCTCCTCGGATTCATACCAAATGACGGAAAGAGATTTGTGCAAACCCAACCCCAAGCCACAGTGTATCTTGGACAAAGCTTCCAACGTCGAACTTTCGCATTAATATTAAGTTAAAACAAAAAGAATACCATTCAGTGTAATACTTATCCTGATGCTAAATTTTCTGCACATCAGCTAAAGCATCAAGGCGACAGCAGAGGATAAATTTGTGTTATAGCCAACCTGAACCAACAACGACTTCTCAAAAATTATAAAGTTGATTCCTCAATCTCGGGGATACATTACAGCAAAATCTTCAAAACCAGTATGGCCGTTTTTTCAGTTGGATAACAAATTAGAGGATTTGGGCGGCCGTGTTCAACTTTTCTGCTAAGCTGAGTTGTGTCCTGGTAATGCTTGACAAATATAACAATAGCAAATTGTCCTGCATGGACCAAGCGTAAAAAGTTAATATAAATGGACTCCACTGAAAATAGTAAGGCATAAGTATAAAACACTGTGAATGATAACAGATATCATCTTAAAGATCATAAAATCTTAACAATTAGTTTGAATGAAATTGATCCGTCCACATAAAACCTAATGTTACCTGCAGGTTGTCGTTGACAAGCTTATCAAAGACCTGTGGTGATAGTATAGGAAGGGAAGACACAGCCTCAGCTAGGTATCGTCCAATGTCATTATCTGGTAAGGCACGCCCTTCCTGAAGTTCCAAAACCTTGTTTCACGCAACAGATAGGCAAGACTAGAAAAAGAATATAATCCTAACTTACCACAACATCATCCACATATTTATATATATCATCGATCAGAACTAGTAGCCGCTGCATTGAAGTTTCCATTCCTTCCAAATCATTTGGAAGTTTATCTACCGTTGTTGTCTTCAGGATGTCAACTGCAATTTTATAAGCACAAAACCCAAATCAATTTTAAATTTAAAATAGTGCAGGGATTTGGCTTCAACTCCTAACTCCCAGAATGCTAATTAAGCAGAAACCTAGTAGTTACGTGGAAAACATAAAATTTTCTTCTCTACTACTGTAAAGTCTCACCTATAGATCATAATTAAGGAACCCGATATAGAAACTAAACTACATCTAACTTTCTCATAATGAGAAGGGAAAAAACAAATTTTGCAATTTTCATCACAAATCTAACCAGCCCTATAAAAGCACATACAAAAAGAAGAAATTTCAGTTGCTTATTAGATGGTTGCCCTAAATAAATGCAACTAATAACAATATCCAGTTATAATTTGAGCAGATAGAAGCCACATAGAAAAGTGGATGATCATGCATACACCTTTACATGTCTGCAAGGATGCTTCAGAATGCGGAAGCAATTATTTGGTAAAAGAAAATATAGGAAGGTTCATACATCCGACTCTCTCAGCTTCAATCATGCGAAGATCAAGAGGAATTTCTTGGAATTGTGCAGCCAGTTGGTTCTCTCCAAGAGATAGATTAACAGAAACATAAGCTTTTATGGCGGTATCTCCATTCCTGAATCCTGTGTCAACAGTCAGATGAATAGGGCTGGGAACTTCTCTAGAATAGAAGTCATGAATCAAAGCACTGCCACCAGTGACTCCCAACCCAGTTGAATACCTTCACAAGAATAGAACATATGAAACATTCATTAACTCTTGTTATAGAGAGTCGAACTTTATTCCAGATCAACCATATATCTGAAAGCTCAAATGGTTCTGATAAGACTCTCAGAAAAGCAAACGCGGAGAGCAAGCATCCACATAAATTATTATACGGCCAAATTGGGAAAGGATCATAATAGACATTCACTGTACAAGTAAAGCAATATTAGTAAGATGAATGTGCTCCCTAGAAATTCACTGTACAAGTAAAGCAAAGCAGTACTACTAAAATGAATATTCAGTGTCCCTTCTCTTATTTCATTAAATCACATGTAGCAAGTGGAATTACCATCCGACAATAACTTCCTTAGGATTCACTTTTTGGTGAGACAACAACATATTGTGGTGATAATCAATGTCCAAAGCAACCTGCAGCAAGACTAATCAAATGTAAGAAACTTATCTACAGGATGAACATATATCACAACCAAAAGCAAATTTGCAAAGTGATATGTTTGCCTTATCGAGGACTTGTCCCATTGCTTAGAAGAACCTGGATATTCTTCAAAATAAAGGTGACTAAAAATTGAACTTTAAACGACCATGGGTCATCTACTAATGGAAATAAACATAGAGGATTACAGAGAAATGAAGAATCCTGATTTACCCTTGTTTAATTTCACATTCTTAGTTCAAATGCTTTGAAAAATATCTTCTGTTTAAAGAAGAAAATTGCTCAGAAATAGATATGAATGAAAGATAAGCTCAAACCTAATCTACCCTTTTCTTGTTTAGCATTATCAACAAGTTCGAAATTCAAGTTAAGTTTAAATTAATACATAAAAGGTTGCAAGTAATTATACTAAACATCATCCAAACTAAAGCAGGACCAATTAAACTAAACATCATCCAAACTAAAACATGACCTATCTGAAATATTAAGCAAGTTAGTATTCATCCAAAATTTTAATCACAATAAGAAACTCAAGATCGGGGGTCTAACACTCAAAACAGGAGTGTAATAAATGGACGATTACGACCTCAAGCACGTTTCTCTATCATCAAAAAGATAAATTACCAGAATTCAAAAACGACATAATGAGAAGTTAACAACAAAAACAAAGTCTGTAGGAGAGAGAGCAATGACCTGATCGGAAGACTCGTTGTGAGGAACGGCGTAAGAATTACGGATATCAACGGTGCCATCGGGTAAGATGGAGCCAAGGAGCGTGCCAATGACGCGCTCAGCTTGGTCAGAACGCCTGACATAGCAATCGCAGATGTTGAAGATGACCAAGGGGTGGACCTTCGCCGACAGGCTCGTTGAAGATGGTGTTGGTGTAAATTGCAGGACTGTGCGTTCCGTAGTCGCCATTCTCTGATCTCCGGAAGGCCAAAAATTGGGAGGGAGTTGTCGCTTGTGAGAGAGTTCCAGGTCTAGGTCTAGGGTTTTCAGAAGAAAAAGATGGACTAGGAGAGCTGCCAGTACTAGCTACAATTAGTGCTTGCATTGAGATTGGGCCAACTTTGGAGAACAAAACAGGCCTTGATAGATCTACTAAGCCGATGATTATATTGACCGTACTTTTGCATTTAAATGATCATAAATTTATTTAGATGAATCGGTTTAACGGATAAAATTTTAAATTGATATATTCTTTATTTAAATTTTTAATTTGATTTATTTTAATAATTTTGATTGTTAAAAAATTTATCAGTTTATTAATTTATTAATCAATTTTGTAATAAATAGGTTATTATAAATTAAAATAAATTTATTAAATTTTATTTAATAATTTTTTCTAATTAAACTTTAAAATTTTCAATTAGTAAAGTTATTTTTTAATCATATTTTAAATTCTTTAATTTTATTCAATCTTTAGTTAATTTTATGACCGTTTAATATTAGATTAATTTTTAAAATCTTAAATTTTTTGTTTTGTTTTTTAAGAAATTGTTGTTAATCAAATAAACTTCAAAATATTTCTCGAATAATTTCTAATTCTAAATGTATATGTATGTAGAATGTACATAACACCTCAGAAGTTATTTAAATTAAATAAACATAAGACTTTTCGCCATGCTTAAGGGTCAAGATCATGAATTTGGCAATACTAATTTGAGAAAGCCATGTTCAATTATCCTCTATCTTGTACGTTACCTCCTTTTGATGTGTTTTGTTTTGGACGCGCCACCGCTAACTCCAACCGACTGTCACTCGGCTGATTTAGTTTTAATACAGTACTTATTAATACCATATATCATTTTGGGTAATTTTTTAAACTTATAAAATAGCTTTTAAATTTTTTTAAAAATTAGAAAATAGTCTATTGTCATATTATACAATTGTACTGTATATTTTTATCCATGTTTCTAAAAATCAAAATAATAAATAATAATCACAATTAATATAAAATAACAATAATTTTAAGATATTTCACATACAAATAATAACCACAATTTATATGAAAAAACAATCATTATCATACAAATATAAAATTAAGATAAATATAAAGTGCTTAAAATATTACAATTTCAATTTTCATTATATAATAAATAATAATTACACAAAACATCAATAAAAAGAATAATATATTTCCTTAAACCTCAAATGATTATAATTTACAACGAGTTTTGTGATAAGCAAATAACCAAATGGAATTGAAACATGAAACAAAAGTATACTATCAATTAAATATATTATATATTTAATTAATTAAAATTAATTATTACTAAAATTATAAATATCTTAATTTAAT
>JAOTAY010000191.1:13223269-13236906 GCA_025629805.1 Erythroxylum baracoense
TGTATGTATGTATGTGTATATCTATAGATGTATGTACAGATGTATGTATGTATGTATGTATGTATGTATGTATGTATGTATGTATGTATGTATGTATGTATGTATGCATGCATGCATGTATGTATGTATGCATGCATGCGCTTTAGGCATCAAAAACGAAATGCACAGATTAAATCATTACTAAGGTGAAGTTGCACTCGAAAAACTTTCTCAAATCACACTTGTGTTTGAAACATAACCAAAACACATATGTCGCTTCATCTAGTAACAAAGAAGAAACAAACAGAAGCATGAGCCAAAAACTTGAAATATGAAGAAAAAATTTAACAAGCAATTACGCGATATTTTTGAGAGAAAACATAGAGTTTAGATCCAGGCTCTGATACCAAATGCAAGCATAATTTATTGTATAAACATAATCACAATAATTCTTTAGCCCAGATTTAAAAAATATATGTTTACATGGAAATAAAAAATATAAAGTATATACCTTGATCTATAAGTGTAAGTTTGATTAAGACAAACCCTTCCAAAAGATTAATGGTGAAAATAAACATAAGTGTATATAGGCGAGAGAGAGGACCAGTTTCAAATTAAATAAAGATATCCTGAGCTGTTACCATCAAACGATATGCTTAAAATGAAATCTTATCTTAATTAATCAACATTATCTTACTTCATCAAATTGATCAATCATAAGTTAGCATTTAATATTATTAAAGCCATAATTATTTAATGAGCCATATATTATATATATACAGGTTTTACAAACGATACTAGCAATACAATTTTTTAAAACAAAATCGTTAAATGAAATCTTAATATTTTTATTAAAATTTCATTTAAATTCAAATATTTTAGAAAGATTATATGAATTTTAATTTTTAAAATTTTTTAATTTAAACGCTAATTAAAAGATTTGTTAAATTTTTATTAAATAATTTTTGTTTGACATTTTTCTAATATTTATTTATGAATCTTCTTGCTAATTAAGCATTCTATTTGATAAGAGGAGTTTACAATCAGAACTCCTCTTGCCTAGGTAGCTAAGTCTGAAAAATTAGAGATTTGAATACTTAATTTTCATTGTCTTTTCTGTTGCAATTCCTAATTATATGTCACTCTTATGTTCCTCTTTGCTTAGTGCTCTTTGTTACTTTTATTCATCTTCGCCTAGTCTCTTACCAAATTTAGTCTAAATACCCTCACACAGTCTATTTTATTATCGTCTGTTTCTCTTAGCTTCATCTAAGTTCTTCTCATTATGTATGTGAGACTATTCTATTTACATGTTAACTCTTGTATTAATTGATTTTGTTTTTTTTATCTAGGTTAAGGAGACAGACTCCTTGTTGATTTATATATTGTGTAGGTTAAGAGATCATAGTTTTGGATGGCTCTCATAATTCGGCGATATGGAACACTTTCTCAGGTGACATGTTCTCTTATCTGAGTGACGTACGAGTTATAGGTACGTGGACTAAGGAGCTCCCCTTGCGGAGAATGGAGAAGCCCCCGAATTTCTTTATATTTGGAAAGAATGGATCTTTATAATTAATACAATTTATTTATGTGGTCCTAACATGTTCTGATAATGTTGCATGTGTTTGTGTGTAAATTTTTATTGGTAATTTAAATATAAATACTTTGTGTCATCCATATGGATTCTTTAATGTTATTGATAGTTTGAATTAAAAACTCACAGAATTTCATGTAGTAAAGTACCTCAAGAAGATGTACATAATGAGTTTAAAGGATTGATAAAAGTTTAGTGTCTTCCATCTCAATGCCAATAAAATTTCTATTTAAAAAAAATTCTATTTTTTGTTAATCATGTATATCTGGAAGATGGTCTCTTCAAAAGATAATATGAATTAATATAATTCTTAATTTACATACCTCACTTACAAAGATTGCAAATATTTTTATGCTTATTTTTGTATTACATGGACTCAACTTAAAAGAAAGGTGTAGAAGAAAGACACTACCATTCCTGACCCAAATTAACATATATCATTTGTCTTACTAGGTTAGTACTAATATTTATTGTATAAGATTCCTTTCATTCAATGGTCTGTAACAAAGATGCCAACATGCTGAAAATTATGTTATGAAAGTTTTACTTTGTATATGGTTCTTGACAAAGTATTGATTACATGTTTGAAGATATGCACATTCAACAACTTCATTCTCCCAGTTTATCCATATTTCTTTAGTGGGGTGTCTATCTAGATTTGTATATGTTACCAAATATGTATATGTTTTTAAAATTATATATGTGCCTATATATGTATATGTTCGTAAATATGTATCTTCTTATTTATTTGTCATTTGTAGGCTTACAATGGCCCAGTATGGAAGCTTGGAGTTATATTATAGTGAATACTTTAAGATAGATCCTAAGTTGAGTTATGATAGTGGGTCATCAAACTATATTGATAACATTGACCTTAATTTTGTCAATTGTAAATAATTTTGTAAGATGGGAAAAAGAACTTGGATACCAATAGGTTGATAAAACTTTCCAGGGTTTATATTCCATGAATCTTTAATATCATTAGATCTAATAAAAGTTGTAATAGGTTAATTAACCTTTTAAAAAATACATGACATAATTAAGGTGTATAATGCACATAAGTTTGATGTTCTAGTTTTGGCTTTAAAAATGAGGGGGATGTTATGCATAATGAAGTTAATACAGATACTCTTGAAGAAGAGAGTAGTGCTAAAAATCATAGGGATGTATGCCCTAATAGGGATGATGTACATGATGAAGTTAATGAGATACTTTTAAAAAAAGAGTAGTATTGAAAATTATGGAAATAATGAAATTAATTCAATTAGTGGAGTTGCTTCACATAATGAAGATCATAATGAAATTGAAGGAAGATATGATACATTTGAAGTGTCAAGTCTAAATGGCCACTAACCAATAGAGATTGTCTCTAGTGACTATAGAAGCTTCCTTAATAGTGATGAGTACCCTTATGGAGAGGAGCTTGGACAGACAATTAGAAAATCTAGTACAAATGTTGGATATGAAGAAAGTGGTGGAACATCTGAATAGATATTGGTTATATAAAAAATAAGTCTAGGCCAATTAGATTAGGACACATTAAAGGTTGCAAGTGTATCTGATATATGATAGTAAAGAAAAATGTTTAAAAATTAGGACATAGAGGTTCGTACGTACATGTTTCATAAGAAACAAGCCTAAAATGGTAGCCAAGGTTTGGAGTAGACACTTCAAAGACAACATTTTAGAAAAGCCTAATATAACCACTACTAATATGATTGAAGAATGTAAGGAAAAGTTGAATATATTTATGAATTCAACTATTTATAGGGTTGTGAAGATAAAGTTAAGGAGAATATTTAAAGTTTCAAGGTTATATCCATAAGTTGAAACTCAGTAATCATGGTTCAACAGTGGAACAACAATTGCCAAGGAATTAAGAAACCTTGTTGTTGCAATTCAAGAGTTTATATATTTGTTTTGAAATTATAAAATAAGGATGGAGACACCTGAGACCTATACGTACGATGAATATTTATTTCTTGAAGACATAATTATAAGGGTAACTATTCAATACAGTTGGAAAGGATGGATATGGAGGCATATATCTTATAATATAGGTTATTATGGAAGTGAAAAATACTAATCTATGGAGTTAGCTCATGTCACTCTTATTAGTTGGTTTGGAGTTGGAACATAAGGATGGAGTCACAATAATATATAATATGCAAAATGTATTTCAATATGTGCTTTTATTTATTTGTTATATGAGATAATATTGCCTTATTTTATTTGACTTCTTTTTCTTGACTCGTGTATGGTTAGATTAATAAGAGCTATTAAGACCACATCACTAAATACATGCCATATGATATATCCCAAATATATTTATTACAATTAACATAGATATTGAAGTGGTAAATACTTAAGGAGGCAAATTGGGCATGTGCATAATCTATATATGTCGAAGACTTTAATGAGAAACTAAAGAAATTGGATAGAATTAGACTTGGGTATGTTTCTGTATTGCTTGAATATCAGTAAGAGACTTAGTCTAGTTCATACTAACCATTTAAGTCAAAGTGTCTAATTATTGATAATAACATGAGTGAGACTTTCAAAAATGAATCTAACTAACAGAGACATATCAATGATTAGTATGCTATAAGCCATAAGGACAATAATCATGAAAAGACATACTGAAATAGGGCTATACATATATACATGAAAATTAAATATTGCACTTGCAATTGTAAGAAGCTTAAAAAAAGGAACAGTATAATAAAGGATCGTGTGGAATGAAGATGGAGCATATAAGGTCAGTAAAGGGGATGGAAAGCATATTGTTAAACTAAAAAGAGACAATTATTTGTAGAATATAGGACTTATATAGTTATCCATGCAAACATTTTATTAATGCTATCAATCAATCCCAAAAAAAAATGAAGCATTTTTCAATGACTGCTACAAGAAGATCACTTCTTTTAGAGTGTATGATCAAGTGTTGCAACCTATTAGAAGAGTGATGATCGGGCAAAAAAAACGATTATAAGCATATACATTCACCAAACAAAAGGATGATTTTAAGAGGGAAAACAAAGTAAAGAAAGGGAGATAAGAATGAACCTAAAAAATTTGCAAGTGTAAGAAAAAATGTCACAGAAGATTTAAGTATAGAAATTTAGGAAACGTGATAATTCTAGATATAACATTAGAAGGAGTAATATAACATTGACCTAATAAACAACTTGTCAATGCAAGTAACTACTAGTTTAAGTATCCTTTTTTTTATCTATTTATCAATACTAACGATATCCATATTATTTATAGATCTTAATAACTTCAACTGAGGGGCCAACAATTAGAGAAGTGTCATAAGGAAAAATATATTGCTTTCTTTCATAGAAAAATGGTTATATGAAATATTCTTCTACTCCTTTAACGAAAATTAGGCTTAATAAATTTATATTTAAAACAACATGTTAATAATGTAGGAATCAATAATTAATCAACAAAGTATAAATGTGAGTTTAACAAGTACTTAAATACTTTGATTGATTATTAATATTCATTAGTCCCCAATAGTGCCCAAAAGAGGGGATGAATTAGATGTTTATAAAATTTAACTAACTTTTATAATCAATGTACTCAATTAAAAACAATAACTATAAATAAGGATGAGAAAATTTCTTAAAGTATATTAAGCAAACAATCGAACAATAATTTAAAAAGAATCGGCAAGAAAGAATGCAAACAATTTTGTAGTGATTCAGCAAATAATCCTTGCCTTTGTCCACTCTCAAGACTCTTTTTAGAATTCCATTATTACTCTTATTTAGGGGAGGGTATATTTTGAGAACATTGGTCGACCATAGTAAGATATTGGTTTATCAGTTGACTAGATAACTTGTTAAAACATCAAAACACTTAGTAAATCATAGAAATATCAATCAAGAGCTATCCCAAACATTAGGGGAGACTTTAAACATATAGAATAATGCCCAATTATATCCTAATATCATCATTCATTAGTTTAGTACAGTTATAACCTAATTGGTCTAATGTATCAATAAATGTTAACTCAAAATCCATATTTGCATATAATGTCTAAGTTTAGTTCCATAATATATCAAAGAAATGTTTAATTTCTAATTCACAATGTTAATTTAAATATTCATCACTAAGAATTTAAACTGAAATTGACACATTAATGTAAGATGTTATATATTTCTAAATCATAAACTAATAGTTACCTTTTGTTAAACATTACCTATAACTGATTTTAATAAAGATTCTTTTTGAATTTTAAATCTAATGGAGGCAAATAATTCTTTTGATCATTCTCACTTAGTTAAACAATTGGTCCTTTTGAAGAGTCTTTAATCATTCTTATTCTCTTTAAGGGTTAACATTTTTCATATTCTACATAAATATTTTCAAAACTTTCTTTCGCATTAGAAGATTAGATTCATGGAAAAAAAATGTAAACTCTTAAAAAATAATACTGAATTTATTAACTACCATCTCTAATTCATGTCATTTGCTCTTTCTTTTCTAAAAGCCTTATAAAACAAGGTAATCAAAGTGTTTTAGGTACCCAAAAGAGCCTAGATCCTTAATTGTTAGTCTCCTTCTTCTTTTCAACTTACTTCCTTAAGGGTTTGCTTACCATTCTTTTTTTAATAAAATAAAATCTATCAATATGTCCATACTTATAATAAAAATGACATACCATAAAATGATGATGCATAAATGCATTTCTTGGTCTTTTATATAAATGTGCATAATGACAAATCTTTTTTGGATATTAAAAATATTGAATGTTTTCATGCAGTAGTGAAATATCATGTCATGATTATATGTGTGATACTTACTATGAATGGAGGCTTGATGCTTCCTTCTTTGAGGTCTAAAGGAGTGTGAGTAGGTTTGTATTTTATTATAGAAGTTACGCCTATTCTTCCCTTAAGAAGTATTCAACTCTATGCTTAAATTATAAGCCTTACATGAAAGCATAATGCTTTCTCTTAGAGTTAGTCATAGTGGATATTGCATATATATGTATATACTTATATGTAGATGCTCTATACTCATTTGTTTCATTAGGCAATGATTCTTTGCTATGCATATAGTTTTCATATATAAACGAGGTTCTAAAAATTGGCTTCACTTCTAGAGTTGTATCCTATTATATGCCCATCATTGGAATTCTTTTAAGTGTCTAGCATATTTTCTAGTTTTTTACTTCCTTTAGTGAATTTGGTTTAATAATCTTTGAAAACATTGATCGCTTTTTTTACTTTCTTAATTTTTATGTTTTAATGTGTCTAATACATGATTGTCATCAATGACATTATTTTTGGATGCTTTAATGAAATATCATTTACTTTTCATCTTTTCATTCTCATTAATGCCTGCTTCCAACTATTTTTGAACTTCCTTAAGTTTGAAAGATAATTTCTTTCTATTTCTACTCATTATTTTTAAACTTTTGACTAGTTTATTATATGTTAAATCACTATCATTGTCATACAAATTGGAGTTAGATGTTACCTCATCATAATTCATAGCAGTAAAACATATGTGAGCTATCTTTTCTTTCAATGGCTCATTTTCATATTCATAGGTGTCATCCAAAGTTGAGGCTTTAAGTGCTTTCTTCTTGTGTTTGTTCTTCCTCTCCTTCTTATTGTTTTTTTTTATATTTATCGTCATCCTTACGTAGAGGGCATTATGATTTCATATGATCAATTTTTTTAAATTCAAAGCAACTAATTTTCAGAAGTTATATTTTGAATCACCTTTAACTTCCTTGAAATCCTTTCTTTTAAAGAATTTCTTCTCCAAAAACTTCTTAAATTTTTTAGTGATTAAGCCAATGCCTTCTTCATTGCTTTCATTAGTTGATGTCTCTTCTTCTTTGCGAGATTCTTCCTTTGAGACTTTGAATGCTTTTTTTTATATTTGCAAGTGTTGTTTCTTTGTATGTCTCTCAAAACCTCATTTTGTATATAAGAAGAGATCCAATAAGTTCCTTCAATTATTGTGTTGTTAAACTCTTGGCTTCTTGTATGAGCATCACTTTAGCTTCTCATTTCTTTAGACCTGACCTAAGTAACTTTCTTACCATTTGAACACTTAACATGCTCACTTTGCTCTCTTTTACTTAATTTGTTCCCTCATGTGTAACTTATAAAGTGTATCAAATTTCATGAGTCATTTTACATATAGAGATACTATTGAATTTGTTTCTTTATAATCCACCTCCACTAATACTTTATCTTTCTTGGTTGAATGATGAAGATGATGCTCTTAAATACTCTATAAGATCTTTGCCATATGACCCACTCTAATACTACTTATTAATCCCTAATCACACCCAAAAAGGGGTAAATTGGATGTTTATAAATTTAACAAACTTTTATAACCAGTGTACTTAATTAATGGCACTTAATATAAATAAGGATGTGAAAATTGCTTAGTATAAATTAATCAAATAATTGAAAAATAATTTAAAAAAGATAGGCAATAAAAAATGCAAACTAATTTATAGTAGTTCTATATACAATCCTTGCCTGTGTCCATACCCAAAACTCTTCTTTAAATTTCACTATTATTCTTTTTTCAAGGGAAAGAATAACCTTTCTACATTCTTTCTTAACAAAGAGTAACCCTTTTATAGTCTTCTTCCAAAGTGAAGAGAAACCTCATTCCCATTTAGAACATCTCTAAGTTAATAAAATAATGCCCCAAACAAATCTTACATCTTAAAATACATCACTTTATCACTTGATAAATTCAAAGAGGCTTATTCATACTTATATGAGACAATGATGCTAATGATTAAACAATACTTAGAAATGTGTATAAAATATACTCAAATGCTTACTAAAACTAATGAAAAAAAGACATTTATATATTTTTAGGACCTTTACTTGTTTTGGAGCTAACTAGTTATAAAGTAGTGGTCGAGAATTATAATATATCAATCAACTAGTATGCATTAAATAACAATATGCACTAGTCTTTAAGGCATTGTTTGAGTAATGGGCATATTGGTTGACAAATATGGCACATTCATCTACCAATATATCAACCAATATTATAACAAACTCTCAATACATCGAATTTAATAACTTTAAACTATATTAGTCGACTATTAACCTATATAGGTTGACTAATCACTCTGAAAACATGATTTTAACAACTTTAAATGCTAAAAATTAATTTTTTAATGTAATTGTGATTTAAACACTTCCTCAAATATTCTCTAAAGAGTATTCAAAAGATTAATAGGATTTTTTTCTCAAAAGCAAACGCTTTAATACCTCTTAATGAATAAAAAGAACTATGCAATGAAGTAAGATGGAATGTTTATACATGGTAAGCCTTTGAATTATCAAATTGACAAAGTAATATTAAAGTTAATAATATAAAATATAAAATACCCTTAATGTGCATTGATCTTAATTTGATGGTTAAAAACTTCAACCTTTTTTTATCAACTTCATAAACTATTTTCTTAATTTTATCGTTTCATTTTGTTCTTATATTGCTTTTTAATCACAATAATAAACTCATTAGTAGTAACTATGTTTTGTTATCATCAAAACATTAATTAGAATCTCTCTTGGTTCAACAATATTAAACTCACCAACATATTTATTAACTAGTGTTACATCCACAGGTTGGTTCATATGTTTCTAGTTCGACAAATACAACAAAAGGGAAATATGGCATATTGATCCTAGATCTTTCAAATTGGCTTTTGAAATCTTAAGTTTAAAGGTGAATATACTATTACTTTAAGATAATTACAATTTGCATCAAGCAAAAAGAGACCAATAATTGGGACCAGTGGCCAATAAGTTGACAAACCAAACATCTGAATAACTTATGAATGAATATGTTTATTTTGTAATTAGATTTTCTTAATTAATCAAATGACTGATTAAGTTTATTTATTAACCAAGTGAAGGATCATGTTTATTTGCTTATGAAATGGATAACATATTGTATTAAACAACTAACTTGGTTATGGTTAACATAATGTTTGTTATAAGTTTCTGTAAACCAAGTGAATGATCAAGTTTATTTGGTAACCAAGTGAATGATATATTTTTTTGTAAACTATATAACATATCAAGTTGACAAAATAAAAAATTTTTGTATTTCTACTACGGTTAAAAAACCAAAACTCTTGTAAAGAAAGGGACTATTTAACTACTGCTTACTTTCAACCCAAAACGTTTCACAATTTTGATAAGAAGAGGACATAATACTATCCTTAACAAATCAGGTGGTAAACTAAAAAGCATTAAATTTCTTTCAACAATTTAACTATTTCGAACTTTAAAAAACTTTTATCCAATGATAAAAAATATAACTACATTTATATTAGTCAATTTGATAATGAAATTTAAACATGAACATGTAGTCAATTTCATACTAAATCCATTTTTCAACTATAAAGAATATGAACAATGAAACAAAAATTGAAATAAATTCTACATTTGTGATGAATAACATTAACCTTAACTCTTTCTTCTCTCTAATCGACATCTCAATGTCTTGCTTCGTAATTTTTAATTGCTCATCATAATTCTTTGTTTTAGTTTTACTTCTCCTTGTTTCAACCTCTTTCTTTAATACAAATACTTTTTATTTAACTTTTGAGAGAGGAATATATTTTTATTTAACTTTTAAGTACTATGGATATCTCTATCATAAAATTGCTTGTCTTGTCATACCATTGGAAAAATTCACAATTATCAATTAGGTAGTCGAGACATCCAAAAAATCTTTTATCTAAATTATTATCGCTCTATAACATTCTTAAAGCAACATTCCACTCATATAAACAAATCACTTTATTAATATTATTGTAATTAGAATCACTAGATGCTTAAAATTTTATATGTGAAACTAAAAAAAGATTCACAGTTTAAGCATGCCAATAGAAAGGAATGTGATATAAAACACACAATGAATAATATATTATAATAGATGTATTTATGATTATATCAAAGATAATTTCAAGTGCTACAAATATTTTAGTCCATAACTTGATACATCATAACAAAACAAAATTTATAGCAAACAGATTGATTTATAATAAATGTCTAAATTCTATACGAATAGTAATGCTCTAAACATATTATCCCTAACTTGAACCATCCTAATGAAAATCAAGAAAGAGTATATATAAGAGATAATAAGAGAAAAGAAGCGAACTCTGGAATTCTCTACGAAGAATTGAGGCTTCGGTTAATGCTCCATGGTTAGTTAGTGGTGACTTTAACACCATTCTATTCAGATCAGAAGCGGAAGGAAATTGTAACTTACTCAACTATTCTTTTGATATGTTCGCTTGTATGTAGGAGGTGGAACTTATAGATTTAAAATTTGAAGGCCATAGGTTCACTTGGTCAAACAAACAAAGTTCTATTTGGCACATTAGTAAAAAGTTGGATAGGGAAATGGTTAATGTGGAATGGCTCAATACTTTCTCAAGATGCTCAGCAAATTTTCTAGACCCTGGAATTTTGGACCATACTCCTATAAGGATTAATAACTTGTTTAATACTAGTAGAATCCATCATCCTTTCAAGTTTAACAATTTTCCGGTAAATATGGAGGGGTTACAAGAAGTACTAATGAAGGGTTTGGAGTGTAAGTTTTATGAAACAAAACAATACATTTGCCTTCAAAAGCGCAAGTCTATTAAAAAGGAATTGAAGACCCTTAACTTAAAGAGAGTTCAGAATATCTCTAAGGGGATAGAAACAGCTAGAGATAAACTTTTGGTCATATAGAAATCATTGGCAGATAATCCTACAAATGGTACTTTACCTACAGCAGAAAAGGAAGCCCTTAAGAATGACTTACAATTGGTGGATAATCAATGTTCTTTATTGTAAGCAGAAAGCTAGAGTTAATTGGATAAAGGATGGGGATAGATGCACTAAGTTCTTTTTTAATTTAGTATTAGCTCGAAAGAATGTAAACATAATCACTTCCATTAAAACTGAAGCTAGTGAGGTTATGTTTGGACAAGATGGAATTGCTAAGGAAGCAATGAATTTTTACAAAAATCTCCTAGGTTCAGACGTTTCCCCGCTAGGATTTGGAGCTGATCTTAGGCAGTTTGTTTCAGCAAGAATTCCTGAATATGAGGCTTCTTTGTTAATTAGACCAGTTTTCGATCAGCAAATAGAGAGGGTCGTTTTTAATATGAATGACTCTAAGGCACCGGGACCTGATGGTTTGAATGGGGTACTAAAAAACCTAGAGTAGTGGGGGGGGTTAGTTAAGGAGGCTGTGCAAGAGTTTTTCCTAAAAGGTGTATTGCTTAAGGAGATTAATAAGACACTCCTCTATTTGGTCCCTAAAAACTCCAACCTGACCTCTTGGAGTGAATTCAGACCTATTTTTTGTACTAATTTCCTCTATAAGATCATCACAAAGATTTTGGCAAATAGACTGAAGGAGGTTTTACACTTACTCATTAGCGAGAATCAAGGAGCTTTTATAAGCAGCAGGGATATTGGGGATAATATTCTTCTAGTGCAAGAGTTTTTGAAAGGGTATAATCATAGCAAAAGCCCTCAAAACTGTACTATTAAAGTGGACTTACAAAAAGCTTCTGATAGTGTGAACTGGAGTTTTCTGCTACGAACCATGAAGGTCATGAGATTCCCCTATAGTTTTATAAGGTGGACTCAAGAATGCATTACTACTGCTTCCTACGGAATATTGATAAACGGGAGCCCCACAGAGATGTTTAAAGGCAAAAAAGAACTTAGGCAAGGGAATCCTCTATCCCCTTGTCTATTCCTAATTTGCATGGAGGTTCGTACTCAAATGATGAAGCATAACACTTCAAAGGACTCCAGATTCAGATACCATTCTAAATGTAAGAAACTTTCTCTAACAAGCTTTTGTTTTGCAGATGATTTTATTCTTCTAAGCATGGCTAATGTTCACTCAGTATCTCTTCTGATGAGTTATTTTCAATTCTTTTAGGGAGATGTCGGGTCTAGGTATCAATCTCCATAAAAGTTATTTCCATGCTCTCCAAAAGTGCTTCTCACCTTTCTAATGCCTTGTCTCTAGCTACAGGAATGAAAATCAAAGATCCTCCTCTTCTATATTTGGGAATTCCTATTTCATCCAGAAGGCTAAGGTTTTGTGAATGTATCCCATTAATAGAAAAAATCCAGAAAAGATTGGGGTCATAGACTAATAAAGCCCTATCCTATGGAGGGAAACTTCAGCTTCTGAAGTCAGTTATTATGTCAATGCTTACTTACTGGTGCTCCTACCTATTTCTCTCTATAAAACAATTGAAAAACTGATGAAGTAGTTTCTATGGCGGAAAGGAAATGGTAAGAAGGGAATAACAAAAGTTAGTTGGAAGGCTATCTGTCTACCAAGAGAAGAAGGAGGATTAGGATTGGAGTCAACCAGCAAGAAAAACAGTTACTTATAACCAAGAGGATTTGGAGAATCCTAAGTGAAAAACAATCAACGTGGATCAAATGGATTCACATCTATATATTAAAAGGTGAGAGTCTTTAAGCTCTAAGAATCAAAGACAGTTATTCTTGGTTCTTTAACCAACTTCTAAAAATGAGGGAAGAAGTTCAACAGTACATTACTTGTCAAATAAGGACAGGGGAAAGAATTTCCTTATGGTATGACAATTAGCCAGGGCAAGGAGCTTTAATTCATAATCAGTTGGCAAGAACTCTATTGGAGAGGTTCCTTAAGAAAACTAAGCTCCATGAAATAGTTAGAAACAGAATTTGGATGTTATCATCAGATGAGATTAAACTCTTTCCCATTCCGCAATTTAGAAGCCTCGGAGAGAGAAATATTTATTTATGGAATGGGATTCCAATTTTAGAAATTACTATAAAGGAAGCTAAAAAGTTGAGTGATGGGACAACTAATAGAGTAGGATGGTATCCCCTGATTTGGAACAAGGTTCTTATAACTAATGCTATTTTTCTTCTCTGGCTACCTATGTTGAACAGACTCAGTGTAACATCCCGTTTCCAGAAGAACGGGTCGGACCAGAGAAACGGGTCCAAGTGTGTTAATCAGAGGAATTAGAATA
>JAOTAY010000191.1:13237006-13248432 GCA_025629805.1 Erythroxylum baracoense
GCCACCCTCGCGGGGCACGGATCCGGGTATCACTGTCGATATCGGGTTCGGGTTCGGCGGGAGTGGGGTGTTACACTCAGCACTTTGGATATGTTGAAGTTCCTATCCTCCTCTAATATGTGTATTCTTTGCAACCTAGAGGATGAAACTAAAGAACATCTCTTCTTCAAGTGTGATTCCTTTAAAAAGATTTGGGTTAAAATCTCTAGACTATGTGCCCCTAGATTTAACTATTGCAGACTCTCTAACATCCTACTGGAGTTATCTCATCTATATATTTCTAAAAATGATAAGGATATTATAATGATCTCAATTGCTACATGTACTCAAGCAGTTTGGAATGAGAGGAATAATAGAAGGTTTAAAGAGAAATTAAATTCTCTATTATCTCTTATAGAACTCACTATTGCTAGCATAAGGAAACAACTGATTATAAATTAATTGAACCTGTAATGTAGCAGATAAATAACTCTTATATGGAGAATATAGTCCTCGTTGTCTTTTCCTAATTCAAGTTACTCAAAAAAGTTTCATACAACTTGCGTTCAGTTCAAAAAAGTAGTGATCTCTCATGCATAAAAATCCCTAGATTCTAGCAGATTATTCATTCACCTACTCACAAAAAACTACTGAAGTATAAGTGGATCTGAACTCACTTGTTGGAAAGGAAAGGGCTTTCTCAGATATGCTTCTCCCTTAGTCGACTCATGGTTAAAGAAACACCGTTGTCCCATTAGATCCCTGTTATCAACATATAGTTTGTTATTTTGTGGAGATTCATGTATATAAAGAATGGAATCATATCGAGTTGAGAAGCTTACTGAGTTGAGGCAGAATCCCCAGAGCTCGAAAAGAAAGCAATGTCTGGAGAGTCAGGAAACAACATCATTATACCCTAATCGCTAAAAGTCATCGCGATTCTGAAGTTAAGTATGTTACCTGAGTTGAGATCTTCTTGGTGCAGAGAAAAGAGTAAAAAAAACACCGTGGAGACATTGCTAACCTCACCGCCTCCCAAATCGAGTAGCATCTGAAGATTCGAGAAAGTCGATTGTTGTTATACCCTAAATGTTAAACGACTTTGATCATTAAACCTTGCTCTGAACGTCGCCGTTTTGCTTTAACCTAGATATATAAATGTTTCAAGTAGATTTATCTCACGTGGGAGAGTCCCTCTCTTGACGTAAACTTCTCTATTTTTAATAAATTTTTAAATTCTCAAAAGAGAGAGAGAGAGAGAAAGAGAGGAACTATCTTTTGTTTTTCATATCGCTTCCAATTTGTATTAAGTTTGTTTATATACCTCTGACCTACTTTAAAATGCCAAACTCACCTAATTTAAATAAAACTAAAAACTATGACCTATTAATTTTTATAAATAAAGGGAGTGTGATGATATATATATGCAATTTTTGTAAACGACGTATCAAAACTGCTCAAATTTTGACAATTCTTGTGTTTCAACTGACAAATACATTGTTTACACACAATTATGATACTAAATCGCTCATGAAACAACAAGGAAAGATAATGCCAATTAAATAAACTATGTTACTTCCCTCCAAAATAGACAAATCAAAAAAGGTCGCCCTATCTCTTTAACTTAGATAACAAAAATTAACATCAATTAAAATAATAATTAATACATGAATAAAATAGTCTCACAGATGATACTCGATAAAGTGAAAAGGAATAAACAAGAATAAAGCAAACTGACCGCACTTTGATTGAGTTTGGGAAGCGATAAAAAGAGAACGTTGTATGATTAGGGATTGAAGCATAAAAGATAACGAGAAATTAAGGATTCAAATCCCTAATTTTTCAAACTTTATTATCTACGAAAGAGAGGTGGGATTGTCTTGTCAACGAGGATGCCTAGTTGTCAAACAAATATTACTAAACTTAGGCTACAAATAATTATAGCAATTTAAATTAAATGTTTTGAAAATATTAGAATTTATTTGAAATGATTATGTTTAATAGAAGTGTAAGTTTTTCTAACAAATCTTAAAATATTTCCTGTGACTGTGCCGTTATAAGCTTAAAATTAAATGATTTGATAGAGATAATAAAATTGCAGTTTCAATCAATGCTTTAAAAATCAGATTAGACATCAAACCGGTAGAAAGAAAAGTTTAAAATTTAAAGGTTTGACTGGTAATGAACTCCTCTAAAATTAATATATAATAAAGAAATAAAAATAAAATATTTTATTAAAATAAAAAAATACCAATATCTATTAATATATAACAAATTAATATAAGTTTAATATAAAACTTAAAATAATAATAAATACAACTTATCCGAGGCCCGATCTTTGTAACAAGGGCATTAAGCCAGTTCAACTGAGGTCACGTCACAAATACTCAAATCAGTAAACTGATTAGGGACAAACAAGATATTTTTTTTTAGCCATCCAAGACTTCAAGTGTTTTCCATAAATTTCCAACAAGCGAGAGTGAGGTCCAACATAGTTCCAGTAATGCATCAAACGGAGACCAAAAGAAATGCAATAAGCTGTAGCATAATCTATAAGCTCATGATCTTTCTACTTGAAAACAAACGACAATATTGTAGACGAGAAAGGAGAGCCGAGACTATAACACAACTGTGTCTGGCATGGTACTCACAGTCTGAACTATGTTGGAAGACATCAAATTAGAAACATGCTCTTCAACGTGCTTCTTCGCGTCCTGCCTTCCCACATTCGCAATCGCTAGCTTCTCAGGGGGCAGCTCGTTCTCCTCCTTCACCGCCTTGTTGTACTTAATAGCTAAGTTGAGCATTTCCTGAACAGTTTGTTCATTGGTCTTTGAATGAGTTTCAAACAGCCGAAGTGTCAACCCATCCATCCATTTCTTCTTGTGCAGATTAAGAAGCATCTTCTCCTCAAGTTCATTCTTCCTCTAATTGATGGCTATCGAGTAATAATGTCTGTTCAATGCATGTATCAGTGCTTGGATGGATGGTTTATTCAGATGCCCAAGGTTGGAAGTGGTTTGTCGTGGTTCTTGTCCAAGCATCATTGTTTGTGGGTTAATCAAACGAAAGGCATCAATTACCACCTTCCCTTTAACACTATGAATAGGATCTACAATTACCGCAACAGCGCGTTGATTTAAAGCTTCAAAACTCTGTTATGTATTTATATCAACACCAGAGAGCCAACACCCAAATCCAGGATGTGAATGGTACCACCTTACAACCATCTCTGGCCTACCAGTCTGTTTGAGCATATCAAGCATGTTTGTTTGGAACATATGATCAACAGCTTCAACACTAACTCTTGTACCACTATGTGGCATTGCAAATACATCCATTACCCTTACTGTGTATGCGTCCACAAATTCTCCTATCATCAATCCCAACACTTCCATAGGCACCCTAGCTCTTCCGTGTTTGAGCATCTTGAGAAGTGCCAAAGAGGAGATGTAGACTTGCTCTGATGAATCCAGCATTGGGGAAACTGATGGTGGGTGGCTCAGTGCCCCTCCGACGCTGACGAACATTCTCTTTCATCTGCTGTCATGGCGAGACAACAAGCCATCGAATGAAACAAATTTGGGACAAACAAGATTTGAACAAAGATGGAGAGATGAAAAGGTCAACCTTTTGACGTTGGGAAAAAAAGTGACCCAAGGAGGGTAGTACAGAGGAGTAGAATCTTCCACCATCATTCTCGCAAAAGCGGTCACAGTTGTTGCTTGAAAAATAAACACACCCATCAAACACCGCCAAGACCCATAACCAAAGAACCCCTTCACTCATCTTAAACCAAGTACTAATAAGTTGAGTGTGGCGCTTAAATCGGGCATTCTCCGACAGGACAAAGCTAACGATCAACGCCAACCCAAAAACAACTCTGATCACCAACCCACCCCAAATCGACATCTTCTGTTTATCTAACGAAAGATCCAGAGCTTTTTAACGACGAATAGGTGAAAGTTGAGCAACTTAGATTTATAGTTGACAGACCGATTGGACTGGTTCGACAAAAAATCAGCCGGTTCAGTAATAAACCGGCCGATTTTTATACATAAAGGTTATTAGGTGAAACCCAACAGAACCACTGGCCGGTTCAAACATTTTTTGGTTGGACCCGCAGGTCTAATTTTTAAAGCCTTGGTACTAAGAGAAAAAGACTAGTATTGACCGGTATTTACCACTGATACAAACGTCCCTCTGCTTCGTACCATTTCCCGGATGGTACGGTAAGTACCAACCAGTATGAAACGAAATTCAAAACCATGGTCTGGACAAGCTTTATTTGCAATTCAAATTCTCTATTTTAACTTTGTTTTGTGTCAAATACGATGTTGTTTTATAGTAAAAATTACACCGTATCATATGCAAAATCTATAAAATGACGTCATGTTGAGCACATGACAAAGTTGGAACAGAATAATTAGAATAAAATTGGAACAGAATAATTAGAACAGAAGGTTTAGTCTCCTTTATTGGCAACTTTTGGTCTTTTGTCATGATAGGACCACAGATTAGCTATTCTTCACCTACAAAAGAGATTAGCCATCGGCATTATCACGTAGTCACATTAAATCGTGTTTCTTTTTTCTTTTAACTTATGCATAATTATGTTATAATTGGATGGTTTTTAAAAATATGTTCTCTTGAGGGACAATTTGATAAAATCATTGGAATGTTAAGACACATCTGGAAAAATCATTAGCATAAGGGATTTAATCGTGAACATTTAGACCTAAATGGTAGGTAGAATAATATTATATGTTAGATATATAGTATATATCTTCTGATTTTGTTTTGGCATATTTATTATTAATTGGATATATAAGAAATAAATTATAGTGGGGTTAAAAATAAAAAGATGAGGTTGTTGCATGTTTGAATTTAAGTGAGACTCTGATTATATGAGAGATTTCAGCATATTTGGTATCTAAGGTAGTAGTCCTTCTTTAATTTTAGTTTGCGGCAACCAAGTAGTGTGGTATACGTGTTGGCAATTGGAAGAGTGCTTTTTGTTGTGTAGCTGAAGCAAGATGCCGCTGTTTTGTCTCCTATCATTATCGAAGTAAATCTCCAACGTGCGTGGGCTTCATCATTATTCCATGTGTGTGTGGTATTGAGCTATGGCTGAGAGCATGCGTGAGTGCCTTAGGATTGTGATTTAATTTACTTTTCTGGAAACATACGCAGTGGTTGGTAAGTGAAAAAAACTATCATATGGCTGATTTGTAAGAGTGGCTATTTTGATGTTGGCGTAATTTTGCAAGATTGACTATTTTGATGTTGGTGGGGTTGTGCAAGAGTGCCATGGTGGTTGCCTATTTTATTTTTGTTTTTCAGCTGGATGTGACCTAGGATGAAGAGAGTGTGCTGTGTTTCTCTTCTGATTTTGTCGTTGATTATTCTTCTATTATTGAACAAAAATTGAGGGCATTATTGGGAAGTTTTCAGCTGATCAATTTTCTGGTCTCTATATTCCTTGTGCTGCTATTTCTCATTCATTGCGTGATTTTTGGTGAATTGGTTTGATGATGATTGTGTCACTGTCGATAGTGGAAGTGGTGTCTAGAAATTCCAGCAGCTGAATATGATAGTACTATTGGCAAACAAATTTTCGATTTGTCATTAAAGGAGCTGAATTATTTAGGGAAGTTCTCTGTTAACTCAAGTGTATTGTTGTTGTTTTATCAGTTGATTAATCACTTGAGTTATTTCTTTATTAATTGTCGTTCATTAAGTTGTTTAGAAAAATCCTCTAACAAGGTTAACACGAGTTGGTCGTGTTATTGGGAGTGAAAATCTTTCACGAGAAGTGAGGTTGAGAGGTAGTATCAAGGGTTGAGTGGTGTCGGCTCAGTAAAGTCTTGAGTAAATCTATTGTATTTCGGTGAAAGAAATTAATCTAGGTGAGGGCCCGTAGACGTAGGCAAAGAGTGTCGAACTGTGTTACCAAAATTTTGGTGTCATTTATTATTTCGTTTTTGATTGGTTTTGTTTTTGTTTGTGCCAGAGACGATCACGTTAAAATCGGAAAGTTTGCGAAACTATTATCCCCTCGGTTTTTCATTATATATACCTAAAGAGGAAATACTTGGAAAGTGCTAAGAATACTATAAAAATTACTTTTCATCATTTGCATAATATATGGACAAATGCACCAAACTTATCAATTTAAGCATTGATGCAACTACTAAATTGATTGTATCGGAGTGGATCTCAGCACCTATAAAACTAAGACCACCGAGTCCGAGAGACAGCTGAGATGTGGAGATGCAATCGTAAGCCATGGAAAACCGTGCATGTTAAATCAGTGGCAATGCTCAAAAATCAGCAGAACTAAAATATCCTCTTTGAAAGAACTCTTTACGAGGAACTTGCATGTGGTAACACGGTTGAAATTCCACACGAGGACATTCGAAAAACTGTAGAGACAAAGGTTGATATGTTCTTTCAAAAATTTTAAACCAATTCTTTCTCGGCATGCAGTGAAGACTGTTTTGTGAATTGAATGATTGAATTGTCAGAACCATTATAGTTATATCACGTTTCAATTTATTTTATGTAAAATAGTTTTTATTTATCAAACATATGTTTTCATAGCATTAAAATTCTAATTTAACATTTTACTAATTAGATTACTGATAAGATATGATGGTCACGTTTATTAATATATGTGGCGGCCGGTTAGGTCTTGGATTTTCCTGGAGGGAAGGTACCATATACAACTGAAATGAGATTTATAGCCGGGTCCAACGAAGACAGGGTCCCTTGTTACCGCCTCCTTGATGACAATGGAAATCTTATCGGTGGCAGTAATTTTAAGCAGGTATATAATCTATGTAGCTCTATCTAAGAACAAAAGCTCATATAACTTTTTAGTTGTATTATTTCTTCTTGTTCTTTGTCTACTGCCCTACAAAGAAAAGTTGCTTTCATGTCCTGTTTCCAGGCACAATAACAGTGTTATATTAGTCTTGCAAGTTCCTTTATGCCATTTGGCTTGAAATTTACAGGTGAGTGAGGAAGTTGCGTAAAGATATATGCTAACATGGCCACCTTCCAAGTGATGGACGCTATCTTCTATGAAGCTCAGAGACAAGGAAGGATTTCATTCTACCTCACCACAGCCGGCGAGGAAGCTATAGGCATAGCATCAGCAGCTGCTTTTAGCACAGAAGACGTTATTCTGCCTCAGGTTGTAATGGAAAAATCTTTACCAATTTCTAATTAATAAGCAGAAGTACTAGATAATAACAGTTTCCGGCCACCATGTGATAGTTTCAAATGATTATATTTTTGGTTTGATCCTGATGAATCTCAGTACCGGGAGCCTGGCGTTTTATTATGGAGGGGTTTCACAATTCAGGACTTTGCGAACCAATTGTACGGTAACAACGGTGATAGCGGGAAAGGTCGGCAAATGCCAATGCATTATGGGTCTAATAAGCTCAATTATTTCACTGTTTCATCAACAATAGCGTAAGATATTTTATTGCGTTTGCCCACCAGAAACTACTAAACCTGCCTCGTTAAAATCCAGGGTTTTGGTTGATTTCTCGTAATAAAGTCTGGAAATTAATTATTTGGTATGCGTAACATCTGTCAGTACCCAGCTTCCTCAAGCTGCTGGTGTTGCCTATTCTCTTAAAATGGACAAGAAGGACACTTGTGTGGCAACATATATTGGGGATGGTGGTACCAGTGAGGTAATATCAGAAAGAATTTATCTTTCTGGAACTTTTTTTTCTGTATCTTTATGCCTTGAAATTTTTGTTCTCTTAAAGGTTGTCATGGTAATGCTGCAGGGAGATTTCCATGCTGCTTTGAACTTTGCAGCGGTCATGGAAGCCCCAGTTGTGTTTATCTGTCGCAACAATGGCTGGGCAATTAGTACACATGTAACAGAGCAATTTCGAAGTAATACTTCCAAACCACGACAACCTTTAGTACCACAGTATAGGATACTGTCCACCTTCACTCTGAAGAAGAAACTAGTGACGTAACTATCGAACTTTTGTAGCCTAAAACATATGTTTTATTCTTTGCCAGGTGATGGTGTTGTTGTCAAAGGTCATGCTTATGGAATCCAAGCCATTAGAGTAGATGGAAATGACGCTCTTGCAGTCTATAGTGCTGTTCAAACAGCTCGTGAAATTGCCATAACGGAGCACCGACCTATATTAGTTGAGGTGAATGAACTACTCTTGGCATTTTCCTACGAAAATCTATACCTTTTGGTTCTCTTGAATTTCATATTACAAACCTCATGTGGCCTTTTTAGTGGCATATCACGTGTGAAGCCGAAATTTTTGTAACAAGTTAGTGTGCTACTTCCTCAGGCGCTTACTTACAGAGTGGGACATCACTCCACGTCAGATGACTCTACTAAGTATCGATCCCTCGATGAGATCCAATACTGGAAAAATAGTCGAAACCCTGTTGACAGATTCAGGAAATGGATTGAAGGAAATGGCTGGTGGATTGAAAAAGAAGAATTAGAGCTTAGAAGCAACACCAGGAAGCAGGTGTGAATGTTAAAATGTAGATTATATATATATGCATGTCTCTTTTTACACCAAGTTCAACGTGCGAACTCATCCAATGCTTTTGTCAAAGTGCAACAACAATAGTACAATAATAGTAAGATGATGAGAAAGTGCATCATACAGTGAAGAGAAAGTGCTTCACAAATAAGAAGTTTGGAGAGATGTGCTCCAATGATTACAGGTTGGTGAGAAGTGCATCAACAGGATGATGAGAAGTGCATCATTTGGTGAAGAGAAGTGCTTCACAGAATATTCTGAAGATGGAGAGATGTGCTCCAGAAAATTTGAATTAAGAGGGAATGTTGAAAATTAATTCGAATTTTAGAATTGTTAAAATTCCTTTAGAATAGATCTTAGTTTGTTTTTAATTTTGCAGATTCTGTAGGATAGTTTTCTGATTTTATTCTACTTTATTATGGTCAAAATATTTGATTTTGTTCAAGATTTGCTTTGATTTTCAGTTTATTTGTAAGCCTATATAAAAGCATGATCAGATAGAATAAATGGATGAGTTAAGTTGAAAAGTTGTATCCCAAAAACTCTAACACTGATAATATTCTGCATCCCATAGGTCAATGCTATATCAATTTTAACAGAAATTAAGAAGATTTTAAGCTAGCACTCTCTACTGTAAAATTCAAAGCATGCACCTTTAATCATGAGGTTTATTAACTTTTGCATCTCTTAGGAAAATCTCTTTCCAAGGAACAACAATGATCTCATAAATTAACATAAAGTTCATCCTCCGTAGCTTAGGTTTCAACTGATGCTATTTGATCACCGCACTGTTGACAATTAATTCAAAATTGTTTCTAGAAAATCTATGCATGAATTAAGTTGGTTTAGAAGCAGTTTTGTAAAAACTACTGGAGAATTTTATGGTATAGTTGTTATTTTTGGTATATGTTTTATAGTGTGTAGTTTTTAGAATTAGTTGTCAGTTATTTTCAAAAAAATAATGGATGATAATTCAAGTAAGTAGTAGTTCTTTAAATACAGTATAAGTCTATGTAAGTTTGTGTAAGAAATTAATAAAAGTGTGGTTCTTTTTGTCCAGAAACTTTTTTGTCTGACTCTATAAATACTTGTACAACAATGTAGTATAGTTAATTATTCTATCTTTTGTTTAGTTCTCAACAATCCAACAAGTTTGGTATCAGAGTTAGGTTTATCTATTGGGGTTGAGATGGCTGGAAATGGCAACAACATAGTCAATGTGACTTAACCAACAATTCCACTTTTCAAAGGCAAGAATTATGAGTTGTGGAGCATCAAGATGATAACTCTATTCAAGTCATATGGTTTGTGGGATTTAATAGGTAATGACACCCTTAATTCAGATCCCAATCTGTAGGAAAACCAAAAGAAGGATGCGAGAGCATTGTTCTTCATCCAACAAACAGTGCACGAGACAATATTCTCTAAAATTGTTGCAGCAACCACGGTTGAAGAAGCATGGACAACCTTGAAAACAACATTTTAGGGAAGTTCACGAGTTATTACTATCAAACTGCAAGGTTTACGCTGAGATTTTGAGATGTTACACATGAAAATAGATGATCAATGCAGATTTTTCTATCAAGAGTCACAACTGTTGTCAACCAAATTCGAGCATATGGAGACAACAACTTAGAGCAAACCATGGTGGCAAAGTTGTTGAGAAGCCAACACCAAAATTTGATCATGTGGTGGCAGCAATTGAAGAATCCAAGGACCTCTCAACCTACACCTTTGATGAATTGATGGGATCACTACAGACTCATGAAGCGAGGATGTCCAGATCAGAAGAGAAAGGCGATGAAAAGGCATTGTACATGAAGGGGGAGACTTCTGGAGGAAGGTCTAATGGCATCACAAGAGGAAGAGGTAGAGGAAATGGAAGAGGATATTGTGGAAGAGGAGGAAGAGGAAGAGGAAGAAGGTTTGTTCCAGAAAATCAGCACCAGTCCAACAAAAGATCCAAGAAAGATGTTGAATGCTACTACTTCCACAAATTAGGGCATATTCAATCAGAGTGCTATAAGAAGCAAAGAGAGGAAAATCAAGCAAGCTATGTTGAAGAGAAGAAAGAGCAACCTAAGCTTTTTATGGCATATACAAAGGGTGAAATTGAAGCAAGCACCATTTGGTTTCTTGATAGTAGTTGTTCCAATCACATGACTACTTACAAGCATTTGTTTGAAGAATTGGATGAAACCCACAAGTTGAAGGTAAAGCTTGGTGATGACAAACTGATTCAAGTGGAAGGCAAGGGTATAGTAGAAATGCATACCAACCAAAATGTTATGAAATATTTACATAATGTTTATTTCATTCCTGAGTTGTCACAAAACCTTCTTAGTATTGGACAATTGATGGAGAGTGGGCATTCAATCCTTTTTTAAGAAATTATTGTGTAATCAAGAATAAAACCATGAATCAAACATTAGTAGATGTAAGAATGGAAACCAACAAATTGTTTCTACTAACAAACTTAGGTGTAAGAGAGAGAGTAATGGATGTAAAAGAATTAAATCAATCTGAGTTATGGCATCTTAGATAAGGGCATTTGAATACTAATGGGTTAAGATTGTTGAATAAAAAGCAAATGGTTTATAGGCTACCTGATATTGATCAAATATGTATATGTGAAGGGTGTATATATGGAAAACAATCCAAATTACCCTTTCCCAAAGGTTAAGCAAAGAGAACAACACAAATCCTTAAAAAATAGTGCATGCTGACTTGTGTGGACCAATGGAAACTGCATCATTAAGTGGCAGTAGGTATTTTCTCCTTCTCACAGATGATTTTGTTGGAGTTATGTAAATATAGTGCCCTGGAAAGCAAGTGTATTTACATGTACCTTAATCTTCTTCAGTTACAGTTTTGTAATGGAAATATTTATTATTAATAAAA
>JAOTAY010000191.1:13248532-13270544 GCA_025629805.1 Erythroxylum baracoense
TCTAGACTGTACCTATTGCTCAAACCATAAACTTGAGCTAATAGAAGTTCAAAGCTGTAACTAACTTCCCTCATATTGTTCATATACATTATCACTTGAACAAATTGCCGATGCCACCAAATTACAACAAAGACTAGAAGTCCAAGATTTTAAATTTCAGTCTTGCCGAATGTTATAATTGTGTATAATCCGCAATCTGTAATTTAATACCTTTAATAGGAAGAAGCCAACAAGTACCTGAAGTATCTTCACTCTACCTGCAGCATCTTCTCCTCAAGTTCATTCTTCTTGTAATTGATGACTATCGAGTAATAATGTCTGTTCAATGCATGTATCAGTGCTTGGATGAATGGTTTATTCAGATGCCCAAGGTTGGAAGTGGTTTGTCGTGGTTCTTGGCCAAGCATTATTGTTTGTGGGTTAATCAAATGAAAGGCATCAATTACCACCTTCCCTTTAACACTTTGAATAGGATCTACAACTACCACAACAACGCATTTATTCAAAGCTTCAAAACTCTGTTGCGTATTTATATCAACACCAGAGAGCCAACACCCAAATCCAAGATGTGAATGGTACCACCCTACAACCATCTCTGGCCTGCTAGTCTGTTTGAGGATATCAAGCATGTTTGTTTGGAACACATGATCAACAGCTTCAACACTAACTCCTGTACCACTATGTGGCATTGCAAATACATCCATTACCTTTACTGTGTATTTGTCCAAAAATTCTCCTAACATCAATCCCAACACTTCCATAGGCACCCCGGCTCTTCCGTGTTTGAGCATCTTGAGAAGCGCCAGAGAGGAGATGTAGACTTGCTCCGATGAATCCAGCGTTGGGGAATCCGGTGGTGGGTGGCTCAGTGCCCCTCCGGCGCCGGCGAACATTCTCTTTCATCTGCTGTCATGGCGAGATAACAAGTCATCGAATGAAACAAATTTGGGACAAACAAGATGTGAACAAAGATGGAGAGATAAAAAGGTCAACCATTTGATGTTGGGAAAAAGAGCGACCCAAGGAGGGTAGAACTAAACAATTTATACATTTTTTTTGCCTTGTCATGTTTTGCTATTCTTTTAAAGTTGAACTAAGAACAAAATGTTGGGAAAGAGGGACGAATACTAGTTGTAATTTCGGCATTGCATCATTTAGAACGTTACGATATCCAAACTAATAATATTGTCCAATCCTTTGTTTCTTCATGACTTAGTTTAGGGGGCAAAAATTTTCTCTCCCATTTTTGGTACAGGAGCTACATTCGGTTTGCTCCGTCTGAGACCAAAGTTGCGGCCTTTGGAACAAAGGTTGAATGAAATATAAACAACACTTGGGCCTTGAACTTGATCGATACAACCTCTAATGCCTTGAGAGAGCATGGATTCAGATACAAAATGCCTGGTATTGGGACTTGGGAGTTGCAATGGCATACAAATGTCCTGCTAGGACCTCAACTAAAACTAAAGACAAAGTGCGTGATTTTCTGATAGGTAGCATTTGCTAGGATGTTATGTTATGGTATGATTTTATTAATTTGTCCTCGCACTTCGAACTCAAAGAACATTGTTGTAATTGTCGTTGGAAGCTTGAAGTGGAAAACAAGTTTCTTCGCCCCCAGTGTTCCAAAGGAAATTGGCATACTTTGAAGCATGATAATGGTTGTTTGGCTCAACTGCCATTGCCTGCTGATATTTCTCTTCTGCACCCCACAAGTCCTTCCTTACTATCCACAAGAAATCTGCATAACGACTCAACACCTCCGCGTCCGGCGGTCCAGCCAGAATAGCCCTCTTGAAGCACTCCTCTGCCCTGTAAAATTCCCACCAAATCAAGTAATGCATACGATCAGACATGGAGCCAACTTTTGTTTTAGCAGGAATGAACTAGTGGTAAATACTTCACACCCGTGTAGAATATGGATTTTGTACCAAGTTCCATTGACTTTAAGATCGCTGGTATGATTCAATTATCCAACTGATACTTTTGGCGAAAACAAGCAAAAAGAACAGAAGAGAAGTCGATGGCTAGAAATCAAATGTACCTGTCATGGTCATGAGAAACAGCGAAGAGGAACTGGGCATAGTTTAACAGCAGAAGTGGGTTATTTGGATCCTCAGCTACACCCATCTGATAAATGAGATCTGTCCTCTGATACTCTACATAGTCGTCTGATTCAACTTCCACAGAAAGAGATGACAATAACTGTTTCCTCGTCTCATCGTCAAGAGTGTATCTTGATTCTGTTTGCATCCTTGAAGCTTCCTTTACCATCAAGTCCCATAGCCTAACCTCCTCTTCTCGATGCAGCTCTTGATTTCCAGGCAAAGAAACCTCACCAATCTGACATGGAACTATAGTATGATGATCAATTGAAGTTGATAACCTGCCCAACAAGAAGTCCCTTTCTTGGCTCCTAGATCTATTTCGGCCAACTTTATCTTTTCTACTAATGAGATCTACCCTGTGATCTTGTTCTTGATTCATCTCTTCAGTAGTTAACACACTACAATCCATAATCCTCGGCGAAGGAGAAGCCATAACGTGAGTGTTTCCAACCATTGAGTGCACCGTGAAATTGGCTAAAAGAACCATCAAATAGATCATGAGAGTAGGCGTTCTTGAGAAGACTTGTTGGAACAGCCTCACGAAACAAGAATTCATTTCCATTTGAACGTTATTCATGACGCCTTGTAGGTCTTCGCTGTTTAGAGTCTCCCTAATGTTCAAGGCGTGATTTTGAAGCTCTCGAATCATGAAAACCATCGACGAAAATGCCTTCTTCACAGAGCAGCAAGCTAAATCCCCAGCATCCATAAGCCCCACTTGCCTTTTTTGTTTCCTTTTTATAATCCTCAGTGATAAAGGGATATCAACGCTATTTGCCTTACGTTCAATGCTAATCCTCACAAGCTCGTCTCTTTCTGGCCAATCTGGTGGCTCTGGTTCAATTCCCAGAAAATTTGGTTCAAGAAACTCCAGCTTTGAAGGCAAAAACGAAAAAAATGGGTCGTTTCTTTCCTCACGAGGATCCTCTGACACTGCAAAAGCTGCGTCACTGCTGTCCGTAACACGGACATGCCGAGCCGAATCTTCAACCTTCTTTGAAAACTCCTTGTCAAAACAATCATTAAGACTCGCACTGCACGATCGTTTCAAGCCAAAACTTCTGGGATAACTACAAAGGCCGTATAGAGACGACCTACGTGACACTCGACAAACTTTCTTATGACTTCCGCTATTAAACGGTAACAAAGAAAATGTTGCAGCAGCCATTGGTGTATTACGATAAGATGGTAGCTAAGGAATCCAACGGTTTAAACTTTGCAAGCTCTCTAATCCCATTGAATAAAGCTTTATCAAAATTGGCTCAAATGAGAATGGGTATTGAACAAAGAACCCAGAAATTAAGTCCCGAAAACTTTCCGGCGAAAGAAAAGCTACACTAAGATGAGTGCAAGGGTGTAATCAGTTCAAAAGCCGCGTGGTTTCCGTGGAAAATCTTTCCCTTTTTCCGTCAAACACAAAAAGAAGTATCAAAAATTCTAGACAACTCGCTGCTTCTTTCAAAAAATCAACCTTTATCTGAAGAAATGGATAAAGCCAACCCATCAGTCAAAAAATCTAATTTCGAAACAAAAAGGAGAAAGCAACTCAAAAGATTACCAGAAAATCACAGGATTCTTACAGGAACTCAATGTCAATTCAAATTGGTGTTTTTGTTCATGTTCATGAAACGTGGCCCGCTGATATTAGGCTTGTTTTATTGTCGGCGAGTAGATATCTATATTTGATTGGTGGGTGAACTGGATACAAGACAGGCGGGTGACGTTAATGTGGGGAAAGTGGTACGTGGCAGTAGTTGTACCGAGTCAAGTGCCCAAGGCCAAGGTGGGGGGCTTTGAATCGCCTTTTTCGCTGGGCTTCACGGGCAGTTACAGACACATGTCACTATTTCCTCTAGAGACACCTGGCTATTTTTGCACAGTGAAAATATATACGTCGTTTGCCAAATTTAAAGTTACGGGCTTCAATGACCTGGTACTAGGCCTTTCAGAATAACAGATATGCCAGATTGGGCCGAGTTGAATTGGGTATACGAGCACAAACAAATTTCAATATTTATTAATCAAACCTTTCACTTATTTTAATAAGGTCAAATCTCTCTTTCTTTCTTTTTTTTATACAAAGGAAAGAAACTCTAAAAGAAACGAACGCATACGTCTACGAAGTAATACACCCTGTATGTCCTGTTGAGCAAGCTCATTACATTGCATTGGTATATTTTGAAGCACATAAGTGTCAGGACCTGTAAATGAAGCTAAATATGCCAATTTGTCAGCACATCTATTCCTTTCCTTATGGACATGCTGATACTGAAAGACCCAATCTCTACACTGGAGTTCCCGGATATCCCTTACCAAAGAATTACCATCAGTCAACATCCGCTCAGATGAAGATAAGATATTAATGACCTCCCTAGATCCCATGCCAACAAGGGGCCAGTATAAGCCCCCAAAAGTTCAGCAGTCAAAGACGAGCACACTTCAATATTCTGCAGGAAGCTGTCACACCAATGCCCAGTATTGTTCCTAATCAAACCTCCAATAGTTGCAATACCCAATCCATGCCTAACTGCCCCATCTGTACTAACTTTTGCCAATCCTTCCATCGGTTTAGTCCATCCTAAATAGGTGTCCAGTGGGATCCCCAGGTCTGGAATAGCTCGGCCTACCATAACCCTGGCCTGTTTTATCCAGTCAACGTAATTTAAGACCTCCTTGGCTCCTGAGTCTGGCCACTAAAAATCCTCCTTGAATATACTCTTGTTCCGCCATTGCCATAGAAACTAACAGGAGACTCCAAAGATAGTAACCCACTCAATCCTCTGCACTAGTTTTGGTTTACCAAGATTGACAGTCAACCGCATCTCTACATCCTGGTGGAAGAAAAAGGGATCGATTATCTCAGAAGGGAATTGATGCAATAAGAAGTCGCCCTGCTACAATCTCGTAAGACATGCAAAATTGTCTCTTCCTGTTTAAAGAACTGACATTTGGAATCCATTGAAATATGGAGAACCACTTGCTGTTGATTTGTGAGCAGTTTGCCCTTATCCAAAAGCCAAAGAAACGAACAAATTCGCTGGGGTCCTGATCATTTCCATATCTTATTCCAAATCCTACTGTTATCTTCTACTGTGTTGTTCTCGATGAGATCATAAGCAGTAGCTACCGTAAAATTCCCATTCTTTACCGGTCCCCTTCTTATTCAGTCTTCCCCCATCTCATCTTTGGGTGGCTTAAGAGTCGCAATAGTCATACATACTATAAGAGGGAAGTATTGTTGGAACTCTGCCCAATTCCAATTGCTATTCGCATCGACTAAATCTCTGACCGAAGCAAATTTTGGGGGTTGAGAGATTGACACCAGTATCAAGGGTCCCCAATCTCCTGCCCATGAATCCCTCCAAAAATTGATCCATTGACCATTACCTATTTGCCACTTGATGCCTTGGCGTACAAAACTCCACGTAGCTGTGATCCCCCACCAAATAACTGAAGCCCCTTTCCTTTCCACCGATTGAGGTATGCTGTGATCATCGACTTGATACTTCGCACGAAGGAGCTGGACCCAGAAAACATTGGGTTTGGTAAGAACTGCCTATCCCAACTTAGTGAGTAATGCATCATTAGATGGTCGAGCTTTTTTAATCCTTAGTCCCCCGACTTATTTAGGACGACAAATTGCCTCCCACAAAACCATATTCACTTTCTATTGTCCATTCTTCGTGCCCCAGATGAAGTCCCTCATTATCTTCTCTGGATCGTCACAGAGTTGCCTGGACAATCTCACCGTTTGCATTGTGTAGATCTGAAGGGAAGAGATAACAGACTGTGTTAATGTAATACATCCTGATAGAGATAACTCTCGAGCACTCTAGCCGGTAAGCTTGCGCTGTGCTTGGTATATTGATATGTTTTCCTCGTAGTACGCTCATGTATTAAAGGCACTCCTAGATATTTAACCAAATTGGTTGTACATTTAAAATAGAATTCATGGCTGAGAAGACAAGCGTTGTCCCGACTGACATTCTTCGAGAACAATTCTAGTTTTATCTTGACTGACTTTTTGATCTAAGGCCCGACAGAAAGTTTCCAACACTCATAGAACTATTTGTACCTGAGAGGGCGATGCTTCAGCAAAAAGAACCAGGTCATCTGTAAAGAAGAGATGGGAGATGGGAGGTCCGTTTATGCTAAGACAAAGCGGTGTTCCAATTCCCTTTTCGCACCTTATTGGATATAAGGTGACCCAGTCTTTCCATACAGAGCACAAAAAGATAAGGCGATAATAGGTTGCCTTGCCTTAGACCCCTTTGCAGGTGTAAAGGTATTGGAGAGGGTACCATTTTAAGAGATTTGCGTGGAAACTGTGGAGATACACGTCATAATGAGACTGATTAATTTTTGTGGTAACTCAATGTCCCTTAATGTGTTGTTAATAAACTCCAAACTGAGTCGGTCATAAGCTTTTTCTAAATCTACTTTGATTGCCATAAAGCCAGTCTTCCCCTTCTTCCTTCTCATCGAATGGATTGCCTCCTGAGCTATTATAATATTGTCCGTGATATGTCTGTCTGAAACGAAACTGCATTGTGTATTAGCCACCAGAGTATCAAGATGAGGCTTCAGATGATTCACAATTACTTTCGAGATTGCCTTGTATAACATCGAGTATGAGAGGTGGGAGTAGGAGGTTAATAAAACAATTTTGGTGTTGATTCCCAAAGCACCCTCTCCGACATATATTACTCAATCTCTCTTTCTTCTTTATACACCAGAAACCACTTTCCTCCTCCTAAAAGCTTGGTCAAGTGTCTCCCTTTCCTCCTCTTTTTGATGCTTCTTCCTTCCTTATTTGTTCTTTTTTCCTTTTCATATTTAATATTTAATATTTAATATTTCAACATTTTGTTTTTTGTCTAGAAAAAGAATATATATTAGTTTCTTTCAACCTTCTGATTTCTATAATAAATTATTAGGTCTTTTCGGGAATTATGTTTCTTATTAAAAAGCTTATAATTTTTTAAAGTGTCTACTTATGAGAAGCAGATAGACACAAGGAAGGAAACTCTAAGACCAAGAACAATGAATGTATAAAAAAGCGAAAGAATATTTTTTTAAGAAAAAAGAGAATCAAAGAAAGCTTTGAAGGATATTACACAACAGATGATCTTATGTAAGGAAAAGAGAATCCATGTGTAGCAATTAAGGCAAAAACATTTAGCTAAATATAAAGTTATTTTTAATTCAAATTGAAAATATTATTTATTTATTTTTATAACCCATGGCATGCTGAAATTGAATAATATGTGGCGTATCATGTTAGTAAAGTTAATTATAAAATAAATATCAAATTATATTTGCAACAAACTATAAATATAGACATTTGATTCATGTAATTTTTAATTTTGATTATTTTTCAAAAATATATTTAAAATATAATTTATCCTTATTTTTATTGGTTTAGCTTTTATGAATAATAATTAAAATTTTGTGAATTAAACATATTTTATTAATTATATCATTATCGTTTTGTAACAGAAAAGATTACACAAACCAATTAAATTTAATTAAAAATAAAATATGCTTATTTTTAGATAAACACATTTTAAAGCAAATGATTACTGTAAAGTAACATGGTATTTTAAAAATATATGGCATTAGCGTTTGGTAGAAAAAAGAGAATTACTAAGAAGATCATCAACAGGCTGACAAATAGCTTTTTTCAAATAAAAATTGTATTTTCTTAATTGGAAAACATCCTTTGATGCATATAAGATAATCTTATCTTAACAATTTCTTTAGTTTTGTAAAAAGTTATCAGTTAAGCTAGTGGTTGCTTGCTATATACTATTTTATATTTTAACATTTTAGATAATGAATTTTTAATATGAATCAAATGCCTACTCAAGCTACAAGGAAGAGAGATATAAAAGGGACTTAAATAGATTGCCAATAGCTCAAATCAAGTGTCAAAAGTTGCTAGAGATTTATTCAAGAATATTTAAGGACCATTAACAAAGAGTAGAGCAAAGAAGGCCAAAGAATCTTTCAATGACTTAAAGGTGCACCTTAATACAAAGAGTGAAACTTTGCTATTTCAAAAGACTGAATTCAAGTTCATAATATTGATTCAAATGAAGGAGAAAGCTATAGAAAGAAGAAATATAACGTAACTAATGGAAAATTAGAGAATTAGGTAACACGACACCTATATGAAATCATGTTAGACATGTGTTCCAAAATATGGTACTTTATTATTCATGTTTATTTACTAAAGAAGTTCTAGAAGCAAATTGGCATCAATAAGTGAGACTACACCATACACGTATTGGACTTGTGGAATTAGGTGTTTCAGTTTGTTTGAAATTTAGATTTTTGTTTAGATAGTGATTGACTTTTCAAATTTAATATAACTAGAATATATTTTCCTTTTAAGACTACAATTCTTAAGGTTTTATGTCTATAAAAGACTTTCTTATTAATGTATTTACAGTGATAGATATTAATAATTAATCAAAAATACTTGAGAGATTTTTCTTCATTCTTTGGTTAGAAAAACTCATTTTAAATTCTTTAACAATTTTTAAACTTATATATCTTGCTAGTGGGTATCAACCCCATAATCTTATTACTCTCTTCTAATTTTTTATATGAGTTTGGCGAATATGCTTCTTTTTTATTTTAAGTCTAGTTTTTGAATCAAGTTATTCTTGATAGAAACATCCTTTATACTTATTCATATTGGTACCAAATTTCACTAGTCATATTAATGAAAGTCTTATCCGAATTTAGTATTAGAGCCAATTTTATATTCAAGCTTGTTATAGATTTCTCCAGTTAATGTTTTCAATATTCTTGTATCTTCTTACCTAATATTTAGTTCCCTTAGGTGTCCTCATTGTTCTTATCTCTTCTTTATTTTATTTTACAAGTAGAATAAAAAAGAAAAAAGAAAAAAGAGAAACTTTTCAAATTATATTAAGAGAACACTTTATTTCAATTACAAATTAGTTGTTGTAATTGTGGTCTTAATCTAATTCCAATAAGGATTTATTAAGAGAAGTTCTTAAAAAGTCTTATTCACAAAAGGTAGGCAAATTGCATTATCCTTTACAAGTAAGGATTTTTATTTCTTCTTCAATAAGTTACTATATACATCATATACATTCTATTGTTCTTTCTTTGTATTGCAATTTCAATTCTTTCTTGTTAATTATTCTCCTTTGTCTCTGTTCGATCTAATTAGGTTATATAGATCTTAATTTTTCCATTTTTGAGTTTTTTCATACTTTTTTTGTCTCTAGTTGCATGTTCTTTATATTGTTTCTATCTAATTTGCTTCATTAAGGGTTATTTGATAAAAGGGAAGATTAAAACTAGCTTTTTTTGGTAGATTAACTTATCTGCATAGAACCTTTAATCAAAAGTTTAAGTTGTGAGCTAGAGTGAATTTTGAGAGAAATATGTGAGGGAATACTTTTACTACTTCATTATATCTCGAAACCGAAGCCAAAACTCTTCCCAAGATAAGGAAGGGAGTTAAAAGGATAGAGTGGTGATAAATTACGAGTTTAGCATTAAAATTTTGAGTATCTCATTAGACAATTTGGTGAAGTGAGGGATAAGATGGAGAAACATAAAGATTCTCTATTTAGTTTACATCATAACTCACTTTTACCTACTAGAATAGATGACTTTGAGACTTATGATGATGTTGAAAGAATTGCCAACTACTTGAGAGAGTTATGCCTAAAGAGATATAGAGGAGAGAGAGGTGAAAGAAGAGGAAGAATAGGAAGACAAGGAGGAGGCAAATTTAGTTTATATTATGATAAAGGATATAAGGAAAATGGTGGATAACAATATACATGGTATTAAAATGAACATACCATATTTCATGAGAAAGATAAATTTTGATACTTATTTAAGTGAAAAAGTATGTAGGGTAGGTTTTTGATTATTTCAACTTTTTGAATAAGAAAAGGTTAAATTGGCAACCACATAATTTATTAATTATATTGTGAATCAGTAAGATCAATAAATCTTCACTGGGAGAAGGAACTGAGAGACACTTACCAAAACTTGGGAGGTTTATTAACGATTTTTGTATTTCTACTATCATCATAGAACCAATCACGGAGTAAAACGAATGGTAAAGTTCCAAACCTAAATATGACGTAACTAAACCAAAATGTAAACACCAATTGGAATGAAAAATATAATTAATTCCTCTTCAACAACTAGGAATCAAGATATTGAGTACTTCAAGAACTTAAGAAGAGGGAATGTAGCTTCACAATATCCCAATAAGAAGTTGATGATATTCAGGAAGGATGAAGAGTATGTGTCTGAAAGATAAAAGGATACAGATGAGGATATACTTAGTTTAATATATGATAACGATGATGAGAGTATTAAGAGATTTGAAGAGGGAAGCATATTGGTCATTAGGAGTACATTGAGTATGTATATTGGAGAAGATGATGTGAATGAACAATAAGATAATATCTTCCATATAAATGGATGAAGTTGTGTAAATATATCTAAAGTTAACAGAGAATTTAAAACTATCAACTACAAAACACCCTAAATCGTATACTTTACAATAGTTAAAAGAGAGTGGGAAGGTTAGGATAACAGAGAAAGTACTAGTTTCTTTCTTAATTAGGAGGTACAAGGATTAGGTATAATGAGATATTATGCCTATGCAAGTTAATCACATTCTTTTAGGGAGTCTTTTACAATTTGATATGAGAGCCATATATGATAGATATAAGAATAGTTACTCCTTTTCAATGAATGACAAATTTCTTACCTTGACTCCATTATTACAAAAGAAAGTTATATAAAGATCAACTAAAGAATTATAAAAGTGACTAATAGAGATTAATATGAAAGAAACCAAAATAAACATATGGGGATAATTTAAATACTTTTGATAAAGTACATATGAGATATTAAAAGGATGGAAAAGGAGTGAGTTTGGTAGCGAGAGTGAGGGAGGTGATAGATGTATTCTTGATTAAGCATCAAATGCTTTTTATTATTTACAAATAATTTTTATTTCTTTTAGCATTGATATTAATGATACTTTACTTAATACTATTGTTTCTTTTTTGTAGGAATCTAATGATCTTTTTTAAAAGGACATTATAAGTGGATACTACTGATAAGAGAGTTAAAGCACCAAATTGATTTCATTCCTAGAGCTCAAATTCTAAATTGGCCAACATATAAAACAAATTCAAAAGAGATATAAAAATAAGTGGAAGAACTCTTGAAGAAGGGTTATATGAAAGAGAGCTTGAGCCTTTGTATCATGCCTATTTTGTTAATACCAAAGAAGGATGGATCTTAAAGAATATGTGTGAATTGTATCACCATCAATAAAATCATTATAAGCATAAACATCATGTCCCTAGGTTAGATGATATGCTCGATGAGTTATATGGTGTATATTTGTTTTCTAAAATCTAAAATCTAGTTACAATGAAAGTACGTTTGTAAATGGTAAGGATATATTTTTTATAATTGTGGATATGTTTTCTAAGATAAAACATTGAATCGTATTTCATAAAACTAATGATACATCCTATACTCCTAAATTATTTTTGATAACATGGTTGGATTGTATAGAGTTCTTAGAACGATTATTTTGAATAAGGATATAAAGTATTGACTAACTTTTGGAAAACTTTATAGGGAAAGTTATGAATTTAAGTTGTTTTTTTTTTGCAACTTGTCATCCACAAACTAATGGAAAAACTAATGCAGTTAATAGGACTCTAAATACTTTAGTACATGTAATTATTGGTAGGAATTTTAAACTTTGAGAAGAGTCATTGTCTTTCATTGAATTTGATTATAATAGGAATGTCTAATGTGCTACTTGTTATTCTTGTTTTAAGATTGTAGCTAGATTTAACCTATTATCGTTTTTATATCTTGTATTCATTCCTTTAAGTGAAAGAGATATCATGGATGGGAAAATTCAAGTTAAATTGATGAAAAAACTATGTAAGGAAGAAAAATTGAACAATAAGAAAATGACTTAATAATATACAAAAGCAAGCTATCAAGGGGAGAAAGTAAGTGATATTTGAAATTGAAGATTGGGCTTAGGTATACTTGAGAAAAGAAAGGTTTCCAAGAAAGGACAAGTCCAAATTGCACCAAAAAGAGATGAACTTTTTAAATTCATAGAAAGAGTGAATAATAATGCTTACAATAATAGTACCAGGTGAGAATGTTGGTCATACTACCTTTAATGTTGTTGATTTATCTCCTTTTGATTTTGTAAAATGAAGATGTTGATTTAAGGACAAATCTTTTTGAGGAAAGGAGTTACATAAGCTTATAACTAAGGGAGACATGAAAAGGGGATTTAAAAGAATGCTAATAGCTTAAATCAAGCATAAAATGTTGCTTAAGATTAATTAGAAAATATTAAAAGACCATTGACAAGGAGTAAAGCAAAGAAGGATAAAAAGCTGTCAATGACCCGATGATGATCTTTATATAAGAAGTGAAGCTTTGCTATTTCAAGAGACTGAATTCAAACTCATAATGTTAATTCAAGTGAAGGCGAAAACTATGAAAAGAGGACACAGATCATATCATGCAAAAATTGGAGAATTAGGCAACATGACACCGACACAAAATATTATTACAACTATGTTTTACATCATGATATTGTGTTAATTATCTATCAATCATGTTTGTTTATAAAAGAAGTTTCAAAAGCAAAATAATACCAAATATGAAGTGAGATTGGTGTTGGCCTCGACTTTGTTAAGCACATTTAAAGTTTTAGAAGCTAACAAACAATAGTGTACTTGAACAGACATCGAATTTGATGGAATAGGTATTTTAGTTTTTTAAAATTCTATATTCTTGTTTAGATAGGGATTTAACTTTTAAAGTTATTTAGTTATTTTCTATTTAGATTATAACAAGAATGTTAATTTTTAAAGTTATTTAGTTATTTTCTATTTAGATTATAACAAGAGTGTACTTTTCTATTAGGTCTATAGTTCTTAGGATTTTTATGCCTATAAAATACTTTCTTATTCATGTAATTAAGAATATTATTATTGATTAATTAAAAAACTAGAGAGATTTTCATCATTCTTTGATTAAATGAACTCTTACTTTAGGCTCTCTAATAACTTATAATCTCATATAGCTTGCTAGTGGTGATCAACCTTAAAATCTTTTCACTTTAATCACATATTTTTTGTAATTATGGTGATTTATATCCTTTTTTTATGTTTTGAGTTTATTTTTGAATCAAACTTGTCTTGATAGAATGATCCTTGGTCCTTGTTCATTTTAGTATCGAATCTACTTGTTTTAGTGAGGTTAATACTAAAATTTGGTATATAGAAATTCAACATCGACTTAAGTTAAACAAGCTTTTAAGTAAGGAAGACATAAGAAAGGCTTAGACAGATTGTTAACAACTCAAATCAAGCATTAAAAGTTACTGGAGTTCCATTGGAGAACATTAAGAACCATTGAAAAATAGTAGAGTAAAAAAGTCTAAAGAAGTTCTCAATAATTTCATAATGGATCTTAATGCAATTAGTGAAGTTTGCTACCTCAATAAACTGAATTCAAGCCCATAATATTGATTTAAGTGAACAAGCAAGCTGTTGAAAGAGGAACATGATGTAACTAGCAGGAAGTTAGATAATTATGCAACATGACACCTACATGAAACTATGTTAGATATGCGTTCTAAAATATAATACGATATTGGTCTCACATTAGTCATGTTTATTTACAAAAGAAGTTTTAGAAGAAAATTGACATCAAACATGAAATGAGATAGGCGTCAAAGTCATCTTTCTTAAGTACTCGTAAAGTTTTAATAGCTAACTAACAATAGTGTGCTTTTTAGGCAAGGTTCATATTCATGGAATTAAACATTAAACGAAAAAGAAGGGCTTTAGTAGTATTCAAAAGATAGTCATTTTTTTAGTCACACTTTTTTTAGTGTATAGATAAAGATGATTCAATAATAACTCCTTCCTTTTTAAAATATGATCAAAAGGGTTGATTAAAATGATCATTTGTATTGTTGAACCAAAATTTCTTAATTTTGGTACCATAATGATTTTGTATGATAAGAGCCTAAATATCATATTTAATAAGAAAGGAAACATGAATTATGTCTTGCAAATTCATACACATCAAAATGAACCCCTTTAAAAAAAGTAGGAGATATGATTCATAAGGTTTGAAAGATGAATGACCACAATAAAAAAAAGATGAGACAAAAAACTTATTTTTCATAATGATTAAAGTGACAAAGATAAATCACTGCAGTTATTAGGTAATTTATTTTAAGTCTCCATGTAGTATAGTCCATCTTCACGTTAATAAATTTGATATTCTCCTTAAAACTTTGGTCATAAAATTCAAAAATGCTTCATAGTTTATTTCTTTGTTTAAATTATGTATGATATGAAAGATATTTTTTAATAGGAATCAAAGGGTAAGTTGTATGTCTCTAAGGCATGCTATAGTAGCAAATGACTCATCAATAATAATAACTTTTCTATTGCTAGGACATATATTATAAGTTATAAATTGATTGGATAAATAGGTCATATGGTCTATAGTACCATAATCAATAATCCAAATGCTATGAAAGGAGTTTTTCGAGGCATTAAATCCAATTGAAATGGAAGGATTACTTATAAGTGTCAATCAACAGTTACAAACGTTACTTAAGAGAGCCAATGGAATTACATTTGATGGATTATCAAGCTTACCAAATATATTTTTAAGTTTTCCAATATCCTCATCGTTGTAACATATTAAACCTTACAACTTTTTTTTTGCTTATTCTGTATCATATACATCAAACTTAAAGGTTTGTCATGTAGCTTATTGTAACAAACTTTGTAACAAACTTAAAGGTTTGTCATATAGCTTATTGTAACAAACTTTGGTATATTTCAGCTTCTTACAATATTTACACTAAAGGCCCTACTTACTTTCTTTATTTTATCTCCTTTACTTAATACAAATCTCTCATAATTTAAGAGTTGATACTAGTGGTTCAACTAACACTTTTCAATAGTTTATTAGTAGCATTTAAAACTAACATTTTCATTATTTTTGGTTGAAGCATTATTGTTCACCTACTTTTTCACATCCAACATGTGAAATTATTTAATTTAACAATTAGATTTCTTCCTTTCATAAAATTTAAACACTTATTTGATCAAATACATGGTTTAATCTTGTAAGAAAACTATCATTTTCAATAAAATATTTTATTTTGAAAAGTCATACTATATGATCACTACAACAGTGTATTAGTCTAATAACATATTTTCATATTTAGTGACATTTTACCTCTTTAATTTGTTTTTTTCGTTTTAGTTTTTATTTCACACACTTGGATGACATCATTAACTTTGGAATAAGTTTTATAAATAGCCTCTTAAATCCCTTATGCTATTTGGAGAAATATGTAAGTATCACTAATCTCATGTGTCATAGAACTTATAGCTATGCCATGGTGTGATAATTCTCTTTATCGCGTTCTCTATATCTTGGTTCTCCTTTCTTCAGGGTAATTTTCAACAGGTGATGAAATTTGTCTTTACCTTTGATAATAGTTCATATTTGTTGAGAGTACTTTAAAAAGTTTTTCATTCAAAATTTATGATGTTAGAATGTTTTAAACTTTACTTTCTAGTTGATCATCATCTAGTTTAGGGGCCAAAATTTAGGTATAGTTGGTTTCCATGATTTTTAATATAACTGTTGTGGTTAATGTTTAAATACATAGAAGGTTGTGAGGGAATAACTAAGGTTACATATCACTAAAATAAACTATAATAATGGGGTAATGAAGGCTACTAAGCGATCAACAAATAATAAGACAATAATGAAGGCTATAAAGTAAGAAAAAACAAGACTGCAGTAGAAAACATGACTAACCAAAAGAACCTAAGATTTTAATATCATATTGTAAATTAAGTGATGGTTAAATATTAGACAATTATATGTATAAATGTACATATGTGTGTTCATATACTATATATATAATATATGCACACACATATATACATATAATAATAAACAACTTTTGACTAACCACATATATCATATGTCTCAAGTAATTGACCAACAATTATATGTATAAATGTATATATGTGTGTGCATAAATATATATATATATATATATATATATATTTATGCACACACATATATACATTTATACATATATTTGTCTTTCCTTTTATAATAATAAACAACTTTTGATTAACCACATATATCATATGTCAAAAGTAATTGACCAACAAAGATTCATAACTTTTTTTAATATTTTTAGGATTTATCCCCCTTAGAATCATATAATTACAATGATTAGAATGAAATTATAAGTTTTAATACCTAGTAAATTGGACATAATGTTAGAATATGATACATGATTAGATTATAAACAACTTGAATTTCCAATGATTAATGACATGATTAATATTTTACCTATGAATTCTTATATATCTCTTCACCTTTATAATTATAATATCAAGTTCATTTTGCTAAAATATATAGAAACTTGACTATATAAGAGTAATAAGTACAATGCAATAAAAAAATGTCATTAAGTACAAGGGTCATCAAAGCAACTTAAACCTATAGTGAAGAAAAGTGAACTTCTATAAGAAAAATGCATACTTTCTAACTTATATAAGTACTGTGTCCTTGCTACCTAACATGATAACATAAACATTAGCTAAATTAAGCTTATAAATCAATGACAAGATTATATTTTTCATAAATCTAAAATTTCAAAACAAAATCAATCTTCTATCTTCTCTAAATCAAATTACATAACTAATAAGTATATTATACTAAAGAAAAATTCTATTTTTAATTACCAAATATAATAGAGAAACATATAAAAAATGTCACCATCAAGCATATAAACAAACCTTTAAAGCCATTTGAGTTCATCTTCTTCTCTTTTTTTTTTTTACATTTGAGACTTAATTTCAAAGCACAATACTTGATTTTTCAACTTTTAAGTGTTAGCTACTATTGCTTTAATCACTTTTTCCTTCTTATAGACTTCTAATTTCAAATTTGTAATTGGTTAAGCTAAAACACCATTAATATCTTCTTTACTTTTTATTTATGTTTCCAAATTTTCTATTTAGACGATTAGCTTACAAAACACATCTTTGTCACTAAAATAAGTTAGGTTAGGTTTAGGTTCATACAACCCCCCACATTTTTTTTTCTCAATTCAAAGCTTAATTGAGTATAAAAGATTCAATTTGGGGTTAAACTCGATCAAATTTTGAACAACCAAAGTCCGATCGAGCTTGAAGTATTATATCTGAACTCCTAGTTTGATAAAGCTTCAATTGGCTCGTGAATAACTATTCATCAATATACAAAATGATGCTATTTTATATGTGAAAGAAGTTTAGGTTTCGAGTCGGTTTCAAGTCGTGAAACTTAAGCCGGACTCGAAATTTGAAAAGATTCGTTAAAATTTGAAATAAAAAAGCTTAACTCATAGTCAACTAGAGTCAAACTGGTCAATTTCGGATTAGATAGAAATCAACGTATTTTACTATCTTTAAAGAAAAGAATTATGAGATAAAAATAAAAAGGTAATTAATTATATTAATTGATTAATATATAAACAGGAGGTCTATTGTTAAACTGATAATTTTTGTACATATTATATATTTATACCAAATATATAAACATCTATAAAAGTTTAATCATTTAATGCCCTTTTTATATTCTATTATAGAGAAATTAAATAATATATAGAAAAAGGTAGAGTTATTTTTATTTTTAATATTTCCTTTTATTTTAATGTAAGTTGTCGCGTTTTTTTATATATATATATAATGAAGGCTTTAAAAGCCAAATAAAAAAATTATAAATCTGCCCTGTTTAGAGGGTCAAAAACGACGTGATATGGGGGCAACGCGTTCAAAAAAGCTTTCTTGCCTATCTCTGTAATTAGGGTAATGCGCTTCATCAGAACGTTCTAAATTACAAAAGGGTGATTCTCGATTAATGTTGAGATTTTGGGATTGAGCAAAAATAGTCCGAGAGATCCCGTCTGCTGAGACATCCCTTTCAGAGGAGTGTTGCAAATGACAGTTGGTGGGAGAATTCTGGGGCTGAGGAAAAATACGCCTAAAAAATCTGTCAGTTGAGGCGATAGGATGCATGGCCGGTTGTTCATCCTTTAGGACAAGGTAGACTTCTTGAAGTGACGGTCTAATAGGGTGGTGGAGAAGTTCTTTACCGAACCGAGAAGGTAGGTGGACTTTTCTGGATTGCTTTAATAATTTTGAAAAGGTTAATTGGAATGTCGCACTACTGTACACGTCATGTGGCTTGACCTTAAAAAACCGGATAAACTGCGATAAAATATTCTTTTAATGCCTTTTGGTCCCTGTTTGTTCTCAGGCCTGTAAGATGGGCAGGACAAATTTGAGTTGATCTGATCTTGCCGAGCTATTAGAGCACTTTTGAGTTTGTGCAGATGAACAAAGACCAACTAAACTGAACATGCGCTTTCATTGGTTTGCCATTGAGCATCCTTATCCATAAATTTCAACGAATGAATGATCTTAGCTCATGTACGAGTTATACTGCTACTTAAATAATTCTGAGTCTACATTCTTATCACTACAATTCACCATGTTCGATCAATTAGGAACAGGTCCAAATCCTCAATCAAAATCCTGTGCTTGCTATGTGTAAACTATTCACATAAAGATTGCATCGCCTAACATCAGATTGTATTTGTATGGCCAGAACCAAAAATAAATAGAAACACAAAACCCTTTGGGCATACGGAAGGATAATTTAGATTGTGATCCACCATTCGTTTTGTTGGGAACATGTGTGTGTAAACCGTAGAGGGTTAAGAATAAATATATATTATAACAGATTTGGGGTACACATTCTCATTGGTTGAAACCGAGTTTGAAGTAACAAAGTCGCTCCTTCTTGGTTATCGGGAGCCGCCCATTAATGTATTGGAGTTTCCCAATATCGGATAATGACATAGATACTTCAATTTTGTACAAAGCGTTGACCTTAGCGATGGGAAATTTTAGAGATAAATTAGAACTAGATTATTTTTGGATTCATCAAGAAAAAATAATTCAAATCCCCGTCGGAACTAAGTCTGGCATTAGTTTATCATAAAGTTTACTAAATTTCAATAAATTTATCTAAACTTTGGAAAAATGTATTAAATCAAAACTTGTACTTAACCAGCCTTACAAAGAGTTTTAGAATCCAACAAACTAAATAAATAAATTTATACAGACTACAAAGAATAACAGAATTTTCTCTTTTTGACCTTCCTGCCCCTTCACCAACAACTCAGTGGACAACCGAGTTCTTACTAGCCCGTCTCTCCAACCTCCCACCGTATTCGTGACTCCAAAAATCACCCAAAAATGTCTTTGCAGCATCCAAACTCGGAAAATACGTCGGTTCCAGAAACAACTGGCTCACCGAATCACAAGTGTCTGAACTCACCAGAACCATATTCCCTTTAGCCTCCAAAGTCCCCATTACCACCACAAGCACTTGCTTATATGTGTAGAAGAACCTCTTCAACGCCGACTCTACCGTCTGCAAAGCCTGAAGCAAATGTATCTTCTCCACGTCTGAGTCTCTCTTCTCAGCGTACACTCTCATGGCCGCCTCTTGTACTCTCGGCCCACCCTTGGGGTCCACTTCCACGCCCAGAATTGCCGGTACGTTGTGTTTTAAGTCTTTGGAAGACTTCGTTATTTCCACCAGCGACTTTGATCTGAAGCAAAACGCTTCCGAATTGTCCGGTGATCCCATCAGTAACTGGTTCTTCAGTTTCAAGAAATCATCCGGATCCATCATAAGGTGTAAATCTTCTGTGTCTGCGAGAAGCTTCCAGACTTTCTCGAGCATGTAACAATCATTTGACGCCTTTTCAAAATTCTTATCGTTGATCTTCTCTGTAATTCGCTTGATGATCTCTTTGGCTACTTGGATCCACGACTCTAGAATCTGGTGAGTTGTGTAAAGTGTTTGGTTTTCGTGATTGCCCACGTTATCGTACGGATTCTTTTTGAGGGAATGAAGGTCGTTTGGTCTGCAAATGGCGTCGTAGTCTAGATTAGGCTTACCCGAGAGGTTCGGCTCGCCGAGGCCCAGAGAGTAGGGACATCGTCTCATCTCGCACTCGATGGAGTAGCGGATTTTTTGTGCAACATCATCGGATTTCTGCCACGTGGCGAGTCGAGGCAGGAGGCTGGCCTCACTTGTTCTCTGGATCACTGTGTATTCTCCTGGAACTTTCCACACCTCAGCGTAACTACCGTCTCGAGCCACAACACCGTTTGATCTGCTCAAGTCGACGATCGGAGCCCTGCCACGTGTCTCACCGTCTTCCTCCTCGTCTTCACAGAGCGTAGCAATTAGCTGGATCTGAGAAGTTGCGAGAGACTCGAGCCTCCGTTTCCATTCCCTCTGGTTTGCGTACGGTCTCGGGTCGGACAAAACCGTAGAAATAAACCGAAACGTGATTTCTAGTGCTTGTAGGGCCGGTTTCAAAACAGATTCATTTTTCCATTCGAGAAACATCTTCTCGCTCCATAACTTCCTCAGCTCCGGTAATCGAAGGTAGTACTCGTACGAAGAACAAGCCGGTTCAGGAGCCGGAGCAGGCGAAGTGTTCGTTACCGCCTTAAACGGAGAAGTTGGGATCGATATGCCGAGTTTGTTAGAGAGCTTTGGGGATTTGTTTGGCAGATCAGAGGAGACCATCTTTGCTTTCCAATCTAAATCAACCATTTCCTGGGAGAAAAAGAATATGAAAACTAAGGTTTAGGAGTTTTGTGTATTATGGAGAGTGGGAAATAATGAGCCTTGGTTGACGCTCGGAGACAAGAGAGAAGGGGAGGTATATATATAGTGGGAAGACTTAGGGGAGGAAGAGGGAACTGGGCGTGTGGAAGGATAAGGAGGCGCACGAAGAACGAGGAATTTGAATTTTGAAAGTCGTGGAAAATTGGTAACTATTGTAGTTGTTCGGTAATAGAAAAGAAGAAACAGTTTAGAGAGAGAGAGAGAGAGGCTTATCCACAATTGGTCTAACGTGGAAAGTGTCGTGTTTTTGTTGGTCCAAGGATAATTAGGAAGTTAGCTGGGCGTGTTATGTTAATGTTAGAATATAGTGGGAATGGATGCAAGTGGAAGTGGAACCATTCCAACTTGGAGACCTTTGGTCTTTGGTTTTACCTCGTAACTTCTTCAATTAAGTCCGCTACTGTCGGTAATTGCTTCTAGTGTCCATTCCCTATCCACTACTGCCACGTGGACACTTGCGAGACTTGGCTTTCTTTTTGCCGTCTAATTGTGGATACTGACACCGCGGACACCACGAACAGACATTACATCATATTATGATGTACATGAATTTTGAATCACAAAAGGTTGTTGCTGTGGAATTTTTTTTATTTTTACTTTCTTGTTTAAATTAAATGCCACAATTCTGTGTGATTTTGTGTTTCTCTCCGTACATTAAAAAAAATGCCACAATTCTCGACCAAACTCACAAAAAGCACAAACAAATTCACGCATCCATGATTTGACGGAAAATTTTGAATCTTTAATCAAATTTGCGGCCTATAGGAATGAATTGAGTTATTATTCAGGGGCGCCTGGTTTATAGAAGGTAATGAGAATAAGAATAGGAATGAAAATAGAGAGGAATGAGAATAGATATAATCATTATAATTATGATAGTTGGTTAAGATGAAGGAATGATTATCACCACCATTAATAGTGGCTGGTTTGTAAAAAATATTGTAATTCATTAATTACAAAATGAATTATATTTTAATTAATAAATGAATTATATTTTAATTAATTACAATATTTTAATTAATGAA
>JAOTAY010000191.1:13270644-13288825 GCA_025629805.1 Erythroxylum baracoense
TAATATTTTAATTAATTATATTGTAATTAATTAATTACAATATTTTAATTAATTAATAATTATATTTTAATTAATTAGATTTTATCTTGATTAATTATTTTAATTAATTAATTAATTAATTTTTATCTTAATTAATTTAATTAATTATATTTTATATTTTAATTAAATATATTTTAATTAAATTTTAATAAATTATATTTAATTAAAAAATTAAAAAATATTAATGTTGGTAGGAATCAAACCCATTCCTCCCATACATGGAAGGTATGGACCATTACTCAAAACTTGGGTATGAAAAACCTATTCAATCAATCATAATAACCAACCAATCTTTACCATTCATTCCATTCCCGTTGATTTATTCTCATACCCCTTAACCAAACACCTCCTCAATCTACTCAATAGACGGTGGCTGTAGGTCAACATAATTCTCATGACAGCTGCACAAGTTAAGTGAATCAAACCCAAATCTTCCTTAAAAATATACAACGGTACCATCCATATCTTGTCTATAATAATTCTAGATATTGCCCAAAAGTGAACCGCAGCAAATATTATACTTTTAAATAACGTCAAATTTGTGGCATGCCAATATGGAATTACCACCCCCATTTTCGGATAAGAGAGACCATTATTTTGGGTGCTTTCATTAAGGCCATTTCCCACACCTTTCCTTTGGAGTTCAGAAAGGTTGGGCAAAGAAGTTGAGTTTGGACGGCTCCATCTCCGCGTTTACCGCTTCCGTTGCGAATCCCACCGCCACAATTTTGGACACGTGTTAACTCACTATTGCTCAGCAAAAGCAGACTTGCCCTGCTGGCCTCCAATTCTGCACCCCTTATTCAGCCCAACTAATCACGCCTGCTGTCACGTGACTGCACCTCAAAACGCAACACGTGGGCGTTCGATCACGTGATCCAACCACTGTTTATCTACTCCCAACCTGACAGCATATAGGTGGACACTTCCATGTCACATCGGCGGTGCCAAACTGACCACGTGGCGTTTCCAGTTGGACATTGTTACCGATGAATTGCCTTCCACGTTTGGTATCGGTATACTATCATTCTAAAAATCAAATATTTTATCCTTTTAATCTTTTTTTTTCCTTAAATCTTTTGAGATTTCACCGAATTTCTTTTCTTACCTTTTGAGTATGAGGTTAACTTTTTATCTTATGGAACGAGGAACACAAATGATAAGAGACCTCCTTTATGTCATTGCTTTGTCTTCTAGATTCTTAAATTAAGGAAAAAGGCAACTGGCTTGAGTGTTATCCAATATGTTTTCTGCTTTGGCTTCTTGTGTAGACTTTGAAAGGAGTGAAATGTGAGCTAGCAGGGACAGGTTTCATGGCAAGGAAGCATGTTTTGGGGTCTTCTTGTAGGCCACTCATGGTCCGTCGACTCGTTTATCCAGCGTCTCCTATTTTTCTCACTTTACTTTTAAATGCCTTATCTTACGTAGGATAGGAAAGAATGAGTATGTTACCTAAGCTAAGATGCTTCCTCGAGAGGTTAAATATACACGCTACGTGAAGCTAGTCGTCGAGTTTGCCTTGAGAGCCTGCAGACTTTGTCGTACAAAATTTTAAAAGACCAGTTTATCTAGAACTATCAAAGCTATTGATGCAAGAATTGTAATTCATGTTTAATATGTGTTCATAGAAATGTTTCACTAGCGCTTTTCTTAGTCACTACTTGCATTTAAAATATGAATAGATCATATTTACTTATTATTTTCTTCAACTAAACATAAATACAAATGGAGAGATTTTTTTTCCCCGTGTAAATACTAGTAATGGAGGTTAGAGAATATGACTCTTTTTTTCTATGCGAATATTAACTCTCAATGTCCTTACTCGATGCCTTGTGTGACTCTTCTCTTACATAAAATGATAACTATCATAAAAGTTATCTCCCTATCAAATTATTCATATTTAGGAATACGGCACCACCAAAGAGAGTCGAACGAATATAGTTACCATCAGGGGTCTTAAACGATAAACTACTTTATGTTGCTTGATCAAGATGAATATCTCTTCGTGTCAATCTCTTGCCACCCCATTTCCTCCCACGAGTGTTGATTCTTTGCTTGTTTGATCAGGCCAAGTTAGACAGGGAGACCGAAATTCCAATACAACAATTTTCTTTTGTTTATAAGATTAACCACCAAACAAGCTATGTATTGGTTGAAAAAATTAATATATTTTTCCTGAAGATTGTGTTTCCCCTTCTTGCGTCATATAGACCATTTAAACCATTTGCTATCGACATCGAGATTCATAATGTTGGGATTCCTTGTATGATTATCCCAAAATTGTATGCCCCACAAGAAACGCTAAATCATAAAATGGACTACACTGTCGCTCCTTTCTAATTGCTTTAATAATGACGCAGAGAAGTTATTCGTAGACAAAAAGATTAAAATACGAACTTCATATCACTCGCCTGCCTCCTTGTTCTGTTATAAAGGCGTAGTGGATAGACATTACATGCGAATGACTAGACCGTTTGCCTCCTCATTTCAAGTCAATTACATCATTAATATTGCCTACTAAGAATTCAAGGCAGTCCAGGGCTAGCTAAGCATGCCGGTTCGTTGCACTAATTTTCATTTTCTTCCTTCTCTTTCTCGACGTGGGTTTCAGCTTCACACATATTTATTAGCTTTGTTGTGTAAACTGAGGAATTGTTGTGATGAAACATACCTTTTTTGTATAAGATAAGGGTTTTCATAGTTTATGGTAATCAACATGTAAAGTTTGTTCTCTGGATCTTTATTTTTTCGAGTGAGAGGCCGACCGAATATGGATAAGATGGCAACACTTTTTTGCTGATTAGCCTCTTGGGTTTGCAAACCACAAAGTACGACACCTAAAAGAATCGTCTTACAATGCCAAAGCAGAGATGTAAATGTCTTATTCTGCTAATAATCGAGGGAAACATAGGCTCTTTCACTACTTAAATGGTTGGCATCAAATTCAATACTAATTTATCTTTAGGAATAAGTCCAAATCCACATTCAAATCATTTGTAGCTTGACATTTCAGGAGAGCAAACTATGCACTTTCAGATAAGAATGCAGGATTGATAGCGAACAAGAAATAGAGCACTTGAGAGGGTCCACTTCTAGAGTATCTAAGAAGTGATCGAGTTTACCGTTATTTACGATCAGATTGGGAGGTGCCTCCAGAGAGGGCACTTTACTGATAAAATCGCTGAAACGAACGTATATGTGTCATCTAATTTTGTAATCATTTAAATAGGATTCATGACCTAACTCCAATTTTCTCCATTTATAGGGCAATTTATACTAAAAACTAGAAATTTCTCAAAATTTTCAATGACAGTCCTCAAATTAATTCTTATCAATTTAATATCACAATTTTTTAGTTGTATTAATAATGACATGCATTTTGATTTTTTTGGAGTTGACTCTCATGTAATTATCATATTATGAAATCCCTCCCTTTTTAATTTTGGAAAGGATTCAATTAGTCATATTGGTAATGACTACAATTTTAATAGGTTGAATCGGGAAGATGTAGGTCTTGAACGCAGGAATGATAGGAAAAGAAAATATTTTTCCCTCCAAAAATCCAATTAAAACCGTGGTAGTTGAGTAAACTAAAGATGTCTCATATGTTGGTCGAGAATAAGACTTTTTTATTGGCCAATTCTGGCTCCTAAACTCAACAGAAGTCATGAATTGCTTAAGTTAGAACCGCTAAGATCTCGAAAATTTGTACAAAATTGTTGCTCTTTATGAACTTGTTAAAAATCTAGACTTTATGTAGTGTTAGTGAAACTACCAATAATAATTAAAATGGAACGACTTAATTGAAATGCAAGGCGTCGTGAAAAATCACTATCTTAAGTCGAAAATTTCCTTTTTACGATGCAGTAGGCGAGATCCGACCCCAGAGCTAACGCCTTTTCTACCAGTTTCGATGTACTTCAAAGGGTAGAGTAGGAAATGTCTCTGAAATTAAAGGAAGGTAGATAAATGTAGAATTTGTGCGTAAGACAAAATACGTGTGTAAGGTGGTTGTATGTAAAAGAAAATGATGGAGCAAATAAAGATACGTCAGAGAAAAAAAACAGAGAAAATGAGTAGTGTTTAACGGTCTCATTATTGAGCAGAAGCATGACTCCTATATATGGCAATACGAGAAATGAACGTTGGAGCATAATAATGGCTAAACATTATAACTGTTAAAGGATAACAATGAGGTTGACAATCGTAGGGTCCAAGTTATGGACCAATAACATCAACAATCCCCCACTTGGTCGAAAACTTGAGAAACAAATTGTAACAATTTAGGAGAAAAATAGGTGAACAACTAGGTGAACTAATTCTTGAACCTGCTGTTTAAGAAAATTGGAGACAGAACCTGCTAGAGAATTAACAGCCTCAAAATGCCCTGGTCTTATGATCGCTCTAGAGAAATAGCCCAAATACTCTCATAGGAGGGTGGCTAGCCCCCCACAATCTCATAGGTGAGTCCATCAAATTTGTACTGCTCATACCACCCAAACTTAGGCTATGGAACTCATTAAGGATTATACAATCCAACCTCATCAAATGCAGAAAAGTCATGTTAGGGATGCAATTCAACAATTGAATATATCTTAGTATTATTCCACAAGCAAAGTACAAGTAAGTAGTCACCATATAACTTCATTTGACACCATATAACTTCATTTGACCCATTGAACATGGTTCCCAAGTCAGATATCCATCATGAGGTTACTATACAATTGAGATCAACCTCATCGCTTTAGCATGCTCTGAAACTAGTTTTCTACCCAAAGCTTTTGTAAACGGATCCGCTAAATTTCTCTCTAACTTGACATAGTCTAGAGAAATGACACCATGTCTAATTAAAGTACAGATAATTTTATGTCCTAATTTGATATGTCTACTTTTGCCATTATATGCATTGTTCTTGGCAACATGAATGTCAGCCTGAGAATCACAATGAAGGAAAATAGGAGGAATTGGTTTTTCCCAAAGCAGGATATCTACTAAGAGATTCCTTAGCCACTCAGCTTCCCGTCCTGCTAACTCCAAAGCCATAAACTCAGCCTCCATTATTGATCTCATAATACATGTTTGCTTGGATGATTTCCAAGATGCCGCAACTCCTATTAAGGTAAAAACATAACCACTGGTAGAGTGTATATCATCACTCTCTGTAACCCAGTTAGCATTAGAATACCCCTCCAATATAAGAGGATGAACACCAAAAGATAATCCATAATGCATAGTACCTTTCAAATACCTCAACAAACGAATCAATGCATTCCAATACTCTTGACTAGGATTATGAGTATACCTACTAAGTCTACTCACACAGTTTGCAATATTAGGGCGAGAATAGTTCATCAAGAAAATCACACTACTAAGAATTTTAGTATACTCAGCTTGGTTTACACTGTCACCAAGATTTTTATTTAAAGCAACACTACCGTCATAGGGAGTCTTGACTAGATCAACATCATAGTAGCCAAACTTCTTCAAAATTTTCGCAATATAATGAGTTTGATTCAACCTAAATCCAGAGTCAATCCTATCAACTTTGATTCCCAAAATAAAGTCCACAGGTCCAAGATCTTTCGTATTAAAAGAAGACTTTAGCAAACTCTTGGCAGTATCAATGATAGATTAACTAGTACCAAAAATATGCATATCGTCCATATAAAGAGTTATAATTACATAGCCATTGATATCATATTTCACATAAATATAAGAATCAGCATCACAAAAGGTGAAACCATATTTGAAAATCTCACTTTCAAATTTCTCATGCCACTGTTTGGGAGCTTATTTAAGTCTATACAAAGACTTAACCAACTTACACACCTTTTGTTCTTGACCAGGTATTCTAAAACCCTCGGGCTGGACCGTAAAAATTTCCTCATCTAGATCACCATTCAAGAAAACTGTTTTAACATCCATTTGGTGCACATAAAGTTTAAATATTGAGGCAATAGCAAACAACATACTTATATAGATGCAATTTTAGTAACAGGAGAGTAAGTGTGAAAAAAGTCCAATCCTTCTTTTTGTTTAAAGCCTCTAATCACAAGTCTTACCTTGAACCTCTCAATGGTTCTGTCAGGTCTCAATTTCTTTTTGAAAATCCATTTACATTCTAAAGGCTTACACCCTCGAGGTAAATCAAGTAAAACCTAAGTTTTATTCGACATGATTGACTCTAACTCACTATCTATAGCTTCCTTCCAAAATGTAGCATCCACAGATGTCATTGCTTCTTAAAAAGTTTTAGGATCTTCCTTAATAATATAAGTCACCACAAAAACATCATCTATCTCCTCAAGTTTTGTCACCACAAAGGAAGTAATAAAATCAGAACCAAAACTAGTGGGTACTTTAGTTCTTTTGCTCTTCCTTAGTTCAACAATTTTCTCTTTTTCTATGTCATCATTGGTAGAAGAACTAGGGAAAAATCCTCTAGGAACTTGCACATTTACTTTCATAGAAATATATCCTTAAAGAACATTACATCTCTTGACTCTATAATTGGTCCATAAGTGTTAGATCCCTCTTCTTTAACCATAAATCTATAGGCAGCACTATTAGAGGTATATCCCACAAAAATTGAATCGACAGTATTAGGTCCAATTTTCTTCCTTTTATGTTCAAGTAGAGTAACCTTAGCAAGACCCCCTATACTTTCAAAAAGTGCAAGTTAGGTGGATAACGTTTCCAAATTTCATAAGGGGTTTGATCAAGTTTCTTATGAGGGACTCTGTTTAGAACATAAAGCTGAAAGAATAGCTTCCCCGCCCCCCCTAAAATCAGGTAAACCAGAAGAAATTAACATTGCATTCATCATATCCTTAAGTGTTCGATTTTTACTCTCGGTTATTCCATTTTGTTCGGTGTATAAGGGGCTGTAAGCTCATGAATAATCCTAACTTTTGCACAATAATCAGTAAGGAAATCAGTACTATACTCAGCACCTCGATCAGACCTTAATCTCTTAATTTTCCTTTCTAATTGGTTTTTAACCTCAGCTTTGTATTTTTTAAACATTTCCTCTGCATCACTTTTATTTTTCATTAAGTAAATCTTAGTAAATCTAGAACAATCATCTATAAACGTAATAAAATATCTCATGCCTCCTTTACTCATACAATTCTTAAAATCACCCAAGTCTGTGTGCACCAAGTCCAACAATTGTGACTCTCTTTTGGTCACTAACTTGAAAGGTTTCTTAGAGTATTTAGCCTCAACACAAATTGACATTTTTCCATTTTAATAGTGATCTGGTTAGTTAACAAGTTTAAGCTTTGCATCCTCTTAAATGACCTCACATTCACATGCCCAAGTTTAGAGTGCCATAAGTCTAAAGACTCAACAATATAAGCAAAAGATGTAGGACATTCATTTCAACGTCAAATACAAATAAGCCCCTATTACAAAACCCTTTTCCAATAATGTTCTCATTCTTAGTCAGAACTAGCTTATCGTAATCAAAGGTTAGTTTAACACCAGCTTTGTTAAGAAATGCACTAGAAATCAAGTTTCTACGTACATCAGGAACAAATAAAACATTTTCTAACGCCAACACTTTTCCATAAGTGAGTTTGAGAGTGACCTTCCTAACTCCTTGGACAATAACTTTGCTAGAGTTACCCATGTATACGAATTCACCATCAACAACATCATTCAACTCCTTTAACAGGTCCTTATTGGTGCAGATGTGACGTGTAGCTGCTGTGTTAACTATCCACTCGACCAAATTTCCAGCAAGGTTGAGTTCAGATACTATAGCAATAATGACCTCCTTGTCATTACCAACTTCAACCATATTAGCTTAAGGCTTACCAAAGTTCTTATGGTTACCCCATTGGTATCCCGTCTGGTTTCCTTCCCAAAACTGTCACGATATTTATCCTTGGCCTTTTTTCTCATAGTTGATTCTAGCTTGACAATTGGCAGCAGGATGGCTTGGCTTGTGACACCATTAACATTCACCATCAGTCCTTTTGCGCTTAAACTGACCCTGTTTGCTGTTGAAAGACTTGTTTTTTCCACCATTCTTCTTGAAGGTATTAACATTTTTTTGTTCTACCACATGAGCCTTAACAATAGGGACAAGGGTGAGTGTTTTGATCTTATCTTGTGTACGGTTGACATCCTCAATCTTTATATATACTTTCAACTCCTGAAGCTTCATATCTTTCTTGTTATGTCTGAGCTGGTTTTTATACTCATTCTATGAGGTAGGTAGTTTCTCAATAAGGGCATTAGCTTGAAACAGCTCACACATATTCATACCCTTGGCAAGGATTTCAGTAACTAGATTTTCATACTCATGTAATTGGTCCATAATTGGCTTATCATCAACATTGGTAAACTTTAGCCACTTAACAACTACATATTTCTTAGTATTGGCATCATCTATCCCATATTTCACTTCTAAAGCATCCCAAATGTCCTTAGCAGTTTTGTACTTATAGTAGATATCAAACAAAAGGTTGATCATATGGTTGAGTACACTCCCCTAACGGTACGGTTATCCTTAGTAGTCTTAGGGTCGATATTATCACTAAGAATCTCTTGAAACAGTATATAATCGATTTCGTATTGCTGAAAGTAAAAAAGAATTTTCTTAAACCATTTTTTGAAGTTTCTCCTATTTAGAGGCTCTAATCTGGTAAGGCCAGGTATAATTTTTGGGGTCATAATGAAAGAGGCAGAGCCTATGTGGGGAACAATAAGTATAGAACCTACATTTGTCTCATTCACAGATGACATAATTCCAACTTATTCCAAAATTAAATACACAGTGGTAAAAAAATATAAAAATTTTCAACAACCAGTAGCAAACCCGAAAATAGTAACAAGTAGAACAACATAATTTCTGACAGCAATAGTAACGTAACAAATAATTTTCTGACTTAGATTGTTAGCAAAAATAGCAATAATAATTTAATTGAAAAATCATATCTGAGTGCAAGGCTTCGTGAAAAATCACTGCCCCAAGTCAGAAATTCACCCTCTACGATGTAGTAGGACAATGAGATCCGACCCTAGGGTTAACGCCTTCTCCACTAGCTTCGGTGCACTCCAAAGGGCGAAGTAAGAACTGTCTCTGAGAATTAATAAAAACAAACAAAGTAGAATAGACAAGATGAAAGTATGTGTCTTATTTTTTGAGAGAATGAGAAGATGAGTAATTGTAGGAATTATTAAAAGAGTATAAGTGAGGGGGTTTTATAAGTAATTGTAGTAATTGTAGGAAAACGTTGGATCAAAGATGTTGGAGCATAATTAAAGGACATAAACGTTATCAACATTCATGGTGAACGTTGGTAATGTTATTGGTAATGAAGTGAATGCTAGTTCCGATAGGTTGAAAGGCTCAACAATTGGACAGCACGATCCCCAATTTATTTGAGATATGGTAAAGCATAACTTTTAATATAAACACCAAATATATGTTTACACACATTACAAGTCTTGCAGAAGCTAACATCATATTCCCCAATTCTCCTTTGTGATGAATCAATATATAATTAAAGGATTCCATTTGCATAAAAGACAACCAATTTCACAATCACCAGTTTTTCTCATTATTTCTTAGCCTAAAAATATCAATCACAACTTAGGAAACTCAACGTATTTAAAATAGATTCATAAATCAGAACAAAAAAAAAGTTACAAATGCTATAATATCGAAACAAACAAGAAAGACCAAAATGGAAAGAAAGAAGACAAAAGTCTAAAAACTAAAAAAACCCATAATCATATCTTTTCTATTTGTTAGTATGAGATTTGGCTTTAATCGCTAGAAAAAGAAAGAAACAATTTGTTGGCACAAGAATCAAAAGGATAATATACATATGGAGAACCAACACATAAGAAGTTAAGATAAAACAACATTAAAGAAAATTGCTTCAAATAGGAGATTAGTAGAAAAGATCAAACAAAAATGAAGAATTATTGAAGAGGTTAAAGTTTATTTGGAGATAAGAGACTAAAATAGAGATCCAAGATTAAACAAAACTTAAGAATTTTGTGGGAGATGGAGACTAAAACATGTAAGGATTTTTTAATAGAACATGTGGGCTTATATATGTATGATTGTGTACAAAGGCTATCATATAAAGTTGAGCCCAATTAATTAAAGTGGTCTAATATGGCTATCGTATTTTGAGCTTTATTTATCTATTTTAAATGTGGGCTTTATATGTGTAAAGACCGGGTTTATAATTTCTAGTTTTATGATGGGCCAAACTAGAAATTAGATTAGGGTTTTACCCTAATAAAATTGGTTATGGTCTTGAAATTAAACGTATGCATAATTCTTTTCTGACACCCCATCATTAGAGAGAAAACAGAGAGTTAGGGGAAAACTCTAAAGAAAAGACTATGTTTTGAGCTGATAGGATTGTTAGTGTCATAGCATCAAGAAATTGAAGTTATAACACTTTTATACAGCTTATACAAAATTCGGGTATTTTAATTTCAAAATTTGGTAATTTAAAGAAATATATAGCATTTGAAATTAAATTAATTGAAGCAACATATTGCCAAAGCAACCTCTCTTTTGAAAATTAATTTTAACTTAGAATGCTAAAAAGTTTTGTGCATATGTTATTCATGCGAATATTGGCTGACCCAAAGGAAAGTTAATATTTGGCCCGAATTGCATATACACTTATGGTGGTAAATGTGTGGCAATTATTCAGTATAATATGTGAACATTAAATTGGTCCAAAGAAGGGTTTACTGGTTGATATGCCTTATTACCAGTGTTTGATCATTACACCAAGTTATCACTTACAAGTTAGTATTTTCGTCCAAAGACTAAATATTAATGTCGTGCTAGGTATCTTATGATAGGGACCTACCATTATCTGTATATAATTAATTTGGCATATTATAGTGTTGTTATGTGAGTAATTAGATTTTGTTTGCTTTGTTCTCTATTCAGTTCCTGGTTCTGCTGCAAATATCTCTGGTAGTGTTAATTCAATTCCTATGCTTAATGGCACCAATTTTAAATCATGGAAGGAGAATGTTTTGATTGGTCTCAAAGTCATGGACTTGGATCTTGCTTTACAAGTTGATCAACCTAATCCACTTATTGGTGAGAGTACCTTTGATCAAAAGAGGGAGATGGAAAATTGGGAAAGGTCGAATCGTCTGAGCTTGATGATCATGAAACGTGCCATTCCAGAAGTTTTTCAGGGCACTATATTTGATTAGATTACTACGACTAAGGGTTTCCTTGAGGATCTTAAGAAAAGATTTGCCAAAAATGAAAAGGATGAAACAAGTACACTTTTGGCAAAGCTTATCTCAATAAGGTATATAGGAAAAAAACATAAGAGAGTGCATTATGGAAATGTCTCACATTGCTTTAAAATTGAAAGCACTTAAGTTGGAATTATCCAAGACTTGTTAATACATCTGGTTTTGAAATCCCTTTCGGCACAATACAGTTAATTCAAGGTGAGCTATAACTATCAAAAAGAGACATGGTCTCTTAATGAGCTTATCTCACATTGTGTCCACGAAGAGGAAAGGTTGAAGCATGATAAGGCAAAAAGTGCTCACTTAGCCACAACATCTAAGGACAAAGGAACAAAAGAAAGAAAACTAAGGAAGTTGAAATTCTGGCAATATAAAAGAAATAGCAAAAGGATGAAAATCCAAAATGTTGTTTATTCTGTGGAGTTGAAGGTCATATAAAGAAGCAGTGTGCCAATTATCATGCATGGCGTGAAAAGAAAGGTATGTTTCTTATTTTGGTTTATTCTGAGGTTAATTTGACTTCGGTACCTAGACACACATGGTGGTTAGATTATGGTGCAATAACTCACATCAGTGCGTCTATGTAGGGTTGCCTGATTTTCCGAAAACCAAGTGATGGTGAAAGATACATTTATGTAGGTGACGACAAGTCGGTAGAATTCGAAGCAATAGGGAGTTTAAGATTATTATTAAGAACTGGATTTTATTTGGATTTAGTTGAGACTTTCATTATACCATCTTTTAGATGGAATTAACTTCTATTTCTGCTTTGGACAAATATGATTATTGTTATTCATTTGGAAATGGAATATTTAGTTTTTTTCAAAATTCAAATTTGGTTGGTGTTGATTCTTTATCAGGTTACGATAATCTATATATGCTTGACATTAATGCTTCATTAATGAAACCTTGTATGTGGGTACACGAAGTTTAAAGCACAAATTAACCAGAGAGAATTCTATCTCATTGTGGTACAAGAGAATAGGTCACATCTCCGAAAGGAGAATTAAGAGACTTGTGTCCAAAGGAATTCTTGATCGCCTTGATTTTACAGATTTTGCTACTTGTGTTAATTGTATTAAGGGTAAACAAACAAATGTCTGGAGATTGGGTGCCAATAGGGCTTCAAACGTCTTAGAACTTATCCATATGAATATTTATGGGCCATTCCCTATGGCATCTTGGAATGGTCAACCGTATTTTATAATGTTCATAGAAGACTTCTCGCGATATGACTACCTTTATCTCATCCATAATAAATCACAGTCTTTAAACGTGTTTAAAAACTTTAATACTGAAGTTGAGAACCAACTCAACAAAATGATTAAAAGTGTCAGATCTAACTGTGGTGGTGAGTATTACGGTAGATATGACGGATCAGGTGAACAATGTCCAGGACCCTGTGCTAAATTCCTAGAGGAATGCGGTATCGTCCTACAGTACACTATGCTAGGTTCGCCTAGTATGAATGGTGCTGCTGAAAGACAAAACAGAACACTCAAGGATATGGTGAGGAGTATGATTAGTCATTCTACCTTGCCAGAATCACTCTGGGGAGAAGCATTAAAGACCGCAACATATATACTTAACAGAGTTCTAACTAAAGCAACTGATAAGACCTCTTATGAACTTTGGACAGGCAAGAAGCCTAGTTTAAAACACTTACACATTTTAGGATGTCCAGCTGAGGCAAGGCCTTAAAGGCTAAATGAAAAGAAACTGGACTCAAGGACTATCAGTTGTTACTTTATTAGATATTCTGAAAGATCCAGGGGTTACAAGTTTTATGATCCCACTACTAAGGCAATTTTTGAGACAAAAAATGCCCATTTTTTTAGGACGTTGAATTTGCGGGGGGAGAAAGGATTAAGAACTTTGTTTTTGAAGAGGAACATGTTGAAATTCCTCTAATTGCTATTGACAATAATCAGGGTCAGGTTTCCATTCCTGACATTGTTTAAGAAGCAATTCTGGATCAAGACAATGTTATGGAAACTCCTCCCCAAGTTCAACAACTTGTTCTAGAAGAACAAACTCTACAACCTCAAAACCTATGCCATTAAGGAGATCCACTAGAGAGAGGAGAAGTGCAATTCCAAATGATTATGTTGTATTTCTTCAAGACATGAATTTGACATTGGTATGATGAAAGATGATCCAATCAACTTTTGTAAAGCCATGGAAAGTTCTAACTCTCAAAAGTCAATTGATGTCGTGAATGAAGATATAAAGTCCATAAAGGACAATGATGTTTGGGACTTTGTACCATTGCCTAAAGGTGTGAAACCTATTGGTTGCAAATGGATATTTAAGACTATGAAGGATTTGAAAGGCGATGTAGAAAGGTACAAGGCTCATCTTGTAGCAAAGGGCTTTACCCAGAAAAAAAGCATTGATTAAAAAGAGACTTTCTCTCCAGTTTCTTCGAAAGACTCTTTTAGGATAATTATGGCTTTAGTGACACATTTTGATCTTGAGCTACATCAGATGGATGTTAAGACAACGTTTCTCAATGGTGACATTGATGAGAAGATTTATATGGTGCAGCCAGAAAACTATATGTCAAGAGATGCAAAGCAAATGGTTTGCAAGCTAAAGAAATCCATCTATTGACTCAAGTAGGCATTTCGTCAATGGTATTACAAATTTCACCACGATGTCATCTCCTTCGGTTTTGAGAAGAACTTTGTTGATGATTGTATATACTATAAGTTCAGTGGAAGTAAGTACATTTTTCTAGTTTTATATGTTGATGACATATTGCTTGCCACTAATGATATAGGCTTATTGCACGAAACTAAGAGATTTCTGTCAAAAAAATTTGAAATGAAAGATCTTTGTGACGCATATTTTGTTTTAGAGATTTAGATACATCAGGAATGCTCTCGAGATATTCTTGGATTATCACAAAAGAGTTATATCGAAAAGGTACTTAAAAGGTCTAGCATGCAGGATTGTAAACCAGGTGATACCCCTGTGTCTAAGGGAGATAAGTTCAGTTTAAGCCAATGCCCCAAAAATGACTTTGAAGTTAAGGAAATGCAGAAGATTCCTTATGCTTTAATTGTAGGAAGCCTAATATATGCTCAGGTTTGCACGCGTTTGGATATTGCGTACATTGTTGGAATGGAGATATTTAAGTAACCCGGGATTGGATCACTAGAACGCAGCCAAACGGGTTATGCAGTACTTGCAGAGAACGAAAGATTATATGCTCACATACAGAAAATTGGATAAGCTAGAGATCATTGGTTATTTTAATTTCGATTTTGCTGGATGCCAAGATAGTAGGAGATTCACTTCGGGTTATATCTACTTGCTTATTAGAGGAGCTATTCCTAAAAGAGTGCTGAGTAGATACTTATAGCTTCTTCCACCATAGCAGCAGAGTTTATAATATGTTATGAGGCATCCAATCACGGGATATGGCCGTGAAACTTTGTCACGGGGCTGCACATTGTGGACTCTATTAAAAGACCACTTAAGTTATTTTGTGACAATAACTCGACAGTTCTATATTCTAATAACAATAGGAGGTCGATAAAGTCAAAGAACATCGACATCAAGTTTCTAATTGTTAAAGAGAGAGTTCAGAGTAGAAAGTTTTTTATACAGCACATTGGATCAAACTTCATGATTACAGATCCGCTTATTAAAGGAGTGCCACCCAAGGTCTTTCATAAGCAAACTGCTCATATGGGTGTTACATCTTTTTAAGATATATAGTTTCAGTGGAAGTTCGTATTGTAGATTCTTTTCATATTAGACATTTTTCACTGTCATTTTGGATACAATTTTTGGTTAATTTGTTCGAGGTTATTTTCTGCTTTAAGATATTTGGTTTATTTTGTCTCTGAACTTATTTAAGATTAATCTTACGAAAGCATAAGGTTAGAATAATTGGAAATAAGCATGCTAAGATCACGTTGCTTATAATTTCCATGCTACACATCCATGCTTAATCCATGTCATTTGGTTATATCAGCATATGTGACCATTGATGGGTATACTTACATTAAATGTGGCGAAAGTCGCTTTGATCTTATATTGGTATGATTAATGGACTAGATTGTTTGGGGATGCATACAATAATGATAACAAAATTCTAAGTACTCATAAAGTTAATTCACAATTTTAAGGTAACACATAGAGCCCAAGTGGGAGATTGTAAGGATTTTTAATCAAACATGTGGGCTTATATGTATATAATTGTGTATAAAGGCTATCTTATAAAGTTGAGCCCAATTAATTAAAGTGTTATAATATGGTTATGGTATTTTGGGCTTTATGCATATATTTTAAGTATGTGCTTTATATGTGTAGAGGCTGGGTTTATAAGTTCTAGTTTTATGATGGGCCAAGCTAGAAATTAGATTAGGATTTTACCCTAATAAAAGTGGTTATGGTCCCTAAATTAAACGTACGCATAATTCTTCATGACATCCCAATATCAGAGAGAAAACTTAAAAAAAGGCTATGTTCTATTTTGGAAGACAAATCGTAAGACTCCAGTGCAGATTTCACAATAGATTTAGGTATGCTTCCACTTTCATTTAATTCTTGATGATTTGATATGAACAAATCATGTCTTTAAATGGATTAAAACCCTACATTCTTCTGTTACTTTTATCCAAGACCATCTCTATGCCATCCCTGCATAGCCACAAGTTTTAATTGGTCTCGTCAAAATTTGTGATTAGGTAGTGATACAATAAGGTTGGTCTTAGAATAAAAGGAACAGAGGACTTCACTCCAAAGTTAGACAGAAAATGTGGCTGGTCTAGATACTAGGAACTTTTGTGTCTCTGTGAAAAAGGAACATGGGAGCCATAAAGGACAAGACAGTAAAGACCAACCTCAAAGGTCAGGTGAGATATGTTTTGGTTCAAAACAAAACAAAAATACCATCTACATTGTTGGTGGAATATGATGTTTTCAAGACTAGGAATGCAGCTACTAAGGTAATAGAGAATGTCATAAAGCATGAATGTGTTAACCTATGGTAGGAGAATTGCTCACTGATGTTCTTTGACAAATCGGATTATACAAAACTTACAACAATAATCAAACTAAATTGGTAACTAGGAATCCGGTAATTTAGTCAAGCTCATCATCTCTTTATACCTTTCTTAATTATTAGACTAATTAAAAAGAAATTTAAGTAATTTAATTAGCAATTAAATAAAGAAGAATTTTCAATAAAGAATAAATTACTGTCTTAATAAGGAAGAATTTAGAGATTATTATATGGATTATAATATATACTATCATAATATCATTCCCTTGAATTGAAAGTGATAAAAAAGCGAATAAATTGAATCTGGAAATGAGATCACAAAATCCAAGAACATATTAGCAATCTAGTCTTGAGAAAAGACATAAACAAGATCAACCATGTTATGATAAACACAATGATGCCCAAAGTAGCAATTGATCTCAATATGTGTTTGTGCATTTATGAAATATTCATTCTGCTTAATACTTCAATTATCATAATTAAAAGGAATAGTAAATGAAGACGAAATGCTCACACTCTAAAGTAACCAACATATCTATAGAAGTTTAGAAGTAATATCAATAAAAGCTTGATATTCAACTTTGACACTGGATTAAGAGATAATGGTTTGCTTCTTACTATACCAAGAAATAATCACCAACTAAGAAACAATAATTACTAGTGGATTGACAATATATGAGACAACAAGTCCAATCAACATCTTAATAACCTCACACCTGAAGATAAGATGAGCTAGAGTATTGAAGACCATAAAACAAGTACCTTTAATGTAATAAAGAATACGAAGAATAGTCGTGTAATGAGTGGTGTGAGGAGCTATGATGACCTAATTAACAATGTGAAAAACATAAGTAATATCAAGACGAGTAATAATAAGATAAATATGATTGCGAATAAGTTGATAATATAAAGTAAAGTTAGGAAGATGAGAGCCATTATAAGAAGAAAAATGAGTATTAGCTTTAATAGGAGTGGGGACAATTTTATCATCAATAAGACCTACAAGAGAGATAAGGATAGTACCTTACTTAGTCTAAGATTATAATACCCTGTAGAATAAAAAATAATCTCAAGACCCAAGAAATAACTCAAATGCCCAAAATTTTTTATCTCGAATTGGCAAATGAGGAAGTTTTTAAGATTATGAATACTTTGTGTATCATCACCAATAATGATCATGTGATCAACATATAATAATAACAAAATAATACCTTACTCAAAGAAACAATGCATAATAATAAGGATTGGACCAGAAAATAAACTACAAATAATATAACTAAATTTAGTAAATCACATATGAGGAGCTTGTTTAAGTTCGTACAAAATCTTTTAAAAAGGACAAGACTTTATCTAGAAGATGATCATAGTCATTTCAGTAAGATCTCCATTTAAGAAGTCATTCTCGACATCCGTGTAAAACAAATTCCAATTACAATTAGAAGTGATATAGACTATAAAAGCAACAGTCAGCTTATAATCAATCTCATATTTTTAAATATAACCTTTAGCTATAAATCGAGCAGTATATCATTTTACTAAACCATCAGCTTTAGTCTTAATTTTATAAATCCATTTACAACCAACTACAATTTTTTCCATAGGTAAAATAATCAAATCTCATGTATTAGAGGAAGTAAGTGAAATGAGTTATTATTCTATTACTGTAGCACCCCACTCCCGCTGAACCCGAACCCGATATCGACAGTGATATCCGAATCCGTGCTCCTCGAGGGTGGCGTGTCACATCACTTAACACATCACTTAACACTTAACAAAAGTCGGTATAAATTTTTTTTTTATAAACTCTTTTAAACGCTTTGCACTTATCACTTATGCATGACCACTTTCTCTTTTCAAAACATTTTG
>JAOTAY010000191.1:13293905-13311255 GCA_025629805.1 Erythroxylum baracoense
TGATTTAAAAGGTTTCTTAGAGTGTTTAGCCTCAACACAAATTTGACATTTTTCCATTTCATTAGTGATTTGGTTAGCTAATAAGTTTAAGCTTTGCATCCTCTTAATTGACCTCACATTCACATGCCCAAGTCTAGAGTGCCATAAGTCTAAAGACTCAACAATATAAGCAGAAGAAGTAGATGCATTCTTTTCAACATAAAGTACAAATAAGTCTCCATTACAAAACCCTTTTCCAACAAAGTTCTCATTCTTAGTCAAAACTAGCTTATTAGAATCAAAGGTCTTAACTCTGGCTTTATTAAGCAATGCACCATAAATCAAGTTTTTATATACATTAGGAGAAAATAAAACATTTTCTAATGCCAACACTTTTCCAGAAGTGAGTTTGAGAGTGACTTTCCTAACTCCTTGGACAAGAACTTTGTTGGAGTTGCCCATGTATACGAATTCACCATTAGCAGCATCATTCAACTCTTTGAACAGGTCCTTGTTGGTGCAGATGTGGCATGTAGCTCCTGTGTCAACAATCCACTCGACCAAATTTTTAGCAAGGTTGACTTCAGACACTATAACAATAATGACCTCCTCATTATTACCAGCTTCAACCATATTAGCTTAAGGCTTACCAAAACTCTTCTGGTCACCCTGTTGGTACCCAATCTGGTTTCCTTTCCTGAACTTTTACGTTTTCTGTCCTTGGCCTTTCTTCTCATAGTTGATTCTAGCTTGACAATTAGCAGCAGGATGGCCTGGCTTGTGGCACCACCAACAATCATCATCAATCCTTTTGTGTTTAAACTGACCCTGTTTGTTGTTGAAAGGCCTGTTTTGTCCATCATTCTTCTTAAAGTTATTAGCATTTTTATGTTTTACCACATGAGCCTTAATAGTAGGGACAAGGGTGAGTGTTTTGGTCTTATCTTGTGCAAGGTTGGCATCTTCAATCTTTATATGTTCTATCAACTCCTGAAGCTTCATGTCTTTCTTCTTATGTCTCAACTGGTTTTTATACTCATTCCATGAGACATGTAGGTTATAACTTGAAACAACTCACACATGTTCATACCCTCGACAAGGATTTCAACAACTACATTTTCATACTCATGTAGTTGCTCCATAATAGGCTTATAATCAACAATGGTAAATTTTAACCACCTAGCAACATCATATTTCTTAGTACCGGCATCATCCGTCCCATATTTCACTTCTAAAGCATCCCAAATTTCCTTAGTAGTTTTGTACTTGCAGTAGATATCAAACATATGGTTGAGTAACACTCCCCTAACGATACAGTTGTCTTTAGTAGTCTTCGGGTCAGTATTGTCACTAGGAATCTTTTGAAACGGTACATAATCCATTTAGTATTGTTGAAAGTAAAACAAAATTTTCTCAGACCATCGTTTAAAATTTCTCCCATCTAGAGCCTCTAATCTAGTTAGATTAGGTATAATTTTTGGGGCTATGATGATAAGGGTTGAACCTATATGGGGAACAGTAAGTGCAGAACCTACGTTAGTTTCATTTGTAGATGACATATTAAATCTAAAAGTAGAAATTTCTCACACGAAATAATCAAACAATATGAAGAAATCAACATCGTATTTTGAATTCTACCAAATTAAATACGCAGCAGCAAAATCGCAGTAATTTCCAATAAATGATAACAACACAATAATTTTTCTACTTAGATTGTTAATGAAAGTAGCAATAATAATTAAAATGGAAGGGTTTATCTGAAATGCATGGCATTGTGAAAAATCACTGTCCTAAGTCAAAAATTCTCCCTCTACGGTGCAACAGGACAACGGGATCTGACCCCAAAGTTAAAGCCTTTTCTACCAGCTTCAGTGCACTTTAAAGGGTGGAGTAGGAACTGTCTCCGAAATTAAAGGAAGGCAAATAAATGTAGAATTTGTGCGTAAGACAAAATACATGTATAAGGTGTTTGTATGTAAAGGAAAATGCTTGAGTTGGATGGAGAAAATAAAGATTCGTGAGAGAAGAAAAATAGAGAAAATGAGTAGTGTTTAACGGTCTCATTATTGAGCAGATGCATGACTCTATATATAACTGAAACAAAGTATACATTGGCAATATGAGAAATGAACGTTGAAGCATAATAATGGCTAAACATTATAACTATTAAAGGATAATAATGAGGTTGACAACTGTAAGGTCCAAGTTATAGACCAATAACACCAACATGTTGCTCATTGAAACTTTGTCTATGAAAAATAAATTCTTAAAATAAAATGGAAGTTATATTATTTCAATTGTTTTGTTTGATAGACTTGATCAAAGTGATGATCTTGTAGTATTATGGAAGAATGCCAATTCTTATTTTGTGACCGATTTCTTAAATACCTATATTGATTTTGTTATTATTTTCTCAAGTACTCTTCATTGGCACCACTTGCAACTATTAATTTTCATTAAGGAGTCGTAGAAGGCATGTTTGACATTTTTTTGCGAGCTTTGTCGAGAAGATCATCCATTGTTATACTGCATAACTGATGACTTTAATGATTTGTTGAGCATCTCATTTAAATTGATACTTTAATGGCTTTTGTGAGGTGATTTCATATTATGTTTTGCTAGATATTCCTTTTAAAGAGGTAGAAACTTAAGAGAATTAATTGACACTCATATTGGCTCGCTTTGTTTCTTTTGATGGTATCATCTAATTTGTGTACTGTAACTTTTGATCACTCTTCTATTTTTCCATTGGTCGATGGTACAGTGTTTTAATTATGCTAAGCATTTTTGTTTTGAAAATGCCTAGTTGAGGAGTCTCTAACTAATGTTATTGAGGGGAGGTAAGATTTTAATTTATTTGGTAGTATTATGGATAAGATGAAACATTATGAGAAAGTCCCCTGTGATTGGAATTTTGCAATTACTGGTCAATTTTATAGCATAAATATGACAGTATTAAAAGTAATCCTTAACTCTTTAAGAGCATGGTCAGTTTAATTCGAATAGTATAGTTCATAGTACTCAAAAGTAGCTTGGGAAGATTTTGATTCAATAAGAAATTTATAAGAAGCAATGTTCAAAGATTTCTTTTAGCTTAGAAAAGGGGATTCGAACAAAAAATTCTTTCATTCTTTAACTTTTCTAGGCAAAATTTAACTTTAATTTCTAAGAAATAAAATGAAAGAGGTGAAAGGCAATGATAATCATGAGGATATGAAAGTCATAATCTTGAATTTCTTTTATTCTCTATTTAATATGGTACCTTTTAGTTATAGGTCATATTTTACATATTATTGTTTCTTAAGATATGACTAAGGATAATGAAGTTTTAATGGCTCCTTGCACATGTCAAGAATTTAAGAAGGCCATGTTCCAAATGCATCTGGATAATTTTATAGGACTAAATGGCTTTGATCCAACCTTTTATAAAAAAAAGTTATAGGAGTTATTCTAGATATTTTTTGGGCTTACATGGATTGAATGGAGTTGGGTCAACGTCTTATGTAGTTAAATGATAATATACTTATGCTAATTTTAAAATGCGGTCAACCTTTATCCAAACAGTAATTAAGGTTAATAGCTCTTTGTAACATATGGTACAAGGTAATGTCCAAATCAACGGTCAATTAATTGAAAAATATTCCCCCTAAATTTTAATCTATCTCAAGTAAGAGTATTTAAAATAATTTTCCATTGTTTTTAATTTACTCCATTTTTTAAAGTGTAAAAGAAAAGTTAAGGTGGGTAATCTGGCTCTTAAAGTTGATATTAGTAAGACTTATGAACATGTAGATTTGTCTTTCCTTTACATAATCCTTCTTAAATTGGCTTTTATAGAGACTTGGATTTATCTGATCATATTATTTATCTCTTATGTTTAATTTTTTTATCAACTTTAACGGTGAATTACTGGCCTTGCTATTCGTGGTCATGGATTACAGCAAGGCGATCCTTTTTCGTTATATCTTTATATTTTATGTACAAAATAGAGTTTTAATATGTTTTCCAAATCTGATGGGAAGGAAGGATTCATGGATGCATTTATAGAGGTTCTCCTTTTATTTCATACATGTTTTTTTGTAAATGATAACTTCTTATTTAACATAATGAAAGATGAAGCTCGTCATATGAAATTCACTTTAAAACAATATCGGGATGAAGGGTCAAGCCATTAATTTTTAGAAATTGGACAATCGTTAGTTCTAATAAGCTATCTTATTATATGGATTCTATTTTATCCATCTTTGATATACACACAAAACTTCAAGGCAGAAAATATCTTGGCCATCCTTCTTTGAATAGGAGAGATAAGATGGTTGTTTTTTCATATATGAAAAAGAGAGTTTATAATTAAGTAGCATCTTGGAGAACTATATTATCTTTTGAGGCAAAGAAAGAGGTGGTCACTAAAATAATGATTCAAATACTGTCTATTTATTATATGAGCAATGTTTATTTATTGTATGAGAACTTTTCTACTACTGGTATCCTTGTGTAATGAGATTCAAAAAATTATAAATTAATTTTTTAGGAAATGAAACAAAATTGTTCACCAAAAATTAATTAGAAGTTGAGGAATAAGTTTTATGTGTATAAAGAATATGGTGGATTGAGTTTTCATGATTTACATTCCTTTAAACTTACTATGTTGACTAAGCAAGGATGGAGCCTCTTTCTTTATATAGATACTCTAATATCTTAGATCTTCAAAGTTATATATTATCCAAATGGTGGTTTAATGTTAGCCAACTTAGGTTATGATTTATGTTTTATTTAAAAAAGTATCTTATCATCTTCCTGTTTTGTAATAAGTTTGTATATAGAAAGTGAGAGATGATAATCATATTTAGTTTTGGGCCAAACATTTTTTGGTTTGTTCAATTTAGGGTCTAACATTATAGCTTGCTCGATTAAGGTCTAAACGTTATCGAGTCTACTTAATATTAGGCTATTTTGAACGAAAATTTGGAAATGTAATATACGCTTCGTTACTATATATAAATTTTTTTTGAAGAAGCCAGATGGATTCCACATGGATTTCATAAAAGATAAAAAAGAAAATCATTTGTTTTTTTAACCCTTTCCTTTCCTTTCCTTTCCTCTGCGACATCCCTATGAATCCCTCTATTGTTACTATTCCCTTAAGCCCCCTCTCGCTTCTCTCCTTCTCTCTCTCTGAGTACAGATTTTAGGCTTCTTCTAACTACATCTTTGGCCTTTGGTTTCATCATTCGTGTGATTTGCATGCAAAACAAAGATTTCCCATTCCTGTTGCTCAGCCTTTTTTCTTTGATCTTTGAGTACCTGTTTGTTCAGTGTATGGTTTTTGAGTTTTTGATTAATTTAGTACGTTGTATCTGTGGAGATTTCGTGATTAGAAAAATTGACCACTTGGGTTCTCTTTCCTTCTCATTGTTTTGGCCGAATGGGTTCTCTTTCCTTCTCATTGTTTTGACCAAAAACTCATATGGGTACTCAACGAAAAAAATGTTTTTTTTCTGGTCAGATTTTAACCAAAAAAGCTGACCCATAAACTGAAATGAATGATTCTAATTATCCTATTACAATTGAAGCTCAGTATTACCATAATTAGCCCATTCTAGTTTAATGTGTGTCTTGTTCGACAAAAGAATCAGAGGCACTTCTTTTTTACGCCAGTTACTGGATTGAACTTTTGTATTAATATTGCATTTGTCTTAGGTACTTGATTGATGACATAGAGTGAAAGCTTTTGACTTTTTAAAACCAGTTTCCTAGTCGTGATTTACAACTGGTGCTGAGGCATCCAGTAAATAGTTTTGCAGGAAGATGGGGATATATTCAATTGAAACCATTTGCCACTAGAAGCTATTTTAGGGGCATTCGTAACCCACTTTACCTGGTTCTATTTATGAAGCTTCTTATCTGCTTTAAAAAAACATTTACGGCCATTTATCTAGTTTGTACATATAGTGTTTCTAGTGCTTACCAAATTTCTGGAACCATTTCCTAGTATAAACTATGGACGTAGATTCCGATTACCATGAAGGGTGTTTACTATCTTATAAATGTCTCGTTTGTTTGCTAGCTTTATCTGTATTACTTTTGAGGAGTTAATGATCTTTCATGATGAATGCATTAACCAACTTTTGATTACAACTCCTCTGGCCTTAATTAATTGTGTTGTTGATGCATTGGGAATGGTAATTATACTAATTCATGGTCTTTTATTTTACTTTTATGATGTACTTGTGATGATGACGATTTTAACTTAGATAAATCAGTATAAACACTTAAGACAATTGTTATTCTTTCTTGTTTCAAGCAAATCAAAACACTCATGAGGCATTTTTGAGATAAGTACATCTATAATGAAGAACATTTGTGCTTAAATCTTTCTTTTTCTAGCAAAAAATTTGTAACTGTTAGAAAAGGACTCAAAGGATGTTAATAAGGAGGTTGTTGCAAAAAAAGTTGTAGTAGTTGTTAGGTTCCGATCATGCATCTCATACATAATATATATCAAATATACGTAGTAGAAATAAAACAGAATCTCAAAAACTAGATCTACTCATGCATATAGATATAGAAAAACAAAAACATGAAATGTAAGATGTTTACATATCTTTCTGACGATCTCCTTCGTTCTTTAAGCTTCTCCACGTTGGGTTGTCGTAAACCACAACGATCAATGTTGACTGCCTCTAATGAAAGTCCATACGTAGATAGAAGGATGAAACCTCACTAGGAGATTGCTAGAATTCTTTCTTTGTGCTAGAAAAGACAATAACTCTTGAGAGAGTTAGAGAGAAAAAGTGTGTGAGTAAAAAAAGAACCTATCTTTTTCATTTTGTGTCTTATACAAGATGCATGAAAATGATCTCAATTTTTTGCACCATTTGTCCTTCCATAACACACATCACTAATGGAAAGTTATGGGAAGTTAGTGGTCATGAATAGCATGCATTAATGGAAGTTATGTGAAGTTGATGACCATAAATAACATGCATTAATGGAAGCCAACAACAGTTGTTTCTAATCCATTCCATGCAATGTTTTCTACCACGATCATATCGTGATACAATCACGAAACACTCTCTCATATCTTGAATCACCATTCAAGACCATTTTACTCATCCTTCATATCTCCTATGTGTGTGACCCATTAGGTTCCTGGTTATGTTGGCCACTTGAATTAACACTTAATTAAAGTAAATCAAGAGCGATATCTAGCAACATGTCATGACCTCCAATTGACCAGAAAGTTAGTGGTTTGACTACAAACCCTTCCATACACAATGGTTCCATGCAGTTTGTCCTTTCACCATCTATATCCCACTTGGTTCAGAGTATGGTCAAGTGTCAACTCCCACTAGACTGACTACGTCACATCTAGTCCAAGTGATATTAGATCTTGTCCTAAGGATCTCATTACTATATTTATCATTCAAGACTCTCTTCATGACACATATCTGCTCTGGCCAGAGATTCCCGAGTAATGACCCCGATAAGAGGCCGTGAGTATCATCACCATCTATCAGAAGTGGTGAATCCTTTATTGGCTACTCAATTACCTCTGAATACCTCAAGTAATACCCAATTACCACCCTATGAGTAACCCCTGAAAGGCACCGATGAATGGAATCAAAACACTGGATCAGTATCTGAGATATCCTTAAGCACCTCAAGTCAAAGGATACTTGCACTATTGCCATGATGAGACTATCACTGACACTGGAATAGAATATCCATATGATTGTCTCATAGTAGGTTAATCCAATGTACTTACTACCCTTAGTAAGAATCCACATGTTAACTCTAAATAACTCATGTCTACAGCTTATGAGATTTACTGCTTGATCTAATCAAGGAGTATAATATGTGCTAGTCTATCCAGATTAATGATATCCCATTTCATTAATCCTATGACTAGGAAAAGTTTAGATACTAACATAATTACATATGATAGGAATCTCATTATTATGATCTCATCATGATTTCCTCTATACTATGTTTTGTATTAAGGACTTCATTAAATCAACTTAAGATCAACGTCAAATCCATAAATGTATGAACATCAAAATAATGAAAAATGCCTTTATTGATCATAAAATGATTTGTACAATAAATGCTAAAGATGGTTGCCTTCAGAGTACTTCTCTAACAGTAGTAACATAAGAATCGAAATTTGGTGGTGAAGATCCATTCTTTTATAAAGATTCTTAACTGAAATTTCATCTATGTTTTTCATTCTCTACATTATACAGATACTCCACAATATTTCAACATAGAATAAATTTCATTCTTGTGGGGAATTACCTAAGAAGAGAAAGGAAGGGGCTTTTAATTAAGGCACTTAATATTTTAGACTTCTGTGGCTTCTATTGGGGTCTTGGCCTTGCTGGCAATAATTTGCTCGAAAAGATCCCTTATTTTCAATTCTTTGATTGTTTGGAAGAGACCTGTTCCATTGCTACTTTCAGGGAAATCAACATGCTTTAACATTTGTTGGGTCACTTCATAGAACTTGGTGGAGATGTTACTCAAGTGGCTTTCAACATAGATCTACTTATCTAATCTATCAAACTGTCCATCCATCTCTAAAACAAACACCTAAGATTGAAACACAAGAAAGGGAAAAAAACTTACAAAAGTTTAATTTGTTTTAGTTTCCTCAGGTGCCAAGAAAAGAGGAAGCCCAAACTTATTCAATATTTTAACTCGAAACACTTTTCACATGACTTGTAATGTAGATCAATAAAGATTAATGTTAAGAAGTTTTAAAGCAGATACCTCATGTCCTTAGTATCGGTCCAGTAATAGAACTTGATGCCTGGGTATGAGCAAGTAAGCTTCCTTCCATATGGTATCCATGAGACGGTCAAGCGTTCATCAAATAGATAAATAGGGCTAAAGAACTGAACCTCTTCTTTCATTATCAACTTAACTCTTAGGATCTTCCCCTTATTGTCATATGGAATGAGCTAGGTTGGCAGAACTTTTATAACAACATCAACATATTGCTTTTGTGGATCTGTAACTAGGTCATATATGAAGAAGCATAACTATGTCATACACCATTTTCATAAACAACACAAGAATCTATATGAAGTTAATTAGGAAGCCTTCATTTTGAAGAAACAATGTTATTAATATCAATCCACTTCAATGTTTAGGAAGAGCCAATTATTAGAATGATATTAATATAAGGATCAAATTCTAGTTTACAAGCTTTATTGCTAGCTTTGTTAGAATCATTCATTTCGATTTATGTGGTCGATTTTTCTGGCTAGAATCTGACCAGAAAAAAAACATTTGTTTCGTTGAATACCCATGTGAGTTTTCGGCCAAAACAACAAGAAGGAAAGAAAACCTAAGTGGACAATTATGCTAATCACAAAATCTCTAACAGATACAATGTGCTAAATTAATCAAAAACTTAAAAAACATACACTGAACGAACAGATACTCAAAAATCAAAGAAAAAAGGTTGAGCAACAGGAATGGGAATCTTTGTTTTTCATGAAAATCAAATGAGTAATGAAACCAAATGCCAAAGATGTAGTTGGCAGAAGCCTGAAATTTGTAATCAGAGAGAGAGAAAGAGAGAAATAAGAGGGGGCTTAAGGGAATAGTAACAATGGAGGGATTCATGGGGATGTTGTAGAGGAAAGGAAAGGAAAGGGTTGAATAAAAACAAATCATTTTCTTTTTTTTCTAAAACTCCACGTGGAATCCACCTAGCCTCTTTAAACACTTTTTTATATATAGTAGCGGCGTGTGTATGACACTTCCAAATTTTCATTCAAAATAGCCTAATGTATGGCAGACACGATAACATTTAGACCTTAATTAAGCAAATTATAATGTTAAACCCTAAATTGATCAAACCCAAAAACATTTGGCCCAAATTTGGGCATTTAGCCTTTAGTTTTGTGATGATTATTAGTTAAGGAATGATCACAATTTTAGAATTATAATTTCTAGTTTGAAAGATTTTATAGATTCGATGATTCTTCACTTCAAGAATTGAGATGTGGAATTATATAAACTTGAATAAGAAGGACACATACCATGTTAAATGTTGTCATTGAGTTGTTTGTGTTTTGGAGGCTACAGATGAGAACTTGAGATTAAATGAGAATCGGTCGTGTCTTTGGATGTTGAATATCTATACCAAAGTTGAACACTCCATTTAGAATTTGCTTCATAATTGTCTACCTACATGATCAAATTTGGTATGCGTGGGTTACAAATTAATGGACTCTTGCTATGATTGTTTCTATGTAGAAACTAAAGACATCATTTATGTATTTTTTCAATGTTTAGGTGCAACAAAGTTGCTTTGATGTAGGTTTTACATTGGATGCTAATGTGATTGGATTGGTTTAAAATTGAATTTTTGGTTTAATATCTTTGTCCTCTTTGAATTTGATAACCTATTTATGTATTGATCCTATAGGGTATTAGAAAATTTTGAAATGATTCCCTTTAGAAAAATGATTCATTTCTTCATAAGCCACAATCTTTAGTTTTTAGAGCAATAAAAGCCAACTCTAGTAGGTAGAAAGTTTGACCAGTCTTTAACTCACTCATGTGTTTTAGAAATTCATTGACAAATTGTAATAATTGATGTTTTAAGATGAACTTTGGACATTATGATGTTTATTTCACATGTTTTAGAAATTCGTTGACAAATTATAATAATTGATGTTTTAAAATGCAATGCAGACACTACGATGTTTAGATTGTTTTAAAATTATTAATGTTTTCATATAAAAAAAGAATAAAGTTAATTTGTGATGGAATTCACAACTATCTTAATACTCTTCTAAAAAAGGCTAAAGATGTAGCGTTATGGTTAGTTTGTGGTAAAACACTTAAATAAACTATGAATGACCAAAAAATTAGATATAATTAAATTTCAATATGTTATGTATTAATTCAGAATTGACTTGATGCGAATTTTATATTTTTCTATATGTATAGGTTTCACTATGCCATGTGACATCCATATGGTATATCTACCTTTTAAAAACAAAACGCAACTACCATTGGTGTTTTAAGCATCATTGACCATCATCTTCTCTGTTACTAATAAGAAGGGTAGCACTTGATGGGACATTGTTGGTAGCGACACCATAAGAAGAAAAAAATGTATTTAGTTATCTACTTTAATTTTTCCAACATTTTTGAAGAAAAAAATGCATATATTGAATTGCAATCTTGGAAAAGAATCAATATGATGATTCAAATGGTGAATCAAAACCAAAGCCTAAATTAGTTAAAAGGAGATTGTCTAATGTAAGTGAATATCATGTTCTTGAAGATAATTATAGTGTTGGAAGTCCACTAAAGTGGCCAAAAGACGTGAAAACTCTAATGATAATGCTAAAAATCACTAAAGCCACTATAAAAAAAACAACAATAACCTAGTGAAATTCCACTAATACGCGAGGTCTAGGGAAATCTTGTAGCACACAACCTTACCCCTAACTGGTAGAGAGATTGTTTTCAATAGACCCACATCACAAAAAAATAAAAAAGAAAAAAATATATTTGCATGCCCATATTAAAAATAAAATAAAATAAAATAGATAAAAATAAAAATAAAATAAAAATAAAAAATTTGAATAAATAAAAATATAAAAGTAAAATAAAATAAAAAGAGTCAAAATAAAAGATAAAACAAGTAAATAAATACACAAACAGAAAAGAAGACAAGTTAATAAAAAATTGAAGAAGTCATGCAAGAACACTGAAGCCACTACCAAGTTCTGAAAATGTTGATGTAAAAATTTTATCAAGTGAAGATAATGACAATGAATATCATAATGAGGAAAAGGTGATATATAAGATTTTGATGCATTATAGTACAAAAGGCTTGTCCATTAAGTCGAACAGAGCCAAGATATGTAAGAAACCTCCTTCTTCATGTCAAACAAGTGATGGCACAGGTGAAATAGAACCTTAAGAGTCACAAATCTTATATACTTGTGTATGCAACTCCTAGCAAATTAATAATAATACATGTAAGGACTATATTAATTATATTAAAACCATTTGTTAATTCCAATCTATCTGAATGTGACAATCTAACAGACAAAATATCATTTTTAAGGGAAGATAAATAAATATGGATATGTTTTCAGATGTTGGTTGGGATTGAATTGTAAAAAGAAAAGCATATCCACTCGGATTTCTATTTCCTTTAAAATTGTTAAAGGATAAATTTTAGCCCCTTAGAATATGAAAGCATTTCACAGTTAGATGGAAATAGGTCTTAGGTCAAAGGTTAGTTAGACCACACGTATAATGGTGGCATGCGAAACTCTAAGGTAACTTAGCAAGTAAAATCAAGCATGTGTGAGTTTTGTTAGAGTTTTAGACCCAGTATAGACCAACTTGACTAAGGCTAATTTTTTGATAGATTAAGGACTTAGCGTTTGCTCAAATGAATGGAAGATGACTAATGGACTTGACATGGGTAAGCATTGGACCAGACCAGTGTATTAAGAAAGACTTCGGGCTTGGATGACTCATCATCAACAGATAGAGATCGTGGAAAGATCTTGGATGATGTGGCAAATAAGATCACAGCAGATAGACATCAACTTTAAAAGATAAAGAACATATGGGAGGATCATTTGAAGATAGCGGAGATCTTCGTAGATATGGATGTATCTTTCCTAATTAAACATAATCTTTTATCTTATTAGTTGGGATGTAAATAAATCTTAAGGTTTAAAAAACCTTATCGGACCAGCCGATTAAACTGGGAATAGTATGAATCGACAAGTTGTCTAATTCAGTTTAGTTTAATATCTAGTTTATATAAAAATTGGCCAGATTATCAGTGAACCAATTAGTTTACTAATGAAGTGGTCAGAACCGATTGTTTCTTCAACCATCCTCGCTTTTACTCTTTACCATCTTCTCTTCTTGTCATTGTTACCTTTTTTGAAAATTGCTAGTCCCTCCATAACCCACAAATAAACTTTACTACCATCATGAAGCAGAAGCAATAAATGTAACTAATCATGAATCGCTAGAAGCCAACTAACCACACACAACATGATAACATAATTGTGACCATCTTCGCTGTAAGAGTATTTATAAGGAACAAAGGAGCTCCAAGGGAGGTTGAATACTCAGCTTATAGGAAGAGGGAGGTGTGAACAAATGAAATAGTAAAGGAGATAAGACAAATCTGGAAGAAGATGAGATGACATGAATACATAACATCACGACTCTCAGAGCAATTCTTTGAAGCTCTCGGTAGAAAGGCACGAAAGAAGATGAGATGAGTTTGAGAAGAAGCAGTAAAGACAACTCTAGATTAAATCAACTTTCTCTTTTGATCATAAACGTGTTCAGAGTCTACCTTCTCTCTTATATTATGTTTTGTTGTCTTCAACTTTATTCTAAATAATTTTTCTGGTTGACATGACCCCTCACTCCGCTCTACTTTACTCTATTTAATATTTATTGCATTTGGTAAATTAGTAATTGTAGATTCCCTAATCTTAATTCCAAAGGGAGTTAACGTAATTCTTCACCACAATTCTATAGATTTAAATTTCACCATTAAAAATAATAATTATTAATTAGTGACAAAATTAGTAATTTTGTCTTAGATAAATAAACTAATTGAGATGTAAAAAATTATAACATTGTCATATTTTGACGATTTAAAGTGCAATATAGGGATATTTTCAATTTATATTATCAGGAAAAAAATATTTTACTATAAATATGGTTATCAAAAAAGCTACTTTCTTGTTTTACTTTCTCTCATATCTAGTCATTAGAATATTTTTTGCTTATTTAAATTCCCACTTCCAACATTTTTTGTTTTTATTTTAAACTTCAGAGCATCAACTTTAATTAATTGTTTGTAAGAATTTATGATTTTGCCCCAACTATGAGACTATTATGTAAATTGCAAATAGTTATTCCACCTTTTAAAACTATTTCATGAATTGAGTTTACCCAAAAATGATTTTTGGATCGAAAAAGAAGAATCATGACTTGATCTTGATTATAATGAACTTAAAAAGGTGATTTTTGAAGAAAAATACATTTATCACAATAAATGAATTAAGAACATCTATTGATGGTCAGTTCATATCTTATTTTGATCATATTTAGGTTAAAAGTATAATATATTACAAATTTACAATTGAGAATAATTTCATGCATTACTTAATTTATCTGAATGCAGTAGAAGAAGTTTATGCAAATACTTTGGATGAAAGCTTAGTTTATGAGTCTTTAGATAGTGTTGGAGAATTTGGAACTTTTAACGATGATGAGACACAACCTCGTTCAGAAATACAAATTTAATTATTATTATTATTTTAAGTTTTTATATTAGACTCAGATATATTTATTATTATTTAATTATATAATAATAGACATTAGTGCATTTTTATTCTTATAACTTTTAATTCTTATTTATTATATACCGATTTTATAGTGGTTTAACACCGATTAAATCTCTAAACCTTAAACCTTTTCTTTGATCGGTTCGATGTTCGGTCTAATTTTTAAAATATTAATAAATCCTATTAGATAGAGCTCTATTTAGATGAGGATGTCATCTTATTGAATAATATGATGTAATCTAATTAGGATAAGATGTGATCTAGCTAGTTGAGTTCAATTAGAATTCTGATTTAGCTATCAAGCTAGAGGTGCCTATAAATAACTCATTTAAGCCTTACTCCTCACATTAAAATGAGAGAACAATCCTTTGTGTACTTTAAGGGAAGTAATAAAGGTTAGCATCTGTTATATCTCTTTCGTGCTCCTATTATTGTCATTATTAGTTTAGTGCTTTCTCAATAATCTTCCAGAGTGTGAGAGTTAAACACTCGAGGGCCATAAGGTGTTTGAAAATAAGTTAGTTTGTTAACGATCACGTGGGAAAGGCTGAATCTTGCTTAAACGGACCTAAGTAAAATTGTCTTGTAAAGGAGTAGGCACAACTTGCGGTATAAGTTTGGTGCTTTAAAAAAGCTTTGCAACAACTGGTATCAAAGTCACACTTTGATATGACAGGAGGCAACAATTTGATAGAGCGTGTCAATAGAATAGAAGAACTTATAGAGCCAATTCTTTAAAGAAAGGAAGAGGTCATGTCTTATAATACTCGATTCTAGATGTTAGAGTAGCAGAATCAACAATTGCAACATCAAATAGATTTGATCAGGCCACAAAAGGAGAATAAGTTCAAGATGACAATCCTAAGGTGTACTATTACAATTCAGGATGTTGGGCATATTGAGAGCACCTCAGCGAAGGTGCATGCACCTAAGGTTTTTGGGGGTGTGTTCAATGCGAGGGAGCTCGATAACTTTATGTGGGATATGAAGTAGTACTTTGAGGTTACTAAGGTACCTGATGTTGAAAAGGTCAATGTGATGATTATATACTTGGATGGATATGCGAAGCTTTAGTGGAGAGAGAGGACCTTTGCTAAAATTAGTGCGGGTAGGGCTTCTATCCATGGGTGGGAGAAGATGAAGAAGAAGTTAAAAAATCAATTCCTTCCCATGAAAAATTTTTGGCTTACGAGGGATGCTTTGAAGAAGCTGAAATAAGATGGATTGGTAAGAGATTATGTTAAAAATTTTAGCTCTCTAATGCTGGATATTAACAATATGTCAGATAAGGACAAACTTTTTAACTTTTTGTCTGGGTTACAATTATGGGTGAAAATGAGGTTGCGAAGGTGAAATGTAAAGGATGTGGTTCGTGCATTCTCAACTATTGATGCCTTGGTGGAATTTCAAGTGATGAAGAAAACTAAGGCAGACTCATATACTTTTTTTAAGGGCAAAGGCTTAGCCGAATAAGAGAAGAGCAAAGGGAAAAAGAAGAAAGAATATAAGAAAGGAGATTTCAAGGAGAAAGACGAGAAAAATGATGGCTTCAAGAGTGCGGTGACATCCTCGTATTATCTATGCAACGACCCACATTTTGAGAGAGAATGTCTAAAGAAGGAGAACCTAAACTCCTTGATTGTCGAAAAAGAGGAAGAAGATTCAAAAGTGGCAATGAATCCGAACGCTTTATTGAATAAGGTTAAAGGTGAATGCAATCCTTTTGGCAAGCTCATGTACGTGAAAATATAAGTCAATGGAATAAAGGTAACCACAATGCTGAATATGGGTGCAACACACTCTTCTATGGTGGAAAAGATGGTGTGCAAGTGTCGACTTAAGGTATCAAAGACCCCAAAAAAGATGAAGACCCCTATGAGTAAGGCACAAGTCGTGGTTGGAGCTACTTACAATTACCCAATGAGTATAGGAAGTTGGCATACCAAGTTTAACTGTATGGTCATATTATTTAAAGATTTCAAGTTGATACTGAGGATCAATTTCTTGAAAGCAGCAAAGACGGTGTTGTATCTAATTTTAGAAGGTATGCTGATCATGCATGAACAAAATTCCTTCTCTGTTAACTGTTTTAGATCCGATGGTAGAATGACAAATGATACAATAACGGTAGCATATGTATTGGTCATAAGCATTGGAAAGGGTTGGAGAAAGATATGTAAACTTATCTCGCTACCATTTGAGAGAATGATGAAGATCATACGATGGAAATCCATGATGCAATTGTAAATTTATTGAGGAAGTTTTGAGATCACACGATGGAAATCCCTGATGAGATTGTAAATTTATTGAGGAAGTTTCGAGATGTTATGCCAAAAGAGTTGCCTAAGACCCTTCCTCCTTGTTAAGAGTTATATCATAGGATCAAGTTGGCTCCTAGACTCATCACACTTGCACGTGCCCTATATAGGATGTCCCTGTTGGATTTAAGGGAGTTTCGAAAATAACTTGGTGAATTATTGGAGGCAGGATTCGTCCAACCTTTCAAAGCTCCATACGGTACCCCGTTATTATTCCAAAAGAAGCAAGATAGAACACTTTGAATTTGCATGGACTGTCGAGCCTTGAATAAGGTAAAAATAAAAAATAAGAATCATGTTCCCTTAGTTCAAGATTTAATGGACAAATTGTCAAAAGCTGTGATTTTCACAAAGCTTGACCATCAAATTAGGTATTGAAAAGTATGGATAACTGAGGGCAATGAACAAAAGACAACATGCGTTACTCGATGTGGATTATACGAATTCTTAGTCATGCCATTTAAATTGACTAATTCCCCTACGATATTTTACAACCTGTTGAACGACATGTTACACGACTTCCTTGACAAGTTTGTTGTGGTGTATCTTGACAACATCGTAGTGTACAATATTGATATGGCAGAATGTAACACCCCACTCCCGCTGGACTCGAACTCGATATCGATAGTGATATCCGAATTCGTGCCCCGCGAGGGTGGCGTGCCACATCACTTAACAATTAAAAGT
>JAOTAY010000191.1:13314772-13341696 GCA_025629805.1 Erythroxylum baracoense
AGGTGTAGAAGAGTGGAAAAGTGGAGAAGAAATGATCAAAATTTCAAGAAGGACAAAGAGGAGAGGAGCTTCGGATGATGGAGAGAAAATTCACTTAAACCACCAAAATAAGAAGAAGACATAAGGAGAGTCGTGAGATAGAGAAAAGCAACAAATAAAAGACCAAAATTCATTTTTAAAGGGTGTATTCGTGAGTGAGGGATGAGTGACAAGTGTTGGTGACACTTGTCACCATCCTATGATTCTATTTGGACTCTTCTTTAAAAACTAATCCATTTAACTCCAATTTCTAATCCAATTTTCTCCAAATTTCAATGACATAAGTCATGAAATCTCAAAGTCATTTATAAAAATTTTCACTGCCATTTGACTCTGAATTCTACTGCTATTTGTCAATTGTCTTGCCACTTGGCATTTTTCCTAGTCCGGAAACGACCTCGAAAAATTGCCAAAAAAATTTCTAAAATTCTCTAAAAATCAGAAAGCCATAATAACCCTCTCCAACACAATTTTTACACACACAAAGCATATTTTTCAAGGTTCACATCTATTCACAATTATACCAGAAAATGTCATGAATGCATGTATAGTCATTTACATGTGCAAAATTCACTATTCACGTGCATATATGAATGCATGAATATAGCAAAACAATTTTAAATACTCCTAACCCATTCCAAATTACTATTTTACCCTTCCCATAGGTGAGGGGATGTTACGTGGTATATGCTAGAATATGTATAAATATGGATCTGTCCAACTATTTACCGGATACTATTCCTATTATGAGAATGGGACTTGATGGTTCCTTTTATAAGGATAGTGTTTTAGTTCAATACCAGTGGAAGTCGTCCCTTATTGCTTAAGATAAAAAATGGATTCTTATAGGTAAAACTTTCATTAAAGGGGATTATAAGGAACTGATGGGTATTGGTCTCACAAACATTGAAGTAGAATAGAATGAGGACACCAGACTTGTTTTTATAGCTAAAGGTGGTCAAGGAAAAATGAACCAAAAGGTGTTAGGAAAAAATTAGAGCGGGCAGACAGTGCTAGGACAATAGGAAGTGTAAGAGATGTAAGGGAAGGAGAGATTGCTAAAGATAATGTTGGAGATAAAGCAAAGGAGGCCACTAAAGCCATTAAGGCAGGTAGGAACGAGGAACAACTGTTGGATAATTCACCACACATCCTGGTTATTAATACTAAACAGTTGGACCAAAAGGAAAAGTTTGATCCTATTATGGACAAAAGGGAAGAGGATCCTACTATTGGAGAATTTTTGACAGTTGATAAAAGGAAAACTAACAGGAGCAAAAAAAAGAGCTCCAAAATCAATATTGCTTGAATTATGAAGATCTTAGCATAGAATGTGAGGGGAATCAACTGCCCTAAAAAGCTATCAGCTCTAAGGAATTTTGTTTATAACACAAAGCCATGGATTTTTGCTCTTTTAGAAACTAAAATTAGATATGAAAATTGAAAGTATTGAATAAACTAGGATTTAAATGGAAATTCATCTCAAACCATCTAGTCCATAGTTACGGGAAAATCATTATCAGATACGATCCTAATTTGGTGGATGTTCGGGTCTTTTCCATAGAGACGTAAGCCATACACCTGAATTGTAAGCTCCTTAAGGTAAATATTTGTTGGCCTCAGGTCTCGATTCTTATTTCACGGCAACAAGATGCCAAAATTGAAGGACTTTTAAAAATAAAAGTATACAATAAAATAAAAAGTGTAAGGTTTGCCCCAAAATGGCCGTGCATTTTAAAATGCACGGCTAAAGAAACAAAGAGTCGCGATCGTGCATGTGCACAATCGTGAAATTTTATGAACAATATCCGTTCATCACGATCTTGCATGTTCACCATCGCGACCTTCCAAAAAATAAGGGGTTTGTCGCCTGCTGCATATACCAAGTTTAAATCATCATAACTTTCAATCCCGAAGTCTAAAAATTATAAACTTTATGTCGTTAGGAAACTAAGAGAAAGAGCTACAACTTTTATGAAGACAATTTTGCCTAATTATGCCTAAATCATTACAATTTATTCATTAAATATTTAGAACACATTTTTATCCCCTTTTTCTCTCTACTGTCAATAGAAATTGCTACCAATATCATAAGACCTGAATCCAACAATCATAGACTATGCATACATAACTCCCAAATTAACCATTTGCTTAAGAATATTTATCCAAAAGTTGTTAAACAACTAACAATTTTATTCCTAGCCACAATTGACACTTAACAGAGAAGAAATTTCTGCATATATTCAAAAGAGCAACTCTGTGATTCTTACTGTCGTTTCTCAAACAAAACAGAATTTCATTTCTCAACTAACGCAGCATTTATACATAACTTCAATTGCATATTAAGAGTCAAAACGGTAACATAATACAAAAATACAATCATGAATGCATGATTTCAAAGCTACCTAAGTTATTTGAACTAACTTAGTTACAAAAGATGAGCTTCTTGGAGATTTGTCAAAGTTTTTGCAAGGTTTACTATTGATCTGTTGATTCTTACACCTAAGAAGTGGCAAATGATAGGGTGAGCTGCAAAGCTCAGTAGATAATATGTTTATAGCCATTAGTGATGAACCACATACACAACCAAACATATTCATAAATTTATATCACATTTAAATATAACAATCGAATTATTCATAGTTCGAGCTCACAAATAACTTATTATTACTTAAATCAAATCATTTATTTTTCAATCATCAAAACATAACATTCATTCATATAATGTGTTTAACAAATTAAAACAAAATGCGGACATATAATAGCTTAAGAGAATCCCATGGAATAAAATGACAAAACCAAAGTTTACACTATGAACAAAATGAGTCCATTTTTCAGAGCTCATATGCCACAAGCAGGTAGCTGAGAGAAGGCTATAGGTTAACGTGCACTTGATAAACGAAATGGTATCTCTCTTGCCCACACAAGCAAATTTTCGATGCTTACTTATTTCATATCATATTCATATTTTTATGCAATTTGTGTTTTCTTCTTTTTATTAATACCAAAAGTAGTGAAGTCTTTTAAAACAAACATGATATGAATCACAGATTATTTTTCCCACATTCACAATGATAAAAAGGCAAGCATTTAGGTACACATACAAGCAAATAATTCAGCCCATCAACATAACAACTATAAACATATTACCTACCTATTTTCTTATAAATCCAAGCTCAAGTTTGTTCATCCTTTTGCTCTTGATTTCGAAGTTCTTGGTTCCCTTCAAACAAACATATTTTCATTCAAAAATCATATACGAATAGAACTTCCATAAAGCTCTATTATCCAAAAATGAGCTTAGACTTAATCTGCTCTTAGTTTATCTAACTATAAGAACTAAGATCTAGTTAAAAGTTCATGAAAATTTAAGAACATAAATCTCTTGTTCCTCTTCTTTCTCTCTTCATGTTCAGCACATAAAAACCTAGTTTCTTAACTTTCTTCTTCTATCAAAACAAGAAAATAAATAAAGGGTTACCTAAAACTTAGCTGAACGTTCTTCTTCAACTTCTTATCTCCTTTATCTTTCTTTCCTTCTTCTTCTTTTCTGGTTCGGTTTCTGCCTCTCTTCTTCTACTTCTTTCTACATTTTTCTTCTCTCTTTCTTTCTTATTTTACACGACTCTCTCTCTTTTTCCCTAACCTCTCAAACACGTCTCTCCCTTTTTTCTTGTTGTTACACGACTCTCTTCCTCTTTCTTTAGTTTCTTCTAGGTTCTTCTTTTCTTTCTTTCTTAACCTCATGAACACATCTCTTTCTTTCTTCACTCACACACCCCTTCATTTATTCTTCTCTTATTAGTGTAAAACAAACTCTAATCTTCCAAACTTACCCTTCCATATTTACTTTAATACCTTTTAACTCCTTAACCTAACTCTAACACTTCCATTTAATCCATACAACGATATGTAATTAAAACATATTCATAAATAAACTCCATAAATTTCTAATTCAAAAATTCTGATTTTTACTCATGACTAAACGCTAACAATTTCTCATTTAATAATTCTAACTTCCAAAAAAAGTTCGGGATCCAACAAGTTTGACGAGGGCATCAAATTCACCTAGTGGGGTGGTTTGTTAGCTCTATAACACATGAAAGCATTTCACACCTAGCTAGAAACTGTCATTGAGTCGAAGGTTAGCTAAATCACACGCATGACGGTGGCATGCGAAAGGCCAAGGTAACTTAGAAAGTTAAATAAAGCATGGTGCGAGTTTTGTTAGAGTTTCTGATCTTGTACGGACTAACTTGGCTAAGGCTAAGTTCTTGATGGACTAAAGGGCTTCATGTATGCTCAAATGAATATACCATGACAAATGGACTTGACATGGGTAAGCATTGATAAGACCAATGTGCTATAAAAGGCTTTGGGCTTGGATAACTCGTCATCAACAGATAGAGATCGTGGGTAGATCTTGGATGATGTGGCGGATAAGATCACGGTAGATAGACATCAGCTCTAAAAGATAAAAATAATGTGGGAGGATCATCTGAAGAGAGTAAAGATATTCATGAATATGGATGTATCTTTCCTAATTAAATGTAATCTCTTATTAGTTGGAGTGTAGATAAATATTATCAAAGTCCTATTTAGATGGGGATGTCATCTTATAGGATAATGTGATATTATTTAATCATGATAAGAAGTGATCTAGCTAGTTGAGTTCAATTAGGATTCTAACTTAGCTATCAAGCCAGAGGTGCCCATAAATAACTCATTTAAGTCTTGCTCCTCACATTAGATTGAGAGAGTATTCCTTTGTTTAATTTTAGGAAAGTAATAAAGGTTAACATTTGTTGTATCTCTTTCGCGCTCCTATTGTTTTCTTTATTAGTTTAGTGCTTTCTCAATAATCTTCTAGAGTGCTAGAGTCAAACACCCAAGAGTCGTGAGGCATTCGGAAATAAATTATTTTGTCAATGATCACATGGAAAAGACTGAATCTTGCTTAAATGGAATTAAGTGAGCTTGTCATGCAAAAGAGTTGGCACAACTTACTGTATAAGTTTGGTGCTTAGAAAACCTTTGTAATAATAACCATCTCATCTTTGATGAACTCGAGCAATGAAATAAAAATTTAAAACTATATATGAACATTAGTGACGAGGATCAGTAGTTGTCCACTACTATAAAAATAAAAGTTAACTTAAATCAGGATATAATTAAGTTAATTAGTTTAATCAAATTATATTATAATTAAATTCAATTAAGTTCTATTAAGAATATAAAATAAAAAATTAAATTATTTTAACTTAAATTTCATGGACGTAACCTACGCTACAAATTATAATAGGATCGACACAAATTAAAAAATATTAAATTCGTAATCAGTTAGTGTTAATGCGATATGTAATAGATAGAAATTTAATTGTATAATTTTTATTTATAAATATTAAAATTTATTGTAAGCGTTACGCATTTTGGTGAATCACTTATTGGTAATATCATATTGATACTAGAAAGTTCACGTCCATTTTGTCATGCTCGTTAGTTCTGACTTCTGAAATGGAAACAAGACAATTAGGATCATGGGAAAGAAACAACTAATTGGTCACCTCCAAATTCCTAGTGCTAGGGTACAACATGTTCAAATAGTATGTTTGTGGAAATCCTAGAAAAGGAATGGAAGAAAAGAAAAAGGTATTTACTGAAATAGCTCCGAATTCATGTTGACGAAATGATTGACGTCCTTTGTTTCACTTATTAAAGATTACTTAGTTAAAAATTGACAATGGAAAATGTTTATAAAACTTGGTGAAGATTACTGGAGAGGCTGCTAATGAACTATGACCGCCTTTGCAACTTTGATGAAAACATCCTCCAAGGTGGTGTCAGAGAAACCCCAGGCAAACACTGGGAATCTACTTTTAGCATTCTCAACTGCGTGAAACACATCTGCAATTCTGACCTCATGTTTAGGGATCTCAAATTTCTGTGTTCCAGAGATATGGTAAGTCCTTTCAGCATTAGGAGAGAGATGTCTGATCATCTTCATAACTTCTTTCTCATGTTCCTCCGTTGTTGTCATAGTAAACACGTAAGATCCCCCATATCTAGCCTTCAACTGTCATGCATTAAAGAGCGTTACTTTCATTTTTGTGTAAAATCCCCATACTACTTGAGGGAGAAAATAAGCAACTTACAGCATTATGTATAAACCATTAAACTGAAGAAATTAACGAAAAGGACAAATGTGAAGCAAGTTGTAGAAGTAGCAAGGAACATTTTTCGCAAAGTTACCTCTTTAGGGTTTCCTACGCATTGCAGGCTGCCATCAGCAAAAATTCCTAGTCTATCACAAAGGGCCTCTGCCTCTTCCATTGAATGTGCTGAAAGAGGCATGTTCAAGTTGAAACAAGCTCTTAACGGTGAAAATAGATCAACCATACAAAAGAAAAGATTATATGTACTTGTGAGAATTATTGCTCTATCTTGCTTTGCACGCTTCACTACATTCCATAAACTGTTTCTTGAAGCTGGATCTAATCCAGTACTGGGTTCGTCCATGTAAACCACCTAGAAAAGTTTTCAAATTATTAGGCAGACCATAAAGATTTTTACAAATGCAATAATCCAGTTTGATATATACTCACTCTGGGATCACCAATCAGTGCAATGGCAACACTTAGCCTTCTCTTCATGCCTCCACTGTACTTCCCAGCTTGTTTGTCAGGAACCCCACCATTAAATAAATCGACACTCTTAAGAGATTCTTCTACAGCCTATGTAAGAAATAATAATGTACAGCAGAAAAGTGAAACTTGGGAGTTGTTTCGTATATGAAATTATAAAACACTTCTTATTTATTCAAAACAAAACCAAGGAAGAAATACATTATGATGTTTCCCATTTTAAAGAGTCGTTCAAAACCAGGTCTTTTCTGTGCAAATGCTTAATAGAAATGAGAATCACGAAACTTACTCGGTTCAATGCAGAGCCTTTTAGGTTCTTTAGTCTACCATAAAACAACAAGTGCTCCCTTCCCGTTAAAGATTCCCAAAGCAAGCTAAGAATGTCAGAAAACAAATAGGTTATGACTTGAAAGACAATGCTGAAAATGAAGTTGAGGATGAAATTGAGGTCTTTAGGATTCTGACTTACTCGTACTGAGGACATACACCAATGCAGGTGTAAATGCAATCCATCTGAGTCTGTAAATCCAGACCTGAAATGTATGCTGACCCTGAAGTAGGTTTTGTGAGCCCAATCATCTAATTAACAGAAAAAGTAAATGAGTGAGTGCTAAGTACATACAACCGTTTACATAATTCAGGAAAATGTTGACTGACCATACTAATAAAAGATGTCTTCCCTGCACCGTTGGGTCCAAGCATACCGAAGCACTCAGCTCTAGGTAAAGCAAGAGATAATCCTTTCACTGCAACTTTCTTAGGGTTTCCGTCCCTCCCTGGATACACCTTTCTAAGGTCATGGCAAACGATTCCATGGCTTGCGCTTGGTTCCAGTAGTAAACGCTCAACTTTCTCCCTCTGCATGCATTTCAGAAAAGAAAAAATAAATGCGAGTCTTTCGACCCTTGGAAAAGAAACTCAACTACTGCTACAGATGAGATATTACTTCCCGAGCGACATCCGGTTTCTCCACATTAACAACTTCGGATCCCTGCCTCTGCATACTTTGCATCCGAAGAGATAATGGATTTTCCTTGGTAGAGTTCTGCAGGAAAAACAGAGGACTTTTCCCACTCTCAAAAACTTGGTCCATGTAATATGTAAGAAAAAGCGAGAATAACCACTCCAGAAACATGATAATCAATACATCTTTCATCCCATTTTCTGGATCATCCAAACTTTCCCATTTCATGCCACCAATCCCCGCCAAATTTGCGTTCATACTATATTGCCCAAATTCATATAGCCCTCGAAATAGAGCGAAACCAGGATATAGCTCCATTACAATGATCCAGACTCCTGCAACCAGCAGGAAATTAGTCAACATAATTAGTCACCACACTAATCTGTAAAGATGTTTACATCTGCAAAACATTCATGTTATTCGCTTGTGCAGATAGCTGCTACTTACCAGGGAATTGTGAATCTTCAATGAAATTCTGGAATAGAAAAGCACCTAGGAGCCCAGTCCCGAAGACACTTATATAGCCAACAACTGTAACCCATTGAAAGTCAACCATCATATTCATGAACATTAATATTGGGATAGAAGCCTAAATAACGTCTGATTTATTTCAAACCTGTGGCAGTCTTAACATTTGAGAAGAAAGTAGACATCAGGAAAGCCACGGAAATTTGCAGATTTATGTACATAAAGTAAAATACACATTGGATGCTGTAGGCATTCGTTGAAAAAAATTTCAAACCTGCAATTGCACTGAAAAATCAGAAACTTAAAGCAAATGACGAACGAAGATAGAATGACTGGAAATTACCTATAACAACCCCAAATATTACAAAAACCAGCATGTACAGCGTGGATATGAATAGAAAATACATGTATGTAATCAACCAATAAGGCCCATCACCAAGTCCGTGCATTTTCATCATAATCCTCAGTTTTTGTTGTTTCTCGTAAACCAGAGACGTCATCACCACCTAAAACATAAAAATATTAAACAACAGAATGGAAACATTGAAATATTAAATGTTCAGGAAGTTGTTATTATAGGGTTCAAACCTTAAGATAGATTAAAATGAACCGAGTGTTCAGATGCTTACAGGGAATAGTTGTAGAACAACCCATGTAAAGAAGATTGTCCCAAGAAGAGATGCAATATCTATGTTACCATTGGCAACAGGTTGATACATTCCTTTGATAAGTTCCAGTAGTATCTGTGCACCAGGCCCTTTTACAAACTTCAGGTAAGCATTTGACGCCTGTGGATGTAGAATTGTAAAATTCAGGCAATGCAAAACTGAAAGCAATTTGTCATGAAACATGAAAGAAGGGAAATATTATGCCATAAACATATGCTCCTTTTAAGAAGGATGGACAACTTTCCAGATAGGAAGTGCTTCAAAAATTTTGAGAAATAGTGGAGAAACAATAAAAAGCAGCCAGCAATTCCAAGAGAGAAACAAACAAGAAGGGAAAAGAAAGAAGGCAAAAAGGGGCAGTAGTCATGAAAAGTAAAAAAATTTCAAGGACTTTATGATTTTACAACACTTTCAATAAGGAAAATTCTCAGACTAAAGCCTCAAACCCGGCAAGTACTAAATCGATATGAATAAATATGGAACATCTATATTTCCAGCTCATACCAGATTCACCGTGGCCGGAACAGAGAGAAAATTAATGCCCATATTGTTGTCTTTAGAGGTTGCGTTGTACCAGATGCTCAGATTGAACGTTTTGTGATCAGAGTTTAAGAAATCATAGGCTGCAGGACATTGCAGATGTTATATTCCTAAAGAAAGCCATTACAGTCCAGAGATAAAAATAACAGTCAATTAAGGTAGGTCCACCTGCTAGTATCTCATTAATCTTCCCCTCTGAATTTCCTTGGCTATAACCTTGGTACAGTTCTTTGTTCACCTCAGAAGAACTATTTCGCCACAAGTTTAAGGCTTGAGCACATGTTAACCCTACATTTAAAGACCAAAACAGAAAAATCAGAGGTTACAGAATATTACATACAAATTGTCTGCGAAAGTAAGAAAAATAAGGTTTCGAGTAACAGTTCTCATATTTCAGATCCAGAATTGCCTAACGTATAGGTTATCTGCATTTAAACATTTGTTTGCAACAACTAAAGTTCCACCACTTGCTAGTTGGACAATATATATCGTTACATACTTTGCATATTGTCTAATGCTGGGAACTGGATGAGAGCGCTGGAGTCGTTTAAACACTTCGGTTGAATATAATACATGTTGCCGTCCAATACCGGACTTATGTTATTTAGGTCAGCGTCGCCATCTACACCCTGAACCATTTAAGGTTACAAAAGACATGAAATTAATTGTTGACAAGAGATAAGCAAGGTTGCCAATGACTATGGCATACAAGAAAATTGGAAAAGGTAGAAACAACTGACCAGCACATAGTTGTCTACCATATCTTTATAATTGGAAGGCCTCAAGTTGAGAGAATTTGAGAACATATTCCCAGCCAAGACTATCAAAAAAGAATGAATTGCACATAATGATAGAGGTAATTCTTTCGTATCCACTTCATTTATCAAATTTTAAAAAAATAAAAACAATGATGCAACAGTTCAAGGCAGGAGGACAAAAGGTATGCGTACTTTCTCCAAGTGATCGATTACTTCCACTCATAAGTACGGTTACAGGGCAGGAACCTTTAACACTTCTGCATGACGCATCTGGCAAATCTGTGAAGGGAAGAACATTGGTCTTCACAGCACGATACTCGGTCAACGGCATTTGCAAGAGAGGAGGCCACTCAGGGAGCCTAGGCGCTGGACACCCAACTTTATTTGGATTTGAGAGACAGTTGCTGTCTTTGTTTCCAGGGGTGCTCTGCCCTTTGTTAATTAAAGCTTGAATGAGAGAAAGCAACATGCAGAGTACAAATGGAAAGCCAATGAGCCGACAATTTGTCATAACCTTGCGTTTCTGTAAAAGAAAAACAAAGGATACATGACATTCGAACATGTGTGCAAGTCAACGCATTGGCATGCAATTCAAAATCACCCGTTTCTCTAAACCGTTACATCTCCAAGATATCCACAATGAATGGAGAAATGAATGAAAACAAAAGCAAAAGTGGGTTAACTGACATCCACAATGAGATCTGGAGATAATTTTTACCTTAAGCACATGTATACTAGATTTTCATGTAATTTCATTAATTATGAATCGTGTTACCTACTACAAGAAGCACAATCAACCACAACTCTCAATTAACAAGGAAAAAAAAAAAGTCTCATATCGGAAAACAAAGCTTAGGATATTCTAACTTGGCCCAAATAGTTTCCGTTCCAAAAGAAGAAAGACCATATAAAGACAAAAGATCAAATATTCTCAGGAATTTAACACAAGCATGTTCAACAACTGAAATCAGGTGAAATCAATCATTATAATCACCGTCACAGGCTTATAGATAATCAGAACCAAGATTACATACAAACACGAACACTGACATAGAAATGTATAGAGCATAGAGCGACCTGGAAAGTCAAGTTCTTTCGAAGTAAAGCATTGGCCTGAGTCCCGAAAGATGCACGATTACGTGGCGTGTTCGCCATGGGAATACCAGGTAGGTCCGTTTGCGGCTTTGTAATCTAAAGAACACTCTCCTTCCCGACAATCTATATATATACACACATATATCAAACCCTATTAACTCCTCTCCACTGGTCTCCTCTCCGTCTGGATAGATATGAAATACAGAGTGATGAAACAAGTTGTGTAACAGACTCACTTTGTCTCTCCCACCGTTTCAGTGCTTTTTCTCCCCTTTTCCTAGACATGAACGCATGTTAAATGTCATGCAAATAGTACCTTCTTATGTCCTGGCAAGGGAAGAGAACGATGAGTAAGATACGAAATGACTTTTCTGCCCCTGTACATCACATTGATTAACCAAAAGACCTCATTACTAACTTCCAAATGGCAACTCCGGGTAGGGTATGTATGTTTTTCGGCTGGGATAAAGCCTAAAGGTCTGTTTCTAGATACCCACATATGCCTATGCCCTGGTTTTCCATCTGAAATTCACAAATGCCATTCTCAAAATTTTGACAAGTCTCCATGCCATACAATGGAATGGACAGTCTTGATTTGTTTGGGTAGGGTAATGTTACTTTTAAGGGCACAATCAGATCCAATGTCGATTATAATTTTTTATACAGGTATATGAAGAATTTGGAAGGTTTATTGGGACGAATCTTCAAAATACTGGAATTAAAGTTCTATTTGGTGAAAGTATAGTACTCGATAATAACCGAGATCATGTTGAGATTTAACTATAAATATAATACAGGATGCAATCTAATTTTCACATTTTGAGTATCAAAACAGATAAATCGGATGCAAAATGAAATTGATCTCTGCCTAATATTTATATACTTGATTTGATTGTTTTCATTACACGACAACAGTCCACTGTCTATTTTTGAATGCGTAATTTAACGTACCAAACGGCCCTTTTTAGAGAAAAATCTCAACCGCAAATGATACGGTACCATAATTAAATTATTTATACACAAAAGGACATGCATTGATACAGGCGCCTGTACATGGGAAATCAGACGATGATCCAGGGATTGGGATTTCTGGTGGTGGTGGTACTGAAGAATTTTTGCCTTTAAAAGAAAATTGCTTTTTGATCCAGAAGGGAACTGGAGATGCGTAAAAAATCCCAATTAATATCTTCATCATGTACAAACGACAAAACACGGTTTTGGAGATGGAATCCCATTCCGGATGTTGGGATCCTACTCCCAGCGTGGGAGGATCCTGCATGAATCATTTGCTAGCTGACGGTGGCGAGATGGGTCAAAGATCTCCGGACAAAACGTTGAAATTTTAAAAAAATTTAAAAAAAAACACACGAAAATGAGCGTGTTAATTCCTGTCAACAACCATAACATACCATGACCCCCGCCAAGGCCAACCCAATCCAGCCAACCACTTTTCCAATTTCACTTTTTGTCCGTTGTTCATTGGTAGAGATGTTGCAACAGTTCAGGGCAGTGTTCCTCAAGAATTTGCTTCTTTCGTGGAGGAACAAGCGCGCAAGTTTCCTGCAGATTTTCTCTTCCTTCTTCTTCATCTTATTACTCTTCTGCATCAATAAGGCGACCATGTCTACAAACTCTAAGACCACTGCCAACGAGAAAGTCACCGACCCCAAACCTCTGGTGTCACCCCCTATACCTCCTTGCGAGCAGAAGTTCTTCGCGAGGACTCCTTGCTTTGATTTCATTTGGAGTGGTAACGACACCTCTCGCTTTCACACTCTCGTGCGTTCCATTATGGATAACAACCCTGGTAGGCCTATTCCCGCGAGTAAGGTACGGTATCAAGGATGCAAATTGTACTTTTTACATGGTCCAACGCATCAAACTTCTTTCAGATGGAGCCGGCTGGCTTACCACTGCACTTCAACAAGTGATGAAGTCAGTTTTTGTTCACTTTTGGTTATGCAGGTGACGTCGTTCAGAACACGAGAGGAAGTAGATGCATGGCTTCTTCAAAATCCCATGCGTTGCTCAGGAGCACTGCATTTTAGAGAAATAAATTCCACTGCAATCAGTTACGGCCTACAAACTAATTTCACAACAGTTTCACGGCGTGGAGATGTTGAAGATCCTACATTCAAATTTCAAGTCCCACTTCAAATTGCGGCGGAGCGTGAGATTGCTCGCTCTATTCTTGGAGGTGCGGACGTCCTCGCAATTATAGTTGAAATGCCTGAAAAATATTTAGTTTCTATTTTATCTAATCTAAAAATTGATTCATATTTTATGTTCTGGGATATTCAGATGCAAATTTTGGCTGGACTGTTGGATTTAAGGAATTCCCTCATCCTCCAAAGGATGCTGTCGTTCTGTTGTCCGTCATTGGACCACCCTTTTTCCTGGCCTTTGCCATGTTTGGATTTGTATTACAAATGGGTTCATTGGTTGCAGAGAAAGAGCTCAAACTTCGCCAGGTTTTTCCTCCATTGGCTTATGGATTTTAACTAGTGGCTCTTGCTTAGCTTCCTTTATATTCATGATTTAGCGATGTTAATTAAGCTACTTTCCCTTCCACAGGCAATGAGCATGATGGGTCTTTATGACTCTGCATATTGGTTCTCCTGGATCACATGGGAGGGAATGATTGTGCTTATTTCATCACTTCTTCTGGTTCTTTTCGGGATCATGTTTCGGTTTGATTTTTTCAAGAAGAACAGTTTTGAAGTTGTGTTTCTGGCTTTCTTCCTTTTCCAGCTGAATATGGTGAGGACAATTTTTACTACTTACTCAAGAAATGACTTCTAACTTATACCTATCAATAGTTAACCCTTTCAGTTTTCTTATTTTGACGCCAGATTGGTTTTGCATACATGTCGTCAGCCTTTCTTAGCAAGTCATCTTCAGCCAATACAGTGGGGTTCTCTATGTTTCTTTTTAGCTTCTTGACACAGGCAAGATTCCGTTATAAATTTAATCCTCAGAATTCAAACTAGAAGTATCTGTGGGTTAACCAGTCTTATTGTTGGTATTTCAGCTTGTTACAGTGTCGGGATTCCCGTATACCAAAACAGTTTCTGTTACCACACGAACAATATGGTCATTATTCCCACCTAATCTTCTTGCGGTTGCCGTGAACCAATTGTCCTATGCAAGTAGTGATCCTGAATCTGTTGGAATTAGTTGGAGTACGCGGGGAAACTGTTTACCAAGTCTTCCAGGATGTGTTATTACAATTGTGCGTAAATTCTGAAAGCCTTTCATTATTCTTAATTTGGGTTCATTTATGAGACTGACTGACCAACTGTCAATCAACTGCAGAATGATGTCTACATGTGGCTGACCAGCACTTTCTTTCTCTGGCTTGCTTTGGCAATCTACTTGGATAACATACTTCCAAACGCATCTGAGGTTGGAAAACCTTGTTTTTACTTCTTAATGCCGGGGTACTGGACTGGGACATCTGTAAACAAGGTCAAAGGTGATAAGGATTTCTACTTTAATCGATAGATCACAACTATATTCAATCTCCTGACAGCCCTTTGCTCCCTTCTTTTAGAGGACATAGATTCAGCCCCAAAGGAGGAGTACAATGCTCTAGATGATGATGTACTTGAAGAGGAAAACATTGTCAAAAAAGATGCGAGAGCAGGCACGGTTGATCCGAATGTTGCAGTTCAGATACGAGGCCTAGTTAAGACGTATCCTGGCACCCGCCGTATGTGTAGCTGTTGCTGTTGTTGCAAAGGCAAGACGAAACCTTATCAAGCTCTTAAGGTGAGCAGAAATTTGTCAACTTATGGAACGAACCCAATTGAATTAGTTTTAAATGAAACTAAACTGGGACGTCCGGTGGGTAGTTTTAAATGAAAGGAACAAATTTTCTTCCTCAACTATGAATATTATATGGGCAAAGACACACACTGCTGACTGCATGTTTCTCGTAGGGTTTATGGGTAAACTTCTCAAAGGATCAGCTGATTTGTCTGCTCGGACCCAATGGTGCTGGTAAAACTACGACAATCAACTGTTTGACTGGCAATTTACCTGTGACTAGTGGAGAAGGTATGAGCTGATTTCCTTTTTCCTTTTTTTTTCTTCAATCCAATTACTGCGGAACTCATCTTACCTGCCTTATTAACAGCTTTGATTTATGGACATTCCATTAGAAGCTCAACCGGCATGTCAAACATTCGAAAGATTATCGGAGTTTGTCCTCAGGTGAACTCTAACAATTACACATATTTCCACCCTGGTGTTTCTATTTGTATGCTAGTGTGAGTTATGTTTATGCATGTGTAGCAATTGTCAAGCACGACGTATAGTGTAGGCCTTATATTTCCCTCCTGAATTATGTATGTCTTTTGCTTTATTTCATAGTTTGATATTCTTTGGGACGCATTGACTGGCGAAGAGCATCTCCACCTCTTTGCCAATATTAAAGGTCTGGCCAAAGATTCAATAAGTTCGGTACGTTCCAGTTGTTCATGTAAGCAGTGAGTCCTACATTTCTTGTTAAAGAGTGTCGTTTAACAATAACTATTACAATTCCAGGAGGCCAAGGAGTTATTAGAAAGCGTAGGACTCACAGCTAAAGCTAAAGTTAGAACCAGGAGCTATAGTGGAGGAATGAAGCGTCGCCTCAGTGTTGCTATAGCTCTCATTGGTGATCCAAAGTTGGTAATTCTAGATGAACCGGTACGGGAATTTGAATACTTATTTTGATTTGATTGCCCAAGCATATTTTCATTATCTGGCTCTTCAACATATAGACAACTGGTATGGATCCAATATCGAGAAGGCAAGTATGGGACATAATACAGAATGCAAAGAAGGGTCGCGCCATTGTTTTAACAACACATTCAATGGAAGAAGCTGATGTCCTAGGTGACCGCATTGGAATCGTGGCCAAGGGTAGGCTTCGATGCATAGGAACATCAATCAGATTGAAGTCAAGATTTGGTACCGGTTTCGTTGCTAACATCAGCTTCTCTGAAGCCACTCGAGAAGCTGCGAGTGATCACCTGCCAGTGACGCAGTTCTTTAAGGATGTATGTTGAGTAAATAACATGATTGACCAAGTTGTCGGCTTAAGAGCTTTGGTTTGGTTTCTTACTTTGGGCTATTTATGGCAGTTTTTGAACGTATCACCTGCCGAGGAGACCAAATCCTTCCTGACTTATGTCATTCCTCGTGACAAAGAGGGGCTTTTAATGGTAAGCACTAAGCATTACTTGAATAGCCCTTACCCCTTTAGAAGCATAAAGGCATTTACAGGAGTTCTTAGCCTTTAAACTCTTTTAACAGGAGTTCTTCGCGAAACTCGAGGGGAGAAAAAGCGAATTTGGTGTATCAGATATCCAGCTTGGGCTTACAACTCTTGAGGAGGTTTTCTTGAGCATAGCAAAACGTGCGGAGTTGGAAAGTGCAGCAGAAGAGGGCCGATTAAAAACACTGACTCTATCATCTGGGACCTCCGTACAGGTAAGCATTAACAGACGTCGTTTCTGCGCAACACTGATGACGAAGTCACAGATTTTGACTGTTCTACTTCTGCTCATTTATAGATACCAGTAGGAGCTCAGTTTGTGGGCATCCCAGGAACAGAAAGTGCAGAGAATCCTAGAGGCATTATGGTTGAAGTATACTGGGAACAAGATGATGGTGGTAATTTCTGCATTTCTGGCCACTCTGCAGAAATGCCTATACCTGCCAATGCTAGGTCACTTGATTCTGCTACAGCAATTTCCCGCACAAAGCTTGGAAGGAAGGAAGGGCCAGTTCATGGGATTGTGATTGAAAGCAACCTGGTTACCAGCACCCGTCATTCTTTCAAACGCAGCAACTTTTGATTTTGAACACTCTTGTCTTCTGGTTCGTCTTCATCATACATACAACATTTAGTAGCCATATGAATAATAAAGTTTACTAGAATATGGTACGGTATCTTCATTTGATAGAACCATCTGGGTTGCCCCCGTTCTTTTATGTCAATTTTTTGGATTCGTTTCTCATTATAATTTTCCATTATCCTTATTCCATATATCAATGTAATGTCTTCATTTTGCAGAATATTAGCAAACGAAGTAAATGCCCAACATTGAATGAAAACCTACTGAAGAGTAGATATAAACTAGATGCGAATATATCAGGCGAAGTCTAGGCTTATTGATACTAAAATTGCCAATGGCATCCCTTGATAATGGAGCTTCTAATATCGCATATGGTAGCACTTTGCACAATATGCAACGTGTTGCAAGTCCAAATCTAACTTGTGTTCTGTCTGATCAAACTATCCCACAATCGAATGTGCTTCATCACATTAGGATGACAGTATTATATAAATAAGTCAATTTACACATAATTAAATCATCATCCCCCCTTTTTAATTGAATTTGTTTATAAATATTATTTTTATCTATAAAATTGAAGAAAGTACAAAATTTTTATCTTGTTTATATTTCCATATAACTTTAGATTATTATTAAATTTTTATAAAATATTTAGTATTAGATGATTAAATGCTTAATTATAATTAATATTAATTTTTAAAACATATTATAATCGTTAAAAATTATTTAAATTATAAAATAAGAAAACGAAAACCAATTTCATAAGTTATAAAAATTCAAAACCATCAAAACAAATTTTTAACTTGAACGAAAAATTAAGTTGTATAAGCAGACATTTTGGTTAGCATTTTGGAATAATGCAAGTATGTTCATATTGGATAAAGGTTGAATAAGATACTAAATGAAAACATTAAAGATGAAAGGTTGTAACTAAATTAGAAACAAGGTAAATAACAACATTCAAATTCAAAATATCCAACTCATCAAACAAAAGCCAATAAAATTTTCAATCAAACAACATATCTAAAGAAATAAAAGGGTCTATTCCTGACAATATAAATGCAAGTGTTAATCAAACAGACCGAAACCCATATCATCATCAGATTCCTCAACTGATTCTTCCTTCTTTTCCTCTTCTTTGGCAGCAGCTGGGGCAGAACCAGTGTCAGCCGCAGCAACTGGGGCAGCAGCAGCCGCGAACTTGCTAGGGTCCTGTAATCACATTAATAAAAGATTGAGGAAGATCACCAAAGATATTACTGTGAAAAGCACAATGATGATTCAATTATCAAAAGAAAAAGAAAAACAAACCTTGAGGAATTCCTTGACTTTTTCTGCCTGAGGGAAGGTATACTCGGTGGCAACAGCAACAGCAAGGACGTTTTTATAAGCATTGATAAACATGTGTGGTGCAGCAGCTAGAGTTGGATATGAGACGGCCAATGACAATGAGGTGACCATCGAGACACCAACAGCAAACTTCTCGACAAGGTCATCCTCAGTCAGATCAAGAACATCTGGGCTGAATACAGACCCATTGTCATAAACAGACAAGACAATCAAACCATAAGAGAAGGGCCTTATGCCCAACTTCGCTAACAGGGCAGCCTCGGAAGACCCCACCTTGTCACCCTTCTTAATCAGTTCAACAGGGGTGATAATTTCGACTGTACCCTTGTTAATTTTTGTGGGAATATTGAGAACCTGAATCAAAAGAGATTTGTTTATAATTCGACAAGCAGAAGCAGAAAAGAGAGGGGCGGGGAAAATGTAAAACTGAAATTGCAAACGACCTGAAAGAAGGACGTTTGAGATGGATCCAATCCAGTGTTGCCAGGAGGAACAACCACATCAATTGGGGCAACCAAGCCAACACGAGCAGGAGCTCCAACCTGCAGCGCAATATATGCTTACATTCCCCAACACAAAGGGAGCAGAGAAAGACAACAGTTTTCATAACAAACACTTTCCCCCTGGTAAATCATCACCCTTATAGTATGTCATTCTGTAAATACCAATCTTCCAAATTACAAGCTGCTTTAGAAACCTTCCTAATCTACAACCTTTAACCATAACAACAAATACAATTTTCCAGTTTATATCAGAGTAACCAGTTTCTTGAACCACTCCAAGAAAATTCATTACCCAATGAGAAAACAGTATCTTTTTGGGGAAAATGGCCTGAAGACTACATTAGGTTGACATTCATGTTAGTTGACCTTGTTATCAGATCGCCTGCATAATCTAAACATCAAACTCCAAATCAAAATTAAAGCAAAGTACAGGTAAAGAAAATGAATTAGTATCATGTGCACCTTGTACTTGGCAACTTCTTCGCTGACTTCCTTGAGGTCACCTTTTGTGAAAATGAGTCCCACATTACCCTGAAGAAGAGGGATGAGGTTAAGGAAGGCAGTATTGCCAGTTTTTTCAGCATGAACCCTGATTGTCCTCTTCATCATGGTGTTCTTCCCCATCAGCACCACCGAGTCACCTCTCAGACCCCTCCTGATGTTCTGCAGCTGATTGGATCCCACATTATCAGCGGCGGCGATCAGGATCTGGCTGTACTCGTCCAGCAACTTGCACAGCTTTGCGTCGTACGCAAGCTTCTTGTCGGCCTTGGAAAGTTTTCCCACCATTTTCTGATTTCAACTAAAACTACTTGTCAATAAGATTACAGCAAAACAAAACCAACCGAGGGCCAAAACTAAGCTAACGGCTTGGTCAAGGCGGACAGCTCTACAGCGCCGTCTCTTTAACCTCTTGTCTCTTAAGAGTTTTTTCTAGTGACGCTTGCTTGGAATGCAGAAGGGTTTCAGTTTATTTATATACAAAGTTGGTAGGGTTTACTTCTTGTTGACCTAGATCCAGCGACTGCAGAATCCTCTGTGAGTGGGCTTGGATATAGTGATGGCCCACTCAAATAGTCCAACATTCAATCAAACTAAGCCGCGTTTACTCATTTGTCATGGGCTGAATCTGAAGGCCAGATTTTGTCAGATATTTGCCACGTTGTTTTATATGGGGAATTGAGTTTTGCTGCTGAGAAGAAATAAATTCTGGATTGGACCTACGTGGGAGTAGTTTAGCTAGCGATTGCCTGACTTTTAATGTTATGGATTTTTGCTTTTACGGATTTCATTCTATGGAAGTTTGAGATACAATTACAAACTTAGGGGAGCTAACGAACAGCTTCAAGATGCGTCAGCCAGGAGAATTGAGGTTAGTAGCAAATAGTAGTTGTCGTTGCTATTGGGTTCGCTTCTTTTATTGGGAAAAAAATTGAGCCAGCTTACTGGTCAAATTCATTCAGCAATTCACCAGCTTCTGTTTTGTGTTTCTTAGACTGGTTTTTTCATTTTAGCTGAACTAGATTAACGTGAATATAAATAATCAATTACATAATTTTCTTAGAATATTTAGCTTCTAGCTTCTGACTGGTACAATATGGTGAACTAATTATCCTTCGAGTTATGTAGGATTGTCGTAATTGCTGGTGTATGTCATGTAACAAATCAATTAGTTATACATTTTACGATATAATTAATTACATTTTTATATATTTTATTAATATTGTTTATGTTTTAATATTAAAAATAAAATCCTTAAGATAATCACTCTTCAATTGAAATTATGATGAGAGTATAATGGTGAGATTCAATTTGTACTTATGTATTATTCATAATTATAGTTTCATCGAAATATGATATTGTTGTAACGAAAAAATTAGCATACGTTACGTTTTCTTCTTATGAAAGAATAATTGATTTTAAATTAAAATATAGAGATATTTAAACAAATTTGTAAACTCTTATTAAAAATCAAGCTCACTGAAGTTGTCAAATTATGGAGATTTCAAATAGAATATTACTTATATATTTATATATTTCTTATTATGATTGTTGTATAATTGATCTTTGGAATTGACAGTAACAAAGTAACTCATGTGAAAATTATTTTGTTATCATGCTACTTATAACATATTTTATTTATGATAACTCGGTTGATAATACTTATATATAGTATGAATCATATGAAGATAGTTGAATACGTTAATAAAAGATTTATCACTCTAAATTAATTAGGGATAATATTCCACTGTTCTTGATTAGCATTGATTTAAAGAATTTTCTAACCAGAGTAAACTGACATATGAAAAGATTGTTTTCAAATATCAATTGCTAATTAGTAAGCATAAATATGATTGAATTTGAAATAGTAGACAATAATTTCATATTTTATGTCTAATTGAAATGTTGAATGACAAAAAAATTAAATTACACATCATAGGATGAGTCAAATCACTTTGACATTCTTGAGTGGTCATGACATGTTGCTAAACGTCAATATTAATTTATAATTATAAATTATTTAATTTAATAATTAAATATAAATTTAAAAGAGTTTTAATTTATCTAATCATAATTATGAATTATAATTATAATTTATAATTTATAATCATTATTAACATATTAGGAACCTAATCGGTCACAAGAAAAATCAATATGAATTAAATTGGACTTAACTATGAAAATTGAAAACCTTCAATAATCAAATATGAGATATTTTATTTTATTAAAATTAAAATGTAGTTATAACTAGAGTTAGACTTTAATTATAACTTGAATTAAGTTGGATTTAATTATGAAGCCTAAAAATCTTCAAAAATCAAATATGAGATATTTCATTTTATTAAAATTAAATTATAATTGCAATTATAATTAGACTTTAATTATTATTGAAATTAAATTATAATTGCAATTATAATTAGACTTTAATTATAATTAAAATTTTAATTTTAATAAAAAGAAAGTTTTTTTATAAATAAGAAAAGGTATGAGTATTCCTACCTTTATCACTAAAATAATTGAGCTATTTTTTAATATGTGTATATCGTTAGAGGCTAAACGCATAAACCTTTTGCTATTACCAGCTTGAGAAAACATTTTGTATTCAAATATAATTCAACTCTTTTATTTGTGCTTCATCTTCTCAAGTTATTCAATTAATGAGATCAGAAAATTTTGAAATGTTTCTTTTTTCCTTGTACTAGTGATTCGATTATGGTTAATCTACTGTCAAAAACATATATAAATCAGTGATTAATGTTGCATCTTAACCAAATTACATCAATTTAGTGGATTTGTAATTAAGATATTTCCTATTATAAATCTTTTCTTAACTGTCTCCATCTTCCTTGTGGCCTGAACTTGACAACTAAGGATTAACCTATTTCGAGGGATCTTCATCTACTTACGTCCAATGTAATTCCTCAGCATACATAATTTACCATGTATTGAGATATTTAAATATAAATATAGATGTCAGTATCTGTAATATTCTTGGTATATTTCATGTACCTATTTAGGTCTTATATTTTAGGGATGTATATACTATATATAAACCTCTTTTACAAGAATGAGAAGGATGCACAAATTCTTTTCCCACATAATTGTTTATGGTATAAGACCAGGGAAAAGAAAAACATTAGCTTTTTTTTAGTGTAGTAAAAAAACCATAGTTGAAGAAGATAGTAATGGAGGGGACAAGGGAAAAAATTTGTCACCTTTTGATCCTACTTCACCATATTATCTACACCCTTCTGATCATCCTGGCATGAATATTTTTCAAATGGTCTTAAAGGGCAACAATTATTAAGAATGGGACAAGAGTATGCATAATGCTTTTCATGGAAAACACAAACTAAGCTTATTGAATGGTGTAGTTATGAAACCAAATGATGATGCAAATGAGATCAAGGATAAGTGGAGTGTTAACTAGATGCTCGTAGCATGGGTGTTCCAATTCGTCGAGCCCTCCCTTTACTTGATGATCACATATTATGAGAGGGCGAAAGAGCTTTGGGACAACTTGTACCAACACTTTTCCAATAACATTGGACCTTACATTCAATAACGAATGTTAGATATGGCACATTTATAATCAAAATGGTTAGAATATTGCTCTATATTATGGGTGTTTAAAGAAGATTTGGGATGACCTTTCTACTTATATAAAGGTGAGAGGATGCACGTGTGGAAAGTGCACTTGTAACTGGGTTATTAATTTGAGCTAAGAGCAAGAAGATGACTAGATCCATCAATTTTTGATGGGCTTAGATGATGATTTATATGGAACTCTTCAATTCCAATATCATTACTCAGGACCCTCTCTCTTTACAAGAATAAGAAGGATACACAAATTCTTTCTTGCTTAATTCTTTATGGTATAAGAGTAAGGAAAAGAAAAACATTAGCTTTTTATTTTCTTTTTTTCAGTGTAGTACGAACACCATAGCCAAAGACGATAGTAATGGAGTAGGTAAGGGCAAAAATTCGTCAGCGTTTTATCCTACTTCACCATATTATCTACACCCTTCTGATCATCTTGGCACAAATATTTTTCAAATGGTATTGAAAGGAAAAAAATTACTAAGAATGGGAGAAAAGTATGCATAATGCTTTTCATGCAAATCATAAAGTAAGCTTCATGAATGGTGTAGTGACAAAACTAGATGATGATGTAAATAAGATCAAGGATAAGTGGAGTGTTAACTCCATTGTGGCAACATGGGTGCTCCAGTGTATTGAGCCCTCCCTTCACTTTATGATCCATATTAGGAGAGAATGAAAGAGCTTTGGGAAAACTTATACCAACAATTTTCCATTAGCATGAGACCTTACATTTAACAACAAATGTCAGATATGGCACATTTATAAACAAAATGGTTAGAATATTGTTATATATTATGGGTATTTAAAGAAGATTTGGGATGAGCTTTCCACTTATGTAAAGGTGAGAGGGTGCACGTGTGGTACGTGCACTTGTAACTGGGTTTCTAATTTGAGCGACAAGATGACTGGGTCCATCAATTTTTAATATTTATGTGGAACTCTTCGCTCTAATATCATTGCTTAAGGCCCTCTCGCTTTGCTCAACTGAGTCTATACACTCTTGGCTCAAGAAGAACATCACAAAACCATGACAAAAGGGCGTGATAGTCAAAGCGAAGTGGTTGGTTTTACTGTCCAAGTTGCCTTTTCTAGTTAAGGTGCAATAAGTAGTCATATTAAGAAGCCTTTTGGCTCTAATTATAGATGGCTGGGCATGAGGTTAGTTCCTATCACAAGCTTATAGGTTACCCGAATTGATGGAGTAATGGATTTGGGAATAACAAGGGAAGTGGGAAAGGGAGAGGAGGTGCTACTGCTTCCATAGCTAGCTATGGTTATAGACCAATTCGCATTGCTAATGCTACTTAATTAACTGCAGCTTGTTCCTCTGCTTATTATAATAGTCCACCGATTACATTAACCTCTCATAACCGTAATGCTTTTTTTCTAACTTTAATCGATGATTAATAGGGTATGATTTTTAGCTTGTTAAATTCTTTTAATATTAAAACCTCCTCACCTAAAAAGCTCTTGGGTAAGTTATTATCTTTTCCTTAATAGATATTAGATACCAACACTTCTCATCATATGACTGGTGATAAATACTTGCTTGAGAATCTCTATGAAATCCTTACATCTCCTATTACGTTATTAAATGGGACACATATTAGTTTTATTTAAGTAGGGACATAAGTTTTTGGTGATAATATGAAAATTCAACATGTTTTATATGTTCCTAGTTTAAACTGCAATTTGATATCTTTTTCCTAGTTGATTAAGAATTTCAATTGTATAGTCACATTAACTAACAAACTATGTATGATACAGGACTATACATGATGATTAGTGCAAGTGAAGAGAGGAATGCGGTCTATTGGTTTCGCTATATGGTGCCAACCAGTAGGCTCTGTCATATAACTGAAATTATTTCTTATCATGTATGGCATTAATGTCTCAGATATCCTTCTTGTCAGCTAGTTTCTCTTTCTCCTGATGTTGGCAGTATTGATTGTAGTAGGAATAAAGAAAAATCTTTTGATATTTGTTTTAGAGCAAAACAAACTCTAGAATCATTTTTTATCAATTATAGTAAAGATATTAATTTATTTAAGTTAATTTATTATGACTTATGGGAGCCCTATAAAACTCCACCTTTATATGATGCTTTTTATTTTTATTTGTTACTATAGTGGATGATTATTCTAGAGAATTATGGGTGCATTTGATGGTTAATAAATCAAAGGTTGGAAAAAATTGTTAAGAATTTCTATATAATGACTCAGGTTCAATTTCATAAGAAGGTGAAACGTGTTCGTAGTGACAGTGGGACCAAATTTCCCTATTTGGAGAAATATTTTATAAAACATGGTATTTTATTTGAAACTTTTTATGCTGGTACACCTCAACAATATAGGCAGGTGGAGTGAAAATGTAGTTATATTCTCAATATAGTCTGAGCATTTCATTTTCTAGCTCGATTGCCTCTTGAATTTTTGAAGGGATGTATTCTTACAACTGATTATCTGATTAATCGTACACCATCCTCACTTCATAAAGGTAAAACACGCTATGAGATTATTTTTGGACATTTACCCTTTAATAGTTATTTTAAAAGTTTTGAGTCTCTTTATTTTGTATCTAAAGTTTCCTATGACTAGAATAATTTTAATGCTCGTTGTTACAAGTGTATCTTTGTTAGGTACCCTCGTTGCAAGAAAGGACGAAGACTATATGACCTTAATACTAGATATTTCTTTAACTCTCGAGCTGTTATTTTCTATGAAAATCATTTTTCCTATGTCCAAAATGTTTCCATGCCTTCATCTCCCACTTCTGATATTCATCAACATCCTAGTGCTTAAAATGCTGGTTATTTTTGGCCTTGAACCACTACCACCCTTAAGCTCCGCCCAGCTTACCCCAACTTCTCTTACTTTGACTCAACCACTGAGTGTTTCTAACGTGAGGGGGTGTGATGTGGTTTAGCATAGTAAGGGTAATGTGTCTTTGACAGCACTTGCGACTTTCGACATAAGGAGGAGTGATAATATTGAGTTAGACTTAAGTGAAAATTTTATTACTGCTTCTTTTCATAGGACAAATGATAAGGCTGGTTTTATGGCTTCTAATGATGATGGCGTAAGGCGTAGTCAATAAGAGCGACAATCATCTATACGTTTGTGGGATTATATTTGTCTTACAGCTCGCTGTTTAGACCCATCCTTTATGTCATTTGCTCAACATTTATTCTTAGGTACGCCTTATCCCATAGTTAATTATATGACCAATAATAATTTTTCTACTCTTTATGCTTGTTTTTTGGTCGCAATCACTGCAAGACACAAACCAACACATTTTTAAAGGCAGTTTGTGACCTTAATTGGCATGAGGCCATATATAAGGAAATTGAGGACCTTGAAAGTAATGGTATATAGATCATTAAGGACTTGCCACACAAACAGAAAGATATTGGGTGTAAATGGGTGTATAAGATCAAGTACAACTCTAACAATACTATTGAGTGTTATAAAGCTCGTCTCATTATTCTTAGTAATAATTAGGTTAAAGGTATTAATTCTCAAGATACATTTGCTCTCATTGCTAAAATGGCATTTTTTTTCTTGTTTTTCTTACTATCGCTATTATTCGTGATTAGGAGCTCCATCAAATGGATGTTCACATTATTTTTCTGTAAGGTGATCTTGATGAGTAAGTATATATGACTCTTCCTCTTATTTTCTCTAGTTCTGGTGATGACTTGCATATTCATGCATATTTCAGTCCATATTTTGCGTACATTTGCATAGTTATTTGTCACATTTTGTATGCTTTTATGTGGGTTTTGTGTGTTTGCGTATTTCAGGTGGAGCTATTGGAAATGGTGGAAAAGGTGACTGATTTGGAGCAAAAGAAATATTGGTGAAGTCTGGATGCTGAAATACGACATGGCCATGTCGTAATCCGTAGCTGTGCTGCAGAATTTATAAGTTGACATAATTATGGGCCAGC
>JAOTAY010000191.1:13363887-13374581 GCA_025629805.1 Erythroxylum baracoense
TAGATAAATAAAGCTATACATTAATTAATTTTTACAAATTAAATTTATGTCTAACTACAAGCCCTAAACTTTTTAGGTTTTTTTATTTTTTTAGTTTTAATTTTTTACAAAATTAAAAATAACATAATTATAATTATAGTTTAATTTTTATTAAGTAATAATTAAATTTTAATTTTAATTTTAATTTTATTAAAGTAATAATTAAATTTTAATTTAATTTAATTTTTTATTAAAATAATATTATTAAAATAAAAAAGTAAAAAAAAATAAAAAAGCCTACACATAACGAGTGACAAATTCATATCCTTGTAAATTTTTTTAAAACTATGCCCTTGTAAGTCATTTTACACATTAACAGCTAATACTAAACAGCTAATTTTACCAAACATCTCTAACAAACAATTAATGCAATCCGCTAGTCAAATCAACTAATAGAATCAGCTGTCAATAAATAACTAATAAAATCAGCTAACAACTAATGTAACCAGCTGATTATATTTTTATATATACTATCAAAAAACAAATGTTCAAATACTTATTTTTGGCAATGAAGGTTGATATGTACTCGTCCTGAATTAATTTTTTTTTAACAAGGAATTCACAAGGAAGGAAGAGAAGGGAAGGATAATGGCGGTGTTAAATGGGAAAAGTGGGAGAATCTCATAGATTAAGTAGAATTATTAGTCAAGAGTCAGAGATAAAGTGAGACAGAGAGCATATTATGCAAAAGGTTGATAAAGAAGAAGCAGAGTGAGAAGATGAAGATAGATATATTTAGATTAGGTCCAGGTCCCTCCATCCACTAAACACATTTTAGTTGACGACCTGAGAACACACACCTTAATTGACAGGTCACAAGAAATTACACAAACATTGGTATTAGGTACTCCCAACTTTTGACTCCCCAGAAAAGGGTTGGCTTGCCAAATTCATGGCAAATTACTATCTCTCAAAAACAGTGTGGATTTATCCATTAAAACCAGGAAAACAAAGAACTGATAAAAGTTGGCTCCATTAACATTCAAATTGGAGTGACAATTTATGAAGATCTTTATGCTTATCATTGTTTGTGTATTTTATTAGGGTTAATTACTTGACAAATCATTAAATTTTACCTTTTTAATCACGCTATCGAGTTGTTGATGTGTTTTGCTTATCATACACACATCAAACGGAAAACTCACAGGGTATGGCCATGTAAATATACGTTTTTCTTGGAACATGAATTCCATGAAAAAGATGAAACTTTTTGTTTTAAGTTACTGATTTTTTTTTCAGTTTACATCTTATTTCCGTTTTATGTTCTTAAAAGTAAAATTGCTGCATCCTACATCTTTTTTACAGTGGTTTAATATAAATTTATGATTAAAAAGAAGAAAAACGAGTAAAGAAAGTGGATGCAAGAGATACAATACAAACTTTAGAAGATTGGGAAAAGGACATTAGGTGCCATGATTGAATGCTCTACTAAATTACCAAATATCAATTCATGGTGTAAGTCTATAAAGAGGGTGGCATGGGAACCACCACAAGCAGGAAAATGAAAAACTCAAAAGTTCTATCGCTGCCTGTGCCTCTATTCACTCCGTAGGCACAGGAACTGAAATATTTGCTCCTGCCAAAAGCACCTCCTAGTTCGCCCGTCTCTCGGGTGTTTTCTTTTGGTCAGATCCTCTCTTTATTGTCTCTTCCTCAGAGCCTTCCTTTTAGGGACTAGAAGCCCTTTTCTAGAGTCTTGACAGAAGATTTTGGACACTGTCAAATTCTTTCAGGTAAAGCAGGTATTTCAATAACTTAACAGAGGGCAATTGGGTGCAGTGGAAGCACACATTTAATGCAGTGGCTAATCCTTGAACAGTGTCCATTTTAAATGCTCTTTGCACATCTATCTGCAGGGTTGAAACGACTCCTGCTAAAAAGCTGCAACTCTCTGGTTGAAGTACACTCAATTCACTTATCTTTTGCTCTTTATAAAGGTCAAGAAACGAAACCTGCACCGTCTCTCTTTCTGAGGAAAGCAATTAAAGAAGAAGCAGGTCTTTGGGACTGTCGCACATTTGTCCATAAAATCTCTCTTTGTTTTATCTGAGCTTTCCCATTACAAGTCCCATATTGAACTCCAAAGCCAGGTACCATAACTGATAAACTCCAGGTTCTTATCTTCTCCATACCCTGTTTCCTTTTTTTTTTTTTTGGGTTCTTGTCTCTGGTCTGCGTTAAAAGTTAAAAAGTTTGTGTTACTTTGTGCTGCATCAATTGTTTCAGATCTGCAGAGCAGTGGATCAAAATGTTGCCCCAAAAGGAAGCAGAGGAAGTCATGGTATCTACATTCACTGAGACTGAATATGAAGAGAAAGAGGAAGAAAATAAAGATCAATCCTTCTTTAGCTTCAAAAGCCTTCTTTGGCATGGGGGTTCAGTATATGATGCCTGGTTTAGCTGTGCATCAAACCAGGTAAAAAACAGAACCCTGAGGACCTCTGCTTATACAACTTAAATGCAGTTTCTGCTCAGGGATAATTTATTTTTTTGCTTTTTTCTTTTTACCGTTATCGTGGTGGCTACAGGTTGCTCAAGTTCTGCTGACACTTCCATATTCTTTCTCGCAAATGGGGATGCTTTCAGGCATAATTCTGCAGATATTTTATGGTATAGTTGGAAGCTGGACTGCTTATCTCATAAGTGTTCTCTATATCGAGTACCGAACCAGGAAGGAGAAGCAGAATGTTAGCTTCAAGAACCATGTCATACAGGTTAGCATTCCAAGAAGAGCCTTAAAATGAACTAAGCAAGTAAAATTAAAATATTTGCAAGAAGTATGATTCCAGGTATATCAATCTGATTTTGTCTGAAATTTGGAGCCTACAGTGGTTCGAAGTGTTGGATGGATTACTGGGTCCAACATGGAAAGCTGTGGGTTTAGCCTTCAACTGTACATTTCTTCTCTTAGGTTCTGTTATTCAGCTTATAGCATGCGCAAGGTCAGTTCTTTCCCCCCTCTCTCTTCTCATCTGTTTCCCGGAACTAAATAAGCCAAAAAAAAAGAAGAAGAAATTAACTTCAGGTAGAGGGGAACTGTGTCTATATACGTAGGATTTATGTTTAAATATTGATGTTATTGGTGGGCAACAACAGCAATATATACTACATAAATGACGAGTTGGACAAGAGGACGTGGACGTACATTTTTGGGGCGTGTTGTGCAACCACTGTGTTCATACCCTCTTTTCACAACTACAGAATTTGGTCTTTTCTTGGCCTTGGAATGACCACTTACACTGCCTGGTACCTGACTGTTGCAGCTCTAGTCCACGGCCAGGTAACTTTAAGCTAAAATCAAAAGTGAACACTCGCATCGGATTTTTGTTTTTATGCATCCTTTTTCCAAATTTGACTGACTACTATTTCTCAGGATGAGGGAGTGACTCACTCGGGCCCAAAAAGGTTGGTTCTTTATTTCACCGGCGCCACCAATATACTTTACACTTTCGGTGGACATGCCGTTACTGTGTAAGTGCTGCGTTTCTTTACTCACTTATTCACCGTTGTTGGATTTCTACTGCTTCTCATCTTGATGAGGTCGATTTAAAGAAAGGAAAAATTTGAAAAAATAGCAAATAATGGACTGTTAGTTTGGTGTTGGTATTAATAATGATAAGGGTTAAGTAACTTTATAGGGAAATAATGCATGCAATGTGGAAGCCTCAGAGATTCAAGTACATTTATCTTCTGGCAACCTTGTACGTCTTCACCTTAACAATCCCATCAGCAGCTGCCGTGTATTGGGCTTTTGGGGACAAACTACTCGACCACGCAAATGCCTTCTCTCTTCTACCTCGCTCTAGATGGCGTGACGCTGCAGTTGTTCTAATGCTAATCCATCAGGTTCTTCTCATTAAACTTTTTAATAATGGTCTACTGTTCCATCAGATTCTTAAATTTTGTTATGTAGCTACTTGACCACGGTTGATTTTGTTCTCAGTTTATAACATTTGGGTTCGCATGTACACCACTGTATTTTGTATGGGAGAAAGTGGTGGGGATGCATGATACCAAGAGCATATTTTTGAGGGCACTCACTCGTTTACCTGTGGTGATACCTATATGGTTCTTGGCTATTATATTCCCTTTTTTTGGCCCCATCAATTCAGCTGTTGGGGCTCTTCTCGTCAGCTTCACTGTCTACATCATCCCTGCTTTAGCTCATATGCTCACTTACAGATCCTCTTCTGCTCGACAGGTAAAATTGTCTAATGCCTAGCCCCCTTTCTTTCCCTTTTGAGCTTATTCCACGTTTTGAACTCGGTTAACTTGGTAACAAATGTTGAGATTGGAGAGGGACACAGTCACAGACAGTTAGTATCATTATTGTTAAAAAGATGTCACGTAAATAGTCGGGGAGCTAATCTTTTAAGCAACAGTTTGATGATTGGTCAAAAATTTGGTCAGAGTTTTTAAAACTCACTTCATAGTCTAAGGTCTAGACCCACCATGGGAGTTTTATTGGCTGGAACTTAGACAAGATCAGGTTGGTGGCATTTCCTTGTCATTCAGCTATAGTTCTACCCTTATGTACTAACCATACCTCGGAAATAGCTGGCAGGACCTGACCTGCCCTGCCCTTTCCCTTGACAATTAAATCCTGAAACGACATCGTTTTCTGAAATGCAGAACGCAGCTGAGAAGCCACCGTCTTTCCTGCCCAGCTGGACAGCAATGTATGCAGTGAATGCATTTGTGGTGGGTTGGGTCCTTGTGGTCGGCTTTGGATTGGGAGGATGGGCTAGTATGTCCAATTTTATTAAACAAGTTGACACTTTCGGTCTCTTCGCTAAGTGCTACCAGTGCCCGTCTTCTTTAGCTGCTGCCAAACATCACTGAGTTTTTTAATTCTTACTTTTCTACCTTGTTTTGCTGCTACTTTTTACAAGTACTAGGAGCCTTTCTAAATGAATATTGCTTTAATGCTGTATGTCAATTACAAACTAATACTTGTGTTGTTATCTATATGTTTCTGTTTCTTTTTCTTGAGATAAAATTTAAAGTCTATTACTTATTATTTAAACCCATAGTTTATATTACTAATTAGTGAAGGTATAAGATTATATGAAAGTGAACTTGGCCTTTAAGGTCACAATTATCGGTCGAGACATTTGAAAAAATTTGTAAGAGACTTTCTATTTATGAAATTCGAAAAACACTGCATTATTTTGTTTGTTTCTTTGAGTTTAATGAGTTTTAGTTGATGTTTTAAAAATTGAACTGAACATCGAACTGATTGAAAGAAAGGTTTAAAGTTTAAAGGTTCAACAGGTAGTAAACTGTTATAAAATTGGTATTTAATAAATAAGAAATAAAATTTATAAGAATAAGTAAAAAAATTATTGAAATAAAAATACAAATGTTTATTACTATATAATGAATTAATAATAAATAAATATGAGTTTTAATATAAAACTTAAAATAATAATAAAAATAAAAAATTGTATTTCTGAAAGATGTTGTGTCTCATCATCATCAAAAGTTCTAAATTATCCCAACCTATTTAAAGATTTGTAAACTACGCTTTTATTTAAAGTATTTGCATTAATTTCTTCTACTACATTAAAATAAATTATAAATTAGTAATATATGAAATTATTCTCAATTGTAAACTTGCAATACAATATACTTATAACTTAAATATGATTAAAATAAGATATGAACTGACCATTAGTAGATGTCCTTAATTTATTCGTTGTGACAAATGCATTTGTTTTCATAAATCGTCTTTTCAAGTTTATTATAATCAAGATAAGACAATGGTTCTTCTTCTTCGATCAAAAATTAGTGTGTTCAATACAAGCAATATCAACTGGAACGTATGTTCTCTTCTTACTAAGTGTTCTGAATACATAATATATAAATTATAAAGTCAATAAAAATAAAATTATTGAAATAAAAACAAAACTATAAAATATCTCTTCTTCATTCTCAGATTATAAGTAACGTAAACAAGGTTATTTCGTTTCTTTGTATGAATACGTTCAGAAACACTCCAATTACGTTCATAACATGATGCAGAAGTTATTTAACTGAGTAACCTAATAACGAGTTTTCTTAATATTGGAGCACTGTCACCAAATAATCTCTACTACTCATCTGTATTTTAAATGAATAGTTATGATAAAATAGATATTATTAATAAGTAAATAATGAATTAAAAGTATAAAACTTACCTGACTGTATTTTTTTCATCATAAGTTCTCTTTTTGCTAATGATCTAGAAAAATTCTCTAGACCTTCAAGATACAATTTAATTTCATTTATTGTTTGTAATTGCTCTTCAATAGAGAAAATACCTTTGCATTTAATCACATCAAACAAACTGCCTATAATATTAATTTTACGTGCTTCTCCACTATATAAACAATAAGGATTGAGAAAAAAAGCTGCTAAGTGGATCCTTTAAGTAAGATGTTTATCCCATCGTCGATCAATAATATCTATATAAGGCTTGTAAAAATTTTCCTTCCTTTGAAAAAGATTTATAATTGTTTTGTGAGCTCTATATGTATCATCATATATATACCCCAAAGATGGCTTCTCATCTAAGTCAACAATCCTAAACAACCTTATAAGTGGAGCCACAATCTTCACAATGATTTAACAAGCATCCCAAAATTTATTATCTAGAATAATAACACAAACTTCTTTTTCTTTTTCACTTTTTGATAATTTATGACTTGAAAAGTATTTACTTGTAACTAACTTTTGAAGTAGTTGCTTATGTTCATAAACACTTTTCAAAGTAATAAATGTAGTTACAAACCTGGTAGTAACGGGATGCATGATCTCAACCCAATCTTTTTGCTTTCTTAACCAAGACAAAAATGTGACGTGATTATACACAAAAATTTTGATCTTAGATGCACGTGAAGCAAGACTAGAAATATGGTCCATACTACTAATATCTTTTAAAATAAGATTTATACAATGAGCAGCACATGTAGACCAATAAATATGCTTATACTTTGATTGTAATAAGTACTCAGCTGATACATAATCAGCTGCATTATCTGTAATAAAATGCACAATATTCTTTGGTCTAACCCACTCGAAAATTTCAGAGAATAATTCAGATAAAGCATTAGCACTTTTTGCCTTGTTAGAAGCATCAATAGACTTGATAAAAATTGTTCCAATTTTTTAATAAACCAAGAAATTAATCAAGGTTCTTTGTCTTTGATCATTCCACTCATCTGTCATAATAGTGCATCCTATTGATTCCCAACTAGATTTATATGTATCCAAAATTAACTGACATTCTTTCTTAAATCTTGAAGCAAAGGCACATGCAACTTATAATAAGATGGAACCTTAAATCCTGTACCTATTGTTGTTATAGCATCAATTGCTTCTTGAAAATGTAGTGAATTTAAAGCATTTAAAGGAATACATGAATGATAGAACCATCTAGCCCATGCTCTCTTACATCGCAAAACAACATCCTTATCAATCATGAAACTTTTTAGACTAGGTTCAGAACCAGGAGTAGTTCTTGGAGAAAAACAAGAATCTATGTAAATAGTAGTTTTTTTTCCTTTATCTAATACTTGTGGTGTTTCATCATTTCTAAAGAGATATCATAAGCCTCTTTATTTTCCTTTTTCTTTTTAAGTTGTTGCTGCAAATATTTTTCAATCATATCACATACATCAAATGGTACTTTTTTTGTAAGAAACAATATTACCCTTAATACCAGCAAGATTTACTTTCATTCTAAAAATTCCTCCCTCTTTAATTATTCTACCGCAAAACATACAGTTATATTGGATATTCCCATCAGCTGCTTGAGAATAAGAAAAATTATTCCATGCTATATTGGACTTACCACGATTAGATGATGATTCCATATTCTCCATTATGATTTAACCTAAAAAGCATTAAAAAATAATTGGATATATTATTGTCAGGGAAAAAGTATACAATTTAAATAATTCTCATTATCAATTGTAATAAAGAAGACCAATAGCAACATAATGGATACACAAAAGACCAACATATGTTACTCACTTATTAAACTTTGCTCCAGCAATTGCTCCACTTCAAATAGCCTAACCAAAATATTGCTAGTTTTCAATTTTGGTGCTTTAGATCAACAAATTGAATAGTTGAAAGAGTATATGTGACCCAACTATCAAAGCCAGAAATTGATATGAAATAGAGTTCTAATATTACAGAAATTAATATGAAATAAAGTTCTAAATATTACAGAAATTTGTAAAGAAAAAAGTTAGGAGTTCTTATTTTTTAAAAATAAAAATTTTAGATAGTCATAATTTTCTGTCAAATAAAATTATTTAAATTAAAAATGCCATTATTGGTTGATCAGTAACACTCATATGATCAACCGATGTCACTTTTAAAAATTAAGTCATTTTCTTTGTCACTCTAAAAATAGTTCGTATGCTCAATAAAATGGCTTAAAACAAAGAAAAAATTATAGAATAAATAAAAGAAACAATAATTAAACTATATGATAGAATTGAGGCATAAATTTTAAGAGTCTTACATGTATTGTTAATACTAATCACTTATACTTGTTCGTAGAATAAGTTAAGCTTATGACATATAACATGTGTATGCACTTGGAAGTGAAATAAACGACAATCTAATCAAATGTTTGCTTAAAGTGAAGTAACATATAGACAGGCAACCCATTTCATTATATGAATGCTTAAAACATAGGAATTCAAGTATCCAAACTCTATATATGTCATTCTAACCCACATATTGGGGTAAAACAAGCTTAGATACATATTCACGACGCAATGCTTGTAGATAATAACATGATCATAAAGCAAAACAAATTAGGTCTGTGTATAGTAGATCTCCAGAATGTTTACAAGATTGTAAGTTGGATCTTCTAATAATACCCTTTGGAATGCAAATGCAATCGAAAACTATAATCTCATTATATATTTTTAATTGTCTTGTTTAATACAAACCAAAATGGGAGTATAAGGAATGGTAAAAGAAGAGCACTCTGAAACTAATGATATGCCCTGAACTAAAATGAGAATAAATGTATACATGTATACTTATTAAATATTTCTCATATTCAAATTATATGCATTTCCCAAACCATGGGAAAAGGATGTCACCACAGGAGAAATGAATGTTCGTCATCCATTTTAGGAGATGAGTACAAACTAATACTTCCCAATAACTGAGTTGTCTTAATATAGTAACAACCTTGTCATGGATATGCCTAAAGAGATATTAAGCTAACGATCCAAGTTTACTTTGCAGGTTAAGTAACCTTTTGCAATAGAGAAGAAGGCATAGAATCAAGTAGACAATTCGAATGATAATGCCTCAAGCTTTGCTAATGTAACCATGTTATTTTCAGTGCCGTAGGAATCAACTTAGTTTGCTATAAATTTCACAATGCGTTCCAATTCAAACGGAATATTTTTATTGTTGAACCAAATAAATAGTAAAAATATTTTATGCTCTGTGTATTATTCTATTATGTTGCTTTCCATGTCACGACTTGGAACTACATTGGGCACATGACAACTGCCGTATACTCGGGCTAAGGATACTTACGGTGTCCTTAACCCGACTATGCAAGGCCAACTGGATATCTTAAAAAAACATTTTGTTAGCACAATGGCTATATTTTGAAAATCCCAAAATGAAAAACACCTGTAAATCAGTTTCAAACGCACTTTTATATTCACATTAAAACTTTACCACAACTTCTGGACTTTGAAGTCCACTCAAGAGCAATCTCAACAACAGTACAAATGTTCATACATAAAGTCATTTACAAACAACAAGATAGAAAAGAGTTAATTTACAAACTTATAAAGCATTTAAACATAGTCATGAGCCACTATACAACAAAAGTACAAAATAGAGACTACCCACGTGTAGTAATGCCCCGAATATGTCAAAAGACAACACGAACCACTCGGAGCTTCAAGCTCACCAAATAAACCTGTACGGTTGGAAAGCGGAGGGAGGTGAGTACACTATGTACTCAGTGAGTAGGAAAAAACATATATTGTAAACAGAACTCGGTACACACCAAAACGGTCTAAATAACCTAAGGATAATTTTACACATCTAGCATGCATATAACTACCTATGAAGTGAATATGTATGACATAGAAACTCATAGACATAGTTTATGACTCATCCTATACAGGTTAGGAACCACATAGGCCTATCCTATTAATCACCCTTTTAGTGAACATAGATTCCAGTTCCAATACACAAGAGCAAAAAAGCATCACATGTAAAATCAAAACTCGTCAGGAAGTCAAATCTTAAAATAGGCCAAAATAGTTATGTGTGTCGCCACTAGTTAGCCAAGCTAATGTGCACACCCATCGAATCCCAGTGTTGGCTCGACTTTCATCTATGGTGAGTCCAGACTATGGTCGACAAGAGCGTCATGACCCTAGGTGATGACCTCGTCGGTGATCAGATCTCTAGGTGTGCAATCACCCACAAGTTTCGTAGAAAATTGTCGATACGAAGACTCGACTTTTATGTACCAACATTAAGGGTATAGGGGTCATTTAATCTATTGTGCCTAGCACACGATTGGCCAATCATTACCTCACCAATTTCAAATAAAAAATCATATACAAATATTTAGTACTAAAATCAAGTAAGGTACCATGCCTTTATTTATCGGT
>JAOTAY010000191.1:13374681-13402609 GCA_025629805.1 Erythroxylum baracoense
TCACATTTTTCATAACAATCACATTTATTCACAATATACCGGGAAATGTCATGAATGCATGTACAGTCATTTTTCATATGCAAAAATCACTGTTCACGTGTATATGTATATTATATAATGCATAAGCATGAGATGTGTTTTCCTAATTTCTCTAATTGATCTCACGTGTACCAATTTTTGTGGTTCGACCCTTTGTATGGAAATGGGATGTTACAAAACGCATCTTGTGAGGGAGAGGTATCCATACCCTTATAAGGCGTACTTCATTCCCCTCTCTAACCGATATGGGATCTCACACTATCCACCCTCTTTTAGGGCTCAGCATCCTCGCTGACACACCAGTTCAGGCACTGACTCTGATACCATTGTCATAGCCCAGACCACCCCGCTCACAGATATTGTCTACTTTAGGCCTTAGCCTAGCCAACCCTTACGGTTTAGGTCCCAACCTTGGAAAAATGGGTCTTGTGAGGGAGAGGTATCCATACCCTTATAAGGCGTACTTCGTTCTCCTCTCCAACCGATATGGGATCTCACATAGATAATCTCAATAATTTCATTGCCAGTCGTTTAAACTTTTTACTAAGTAATGCATCATTATGAGTGACACTCCCACTTTGATTGGATACAAAGTTATGTTCATTAATGTTTTGATATTATTAGTTTGATTAAGATCATGAGATATTGTTTTGATCATTTTGATTTGTATGTGAACTTGAATCTAGGAGAACTTGTGTTGTTTTTTTGTCTTAGTTCAGAGGGAAGTAGAAACAGGAATTACAAACAAAGTCGTGGTGTAGCAACACTTGCTATATCAGCAAGAAGAATGCTTAAGCATCCTGAAGGAGGGGAAGAGAAAGAAGTGACCCCAAGGCCAAAAGATGTGCCATAATTGGCTAGCCAATCCACACATCTATTACCTCCCCTGTAAGTATGTCGAGGACGAACTAACCAATCTCTGGATAGGAGGCTCAAAATGCCTTAGATAATAGAACTTGTAGCAGCCTTCAATGTCAAAGATGAAGACAACGTATTAATAACCACGAGTGAGTCGGTTTCTAGTTCAACTCTTCGAAAGCTAAGATCCCAGGCAAGTAGTAAACCAGAGTATACCCTCCAAAACTCAGCTTGTATAGAAGAGCAGCACCCAATGTTATGGACAAAACCACCTAGCCACTTCCCAATACTATCTCAGATAATACCCCTGCTGAGGCTACACTAGTAGATTTTTGAAAAGCTCTAGTAGTATTTAACCTTACCCCATCAATGGACGGAGGGGACCATCTAACTAACTTCTCGGTTTGAATGCCAAACTCCATCATAACATGACTGTGTAACTTAAAGGATTTATGTATCCAGAACACATATTCAAGTATAATCTTGCATAAAAACGTTTTGGTTTCTCCAATACCAAATGAACCAACATGTTACCCCAAAAACGGTATGCCAATCAAGACCATGTACCTAACATTTACTTTGAACTTTTAGTTTCATTCATTCATGCAGAGCCAAGGAATAGAACGCATCCGGGATGCCTAATGGCAACAAAGAATGCTAAACTACTTTAGCAAAGGTACAATCTCACACCACATGTAAGTAAGTTTCTAGTTCTCCACAAAAGTAACAACTATTATCTGTAGCAATATGACAAAGTACACGTTGCTAGTTTGTAAGGAGACAACTACGAGAGAGGAGTCAAAGGAATGCTTTTATGCACTGAGGGCCTTTCCACCTCTAAACCGTATCCTAGAACCCACTACGAACTCCTATATTATCATCCGAGATTAGTTCAAAAGTTGACATTGTAGGGAAAATACCATCTTGCGAAGCCCCCCATATAATTTTGTCAGGGCCTAAGACAATATTCTGCGAGAGTATACCTACTATAGACATGCATACAGACGAGGGCAATAACTTTTGAAATAACACCTGGTTCCAGCTTCCAGTTGCATTTACAAAATGATTAACTGTGAGGTTTATGATCTCTACTAAAATAGGACTTATAGATCAACATGCCCAAATCATCCACCCACACATTCATCCAAAACCAAACAAAAGCCCCATTCCCAAGCTTCCATTTGATTCCACGTAGAACGTACTGCTAAGTAGAAGTTATGCCACGCCATACCATCGATCATCCTTTCAAATTTAGTTGCGTCAGTAACGATGTTGCCTGAAACTTATATTTAGCTTTTAACACTTGAACCCAGAGAGCTTCAGGCCTATTGATTAATGACCATCCTAATTTTGATAGTAGAGCATCATTATTCAGACGGACCTTTCGTACTCCAAGGTTGCCCCTTTTCTTGGCTTTGCAAACCACCTCTTAATTAACTAAACTTAAACCTTTAGAAGAACTCCTGGAGTGCCAAATGAAGTTTCTCATTACCTTCTCTAGCTCATCACATAATTGCCTAGGAAGTTTAACAGTTTGCATGGTGTAAATATGAAGGGCTGCTAGTACTAATTTTACGAGGGCAATTCTCTAAGCCAGGGACAATTGTTTAGCTTGCCAACCTGAAAGACAAGCCTATGCTTTATCTATAATATATTGATAAGTTTTCTTGGAAGTTCTTTCATTAATAAAAGGAACACCGAGGCACTTACTAAGGTTATTCGTCAGTTGGAAACCCAGAAACCTATTTAAAATTTGAGCTATATTCCTCAAAACGTTAGGGGAACAGTAGCATCTAGTTTTCGCCTTGCTTACCTTTTGTCCAGTTGATACATAAAACATTTCGAGAGTTTCTTGAATTAAATGAACTTGATCCATGGAAGCATCTGCAAAAACTACTAGATCATCTGCAAAAAAGAGGTGTGAGATTTGTGGCCCATTTCTACTCAATCTAATAGCCTTCCATCTTCCCCCAGACACTTCCTTCTTAATTAAATGCCCTAAACGCTCTAGATATAATGCAAAAATGTATAGGGATAATGGATCTCCTTGCCTAATGCCTCGAGTAGGAAAAAACGAGTTAGAGAGTTCACCATTCCAATTAACCTTCATAGATACTAACAATACACACTTCATAATTAAGGAAATCAAGTCACCAGGCATCCCAATATATGTAAGCGTATCCTGTATGAACTCCCAATTGAGCCAATCATAAGCTTTTTCCAGATCCACTTTGATAGCCATATACCCTCACTGACCTTTTAGCTTTCATATTGAGTGAAGAACCTCTTGGGCTAGTATTATGTTATCTATAATCAATCGCCCTGGAACAAAACTACACTGCGTAGCATTGACTAGGTCATTAAGATATGGTTTCATCCAATTAACCACTACCTTTAAGAGAACTTTATAAACCACCGAGCACAAACTAATTGGCCTGAATTGAGAAATAGTAGTCAGATTAGGGATTTTAGGCACCAAAGTGATGATCATCTGGTTAATTTTTGAATCCTAAATTTTATGTATGAACAACCTTTGCACAAACTCCACCAAATTAGATTCGATGATATCCCACTATGTCTAATAGAATACTACATGAAATCCATCATAACCAGGAGCTTTATTAGGGGTTATACTAAAGACAACCAACTTTACCTCGTCAAACCAAACTGGACGACTCAATTGTATTTATACATCATTAGAAACCTGATTAAAACCATCCCATATGGGAAATATTTGTGGATGTGAATCCCCTTTTGAGTAAATCTGAGCACAAAAACTTTTGTTCATATCTTTCAATACGGTTCCATCCTTAATAATAGTACCAGACTCGGCTTTTAAGGATTCCACCCTCAATTGCCATCTTCTTTCCTTAGTGATTGCATAATAAAACCTGGTATTTCTATCACCTCGAGAGATCCAGTTACAACAGGATTGTTTGTGCTAATAAAGTTGTTCTTAGCAAAGAAATTTCTCTAATTCTCCCCGAAGATGAAATTCTAACTCCTCTAGAGACTCTGAATGCACAATCTCCAGTAGTTTTTGAATACTTGCTAATCTGGCCCATAGCTGATTCTTTTGCTTGAATATGTTTCTGAACACATCTCTATTCCAAGCATGAAGTTTGCTGGAAAAAGTCTCTAGATGGTCACTAAAATATAGGGTAAAGTCTCTAGAACTTTTATTGTTTGATAGCTTAATCATATGTTCCTCTTAAATACTTGAGTCCTAATCTTTTAAAGGTTAAAGATCAATAGCATAAGAAAATTAGCACCTTATAAATAAAAAAAATGTATAAACTTTATTTTCTAAAATTTACCCTATATTATGTATTCCCTGAAAGTTCTCCATATGTGATTCTAATGCCTCCTTTTACTCTCCTTAATTCAAGTCTTTTAATAATATTCAGTGCTTTTTCCACTTTTGTGCTTTGTCTTCTAGATATTCCTCTTCCTATTTTTTTCTCTTTCACTCCTTCTCCTCTCTCTTATTATGAAATAAGGTTTAATTTTAACCCTCACATATCTTTACTATTCAATAATTGGTTAATTGCTTGTTAATATTTGACTTTTCAATATTTGAAGGATTGCTTGATTTAGAATTTAGATTTTTAAATTTTGATTCCTTTTCTTGTCTATCTCTCTTTCTATATAATAAAAAATAGATACACATTTAATACATAATTATAGTAATAAAAAATCTCTTTAAGTAACATTCAACAAATAAATACAAACTTAAAGTTACTTGTAGTTCAATTGTTAGTGGTTTGTTTGCTTTATGTAAACCCTTTTATTATATCTAAATTGTTTACACTGTTGACACTTCATCTAGACTCCTACCCTACTCATATTGGTTGTAGTTCTTCCTGATCTGTCCTTACTTTTCTTTATATCCTTTTTAGGACTTTATAGTCTCTTTCTCATTTTAGGTATGAATAGGCTCGTATTCTATTGTACGCTATTATTTTAGACCATTCAATTGTTCAATACAATGTTGATAGCACCTAAGATATGTTTCCTTCTTGTATCATTTACTAGCTAATTCTTCTGGACTAAGCCTTACATGTTTATAAGGTATTCCACTCAATTTTCTCTAAAAACTACAAAGATATCATTAAAGTAAAAACTTCTAATATTAGGCATTCATTGAATTTTAGTATGCATAACCTTCATTCAGACTTTAATACTTCTAAATTATTCATGATCCTAGGGTAAATAACATAGTCATTATTCAACATCATGTCTTTTTTTGTCCATTCCCAGTCATCAACATCACTTTTATATCCTTAAATATGTTGATGATAAACTATGTCCTAGCTTCTAACATATATTTATTGAAATCTTTATTATGTTGTTATGCACAATATAACATTTAGGTGGTGTCTTTAGATCTTTATACACAAAGTCTTGATATGCATCAATGGAAAGAACCTTTTATTTCCTATATACATGCTTTATAATCATACTCACAATTTACTGCATTCCAAAATAATGATTTGTAAATATACCCCTTACAACTCCAATTGACATAAACATATCTTGTATATTTTCTATGCTCTACACGTTGAAGTATTGATTTCAAAGCCTCTATTAAACTAAGATGTTGGTCATTAATGAAACTCCACCCATTACCATTAGTTATGTTTATCCTCTATAATCATACTTAAAAAACATTTCAAGGATCATAATTTTCACTTTCCACCACTGCTTATGTAATTAAGTACATTTAATTATTTTCATCTCTACCTAATGCTCATAATAAAGTACCATCTAAAAATACATTTAAAAAGTATGCATCTTATCTAATTAGCTTCCTGCATCGTTATAAAAACTTAAGTTTCAATTCCTCAAAACTCATAACACCTTTTAAATATAAGCTTACCTTGTGGGCTTTCTAAACTAGTCTCAAATCCAATGATACATCAATTTTATGATAGTTATTTAGCTACATGAACAATCATATCCTTCATAATTTAAGATGAGTTTCTTTTAAACCTCTCCAAATATTCTTTTGGAAGGAATGTTGAGTTCAGTCACCTATTCATTAGGTCCTTGTTTTATATATGGATAGAAACATAAACCTTCATATGAATGTCTTCTTTTATACTTTACAACTTCCAAAATTCTCCAACTATCATCTAGAACATAAATCACCTTCATTTTTTTTAGTGGACCTTTTCTCTCTAATGTTATATGAATTCAAGATAGAAAATTGTATTACATTAGCCTTGAATTGTTTAGGACTCTCAAAATTCATCCCTTACTTAAATGTAACAGTTTTATAGTCTACATTTAGGTTATATCTATTCACTTTCTTCGTTATAACTTTTATAAAACTACTAATATCATCAACATAACTAGATATGAGTTTACATAACTCCTTATTTGAGTCATCATACTCACAATGAGACTCCTCAGTTTCTTCTCCCACTAGAACTATACTAATGTTTTATTTAGAATCACTATGAACTACTCTTTTATGCTTCTCATCACCATCAATCATAACTAAGCCTAACCTTTTTAGTATATTTCTTATAATTCTCCTTAGTTTCAAGTAAATTTCATTATTAAAGTATAATACACTAGGACCTAACCCATCATTAGTGCAACTAGTGTCTACAAAAATATATTTAGGATCAAATTCATCATTTGATCGTGAACTTCCATTCTCTCCCACCTATTTATTTTGTCTTTTACCTAACTCATTTACTATGATACCCTCTAGTTCATACCCATGATCAGTATACTTAAATTGCATTAATTGCTAAAATATCCATCTTATGGGTCATGTGTCATATTAATGTCCTCCAAATTATCAAAGCTAAGTAAAAAAAAACCATATAGCTAATTGTTATCACAATGGGGTAGTTATATTTTTTAGGAACTCTCAATAACTTTAATATTGACAGGTACTCAATTTAAAGTTTCTCCACTTCTACATTGCCTCCAATGTAGTTGAGCTTTGGAGTTAAAAGTATAATAACCACCATAAAAAGTTTATGCCTATAATTATCTATGCCATATAACATGGAAAATATTAAGATACATCTCATTTAAATGATAAGAATTTCATAATCAACCATTTGAACATAAAATTGCATATTGATTCAAGTTTTAAAAAGCGTAATAAGACATTAAAAAAACATGGGAATCAAAACATAAAAATATGGGATTTTGAGAGGAATGTGGATAAAATAATAAAAATTAAGTTGAATACACCTAAATTAAGTATAATAAGCTCCACATGCAATGTTAAAACTATTAAAATATTAACCTTAATAAAAGTGTTGGATAGTTCATTCGTTGATGGAGATAATAGAAGAAGATAGTTCATTCATTGATGGAGATAATAAAAAAAGTAATGAAAATATCAAATGCAAACATACCTTTCATCCAACAAGCTCGAATCTTCTTTGCATAGATTAAATGGAAATGTGATTAAAGATTCCTAATTTTGATTTTGTTGATTTTGTTTTAATTAGGGATTTCAAGTTTCTAGAGAATGAGAGATAAAAGTTATAGGAGGGGTATTATGGTCATTTCTGAATCCTAAGTTGAATAGAAATGTCATGTTGATAAAAATTGTCATACTGTATTATATAACTTAAGATGTGTTTAGGTCAAATAATGCTTATAGTAATTTCAATTATTTATTTATAGTTTATATGTTTTTAAATAATATCAGTGATATAATTAATGAAATATATATTAAAATACATTACTTAACTAATAAATGACAAAATGGCTATTATAATAGAAGATTCTAAATAAAATTTCTTGGAATATTGGGTTATAATGTTTTCTTTCTTTCTTTTAGCGAATTGACTAGCTTAATGTAGTCATTGCAAGTGAAAGTCAATTAAATGATATTTTAAAGATGTTATCTGATGGGAATCAAATATCTAATAAAGTTACCTGAGCTTCTAAGTAAGAAAGACATGAAGAGAGGCTTGAATGTGTTGTAAATAGTTCACATTAAGTGCCAAAGCTACTACAGATATATCGGAGAATATTAGAGACCATTGACAAAGAGTACAACAAAAAAGACCAAAAATTCTCTCAATGACTTAATGGTGGATCTTCTTGCAAAGAGTAAAGCTTTGCTACTTCTAAAGACTAAATTCAAACTTATAAGCTTTAGAAAGAGGCTATGAAATGTAATCAACACCAATGTCATGTTTGTGTTTGAATCTGGTATTGACTTAGTTAAAAGTTAAATAAATAGGTGACATGACACTATTAGGACCGTGTTAAATCCATATTATAGATTATGGAACCCTCTTGATCCTATATTGGTCATGTCTATTGATAAAAGAGGTTTTAAAAGCAAACTAATGTTGAATATGAAGTAAGGCTGGCGTCAGGTTTATAATTATAAAAGAAGTTTTGAAAGCAAACTAATGTTGAATATGAAGTAAGGCCAACGTCAGGTTTATGATAGATTGACTTTTTAAAAAAATATTTAGTTATTTCGTATTTAGTTTATGATAAGGATGTTATTTCCTTATTGGACTCCAGTTCTAAGGTTTTTAAGTTATTGAGATTTTTTATTCCTATAAAAAGTTTCTTATTGATGTAGTTAAGGATGAATATAATATTAATTAATTAAAAAACACTTGGAGATGTTTTCATCATTCTTTGATTAGAGAAACTCTTATTTTATATTTTTTAATAACTTGTGATCTTATTTAATTTGTTAATTGTGATTCACCTTAGAATTTTATCACTATTATCCTATCTTCTTTTATGAGTGTAGCAATTTATATTCTTTTTTTGTATGATTCTTCGATCAAATTATTCTTGATAGAACAATCCTTAGCCCTTATTCATATTGGTTTCAAAATCTCATTAGTCATATTGGTGAGAGCCATATTCAAATTTGGCATCAAAGTTATCTTTTATATTTAGATTTGCTCTTAATTTTGTTTATTTACATGTTTAGCATTTTCGAAAAAGATTCATTAAAATAGTTTTATTTTTATTTCTTAATTTAATAAGTTAATAAAAATCCAATTCTAATAAGGTTTTTTTCTAGACAAGCTCATAAAAAATCTTATTAAAAGCATACATAAGGGTTGACAAATTGTATTATCCTTTACAAATAAGGTTTTTTTATTTCTTCTGTAATAAAAACCTTGTGCTCTATGTATTATATACATCTTGTTTCTTGTTGTTCTTGCCTTTTTCTTACTATCTTAATTCTTTCTTGTTGATTTCTTCTTATTATTCTCTATTTGATCTAATTCAAATCTATAGAGCTCAATTTTCTAATTTTAAATTTCTTATTTTATTATTCTTTAGTTATGTTTTCTTTGCTTTGATTTTGTACAATTTGCTTCTTTAGAAGTTATTTGATAAAGGGGAAGATTAAAACTAACTTCTATGATAGATACACTAGTTTGCATATAACCTTTAATCAAGAGTTTAGGTTGTATGGTAGCGTGAATTTTGAGAGAAAAACATGAAAGCGTACTTTTATCTACTAATCATTATGTCTCAAAACTAAAATAAGAATATTCTAAAGACAAGGAAGGAAGAGAGGAAGATAGAGTGGTGAAAAATTAGGAGTTTACCTTGAATGCAATACAAGGTTATTTTGAACATCTCATTAGACAATTCAATAAAGTGAGAAGTTAGGGAAACATGAAGTGGCCATAGTTAATTTACAATATAACTCACATTTACCTACTAGAATAGATGAATTTGAGGCTTATGATAATGATGAGAGTCCTGCCAACTACTTAGGTGAGTTAAACCTAAGGGGAGGTAAAGGAGAAAGAGGTATAAAAGCAAGCAGAATAAGGGGACAAATTTGGTTTATGATATGATAAAGAGTATGATGAAAGAGTGGATAAAAATATGGATAATCTTCAAATGAATATACCACCTTTTATAGGAAATATAGACATAGATGCCTATTTAGAGTAAAAAAAGTGTGTGGAGTTAGTTTTTTTAAATTGATAGCCATAAAGTTTAGTGATTATTCCATAAATTAGTTGGAAAAATAAATTCTCATTAGGAGGAGCTGAGAATCACCTACCAGAACCCGAGAAGAAATGAAAGTGGTGATGAGGATGCATTTTGTACTAAGTTCCTAATATAAGGATCTCTATTAAAGGCCATAAAATTAACTTAAGGTTTCAAAAGTATGGAGATGTGTCACAAGGAGATAGAGTTTTCCATAGTTAGCATGAATGTAGAAGAAGATAAGGAAATAATAATAGTTCACTTTATTTGCAGACTAAATAAAAAATTTACCAATATTATATAGCTATATAATTATGTCAATTTGGAGGATGCAGTTCACATAACCATAAAGGTTGAAAGATAACTTAAAAAGACTTAATTCATAGTTTTGATATTTATAGTGCAAGTTCTTCATCATGGAATGAAAAATATGATAAAGATATAAAGCCAAAATGTGAAGCAACCAATCAAAAAGTGTAAGCACCAAGTGGAGAGAAAGCTAAAACTAATTCATTTTCAATAACTATGAATTGAGATGTAAAGTATTTTAAGTACTTGGGAAGAGAGCATATAGCTTCACAATATCTCAATAAGAATATGATGATGTGAATGAATGATGGGAAATAGTTTGAGAGCGAAGATGAGGTAGATGAGGATATGCCCAATTTAGTAGAAGCTAGTGATGATGGGAGTATTAAGAGGCTTGAAGAAGGAAGGGTGTTCATCACTAGGAAAGAATTGAGTATGAACGTGAGAAAGTACGATGTGAATGAACAAAAAGATAATCTCTTCCATACAACGTGTTCAATTAAGGATCAAGTTTATAGTATGATCATAGATAGAGAAATTTACATAAATATGACTAATGTAGTTTTAGTGGGGAATTTGGGACTTCTAATTATAAAAACCCTAAACCTGATAATTTATAACGGTTGAATGAGAGTGGGTTAAGGTAATGATTCAAGTATTAATTTCTTTCTTAATGAAGTATATAAGGGTGAGGGGCTGTAATGTGGTGTTTATACAAGTTGGTCACATTCTTTTGGGTTGTATTTGATAATTTGAAAGAATCATATATAATGGGTATAAGAATCATTATTCATTTACCATGAATGGTAAACCAATCACCTTTACTTTATTATTGACAAATTAAATTTAAGAAAATCAACTCAAGATTTGTGAGAGTAAGTAAGAGAGAATAAGGGCAAAGAAAAAATATCAAACATATAGGAATAGCTCAAACACTTTGGGTAAAGCAAAAAAGAGAGATAAATATGAAGAAGAATGAGTAAGTTTGGGTGCAAGAGTGGAAGTTACGAGAGATGAATTTTTTGTTAAATGCTAAATATTTTTTCTTATTTATAAAATTATTTTCTTTCTCTTAATGTTTATGCTAATAATACTTTGCCTAATGTTGTTGCTTCTTTTTTTTTCAGAAATTTGATGATCTTTTTGAAAAGGATATTCTAAGTGTATTACTAACTACAAAAAAGATATAGCAACAAATTAATTTTATTCTTCGAGCCTAAATCCTAAACTAGCTAGCAAAAAATTTGAAATCGATAAAAAGGATACAAAAGAAAGTGGAAGTATGCTTGGAGAAGGGCTATATAAAAGAGAGCTTGAGCCCTTATGTCAATGCCTATTTTGTTAGTAGTAAAGAAGGGATGGATATTAGAGAATGTGTGTAAATTTTTTCATTATGAGAAAATCATTATATATATATATAAGTTGTATGGTGCATGTGTTTTCTTTTGTTTGAAACATATAGTTACTATGAAACTAGGATGTGTTTATCTAGGTCTAGAAAGTGTAAGAATTTAGTTTCTTATAGTAATGGATCGATTTTCTGAAATGAAACATTTTATTATATGTCATAAAACCAATGATGCATCTTAAATGCTAAATTATTTTTTAACAAGATCGTTAGATTACTTGGAGTTTCTAGAACCATTGAATCAGATAAGGATTTAAAGTTTTTGAGTTAATTTTGGCTATATAAGGAAAGTTGGGAACTAAGTTATTGTCTTTACAAATTACCATCAACAAATTGACGGCTAAATTGAGGTGGACAATAGGATTCTTAGTGCTTTATTACATACCAATGTTGTTAGAAATATTAGAACTTGGTAAAAATCTTTGCCTTTTATTATAATATGGGAGTCTATAGTGCTACATATTATTCTCCTTTTGAATTTTTTTGTAGATTTAACTAATTATCTCCTTTAGGTGAAAGAGATAATTTGGATAGAAAAAAGAAAGCCAAATCGGTGAAATATCTACACGAGAAGGTGAAGTTGACTACCACAAGACGATCCATTAATATATATATATATAAGCAAGCTAACAAGGTGAAAAAAAGTGATATTTGGACTTAGATATTGGATTTGGGTACACTTGAGAAAAGAGGTTTTAAACTAGGCATAAGTCAAAATTATAACTAAGAAGATATGGACTTTTTCACTTCGTGGATCAAATGCTTACAAGGTCAACTTGCCAATTGAGTATGTTATTTATATCACTTTACTTTGAATATTGCTGAATTATCTCCTTTTTATGTTGTAGATGAAGGTGTTGATTTAAGAACAAATCCTTTTAAAAGGGGAAATGATGAGAATCTAGCATCTACTCAGTTCATATAAGCTTATAAGCAAGAGATATATGAAGAGGGACTTGCACGAATTGTAAATAGTTCAAACCAATTGCTAAAGTTACTAAAGATTCATTGGTGACCATTGACCATTGAAAGGAGTAGAGCTAAAAAGGACAAAGAAACTTTCTACGACTTAATGGTGGATCATTATATAAGGAATGAAGTTTTGCTACTACAAAAGACTGAATTCAAGTGAAGGAGCAAAATTTGGAAAGAGGTTATAGAATGTAACTAGCACTGTATCATGTTGGTGTCTAACATTAGTGTTAAATGAAATATGATTGCTTCTTTGAATTTTAAATTGAATTTGAAGCACTACAGTTAATTATAGACTAACATACTAGGAAATCTACTTTTGAAAACTTTTCTATAAGAATAAAAAATGGAAGTTGATAAGAGGAAATTAATAGATAAAATAACTCCTAATAGGTATTTAAATGTACTATAAAGGAATTTCAAAACAAAAAGTGATTGCTAATCCAAATTACTTAGGTGATATTTGTTAGAAAAATTAAGATATGGTTAATTATCAAAAAAAGACCAAACTTTCTTCAATTTTTCAATTATAGCTCGAATTTTAAAAATTAGCAATAAAATGCCCAAACTTTTAATTTTTTCAATTGTAGCCCAAACTTCAAAAAGTAGTAATAAAATGCTCAAACTTTCAATTTTTTTCAATTCTAGCTTGACGTTAGTGTTTCTGTTAAGTTTGTTGACGTGACTTACTATGTGTTTCACAAACCTTAACTATGAAAACATGTCAGCCAAAATTAACACAACAAATGAAGATTAATGAAATGATGTCATTAATTACACAAGTAAAACGATGTTGTTGTTTAAAAATGACCTAAATCAGATTATGCAACCCCGACGACCTTACACTTTGATTTTAATTTTTTCCTTCATTTTCAGTTTGTTCTCTTGATGCCCTCATCCTTCAATTTTCAAATTACGCAGGCCCAAGTCCTCACACTAAGGGCATCTAGAGAACGAACTAAAAATGAAGAGCTTACTGGTGCAGTACCTGTAACGCAAGAGTAGTTTGGGGCGTCAGAAAAACAAACAGAAAACAAAGGGCTAAGGGCATCGAGAGAACAAAAGGTAACGTTAGGCTAGAATTGAAGAAAATTGAAAGTTTGAGCATTTTATTGCCATTTTTTGAAGTTTGGGATAGAAATGAAAAAAATTGAAAGTTTGGGCATTTTATTGCTATTTTTTAAAGTTTGGGCTATTATTGAAAAATTGACAAAAGTTTGGGTTTTTTTTGGTAATTAACCCTATAAGATACTATTCAAAATTAATAGAAGAATCTAGATATTATTCATAAGATATCTGGACGATAGTAAACAATTTATGGTGTAGAAGTAAATATTAGAATGTGTGTTGATTATAACAAATTGAGATGTGTAGATATATTTAGTTTATTTCACCTATAAATATCCATCCATCTTATTGTTTTATGTATCAAGAATCAAATTCAAACATCCAAGAGTAGAGCTTATGAGGATACCAATCTATAGGTTCTAAGTTATAAATTAATATTTATAACTTATAATTAATATTTTTATTTTAACTCCTATTTTTCTCAAAATTCTAAGGCAATAATGCTTTTACTTGTATGAGGAAGCTACATATGGTGAAATAAGAACTCGAAAAGTTAAATCAAACAAGTAGTAGTAATACCCGACTCTCTTTATTCCCACCGGGTCTTAAACTAAAGCTTATTCAAAAAGAGCTTTATCATAGTTTTGGTGATCTCATAAACAAATGGAGGAGAAAAGAGCACTTCTATAAATCTTGAAAGCTTTGGAGATTCATAAATCCCTCCTTAAGCAAAAATCAAAAGTCTTATGGCTAAAGGAAGGGGACAAAAACAAATCGATCTTTCGTAAATCCATCTCTATAAGAAGCAATGCTAACAAAACAACTTCTCTAATCAAACATGATGGAAGTGTAACTTAATCTTAAGATGAGTTAAAGTAAAAAGCTTATGAGTACTTCATGAACACATTAAGCACTCCAACTCCTGGGAATTCCTCAGTTTGATTAAATCTTTTATAACAAACTAGTTTTATAAGGGCGAAGCAAACTCTCTCATACAACCATTCACTCCTATCGATATGGAAAGAGTATTTTTTAAATCTTAATCTAGGTAAGTCCCCTGAACTAGATGGATTTAATGCCTTATTTTTCTAAAAAGCATAGCCTTTTATCAAAGATCTTGTTGATAATGAAGTTACAGAATTTTTTGTTAACGGTAAAATGTTGAGGGAAACAAACAAATCATTTATTTACCTTATCCTTAAAGTACATAATCCAAGTTCCCCAAAGGATTTTAGACATATTTCTTGTTACAATACTTATTATAAGATAATTTCCAAGCTAAATGCATTGAGAACTTATTTCTAAGCTAAATGAATTAAGAATAAAGATAGTTCTAAAATACCTTATAAATGTTTCTTAAGAAGCTTTCATAATTAGAAGATGATATAATAGGAAAAATTAAAAAGAGAATTATACAATAGAAGTATATTTTTAAAAAGCATTTGATTCAATCCAACATAATTACATATTACACTTACTTTAGGCCTTTGGACTTCCAAAAACTTTTATCACCTACCATCTCTTCTATTATTTTAGTTAATGAAGAACCTACTGACATATTTCAATAAGGGGAAAGGACTTAAATAAAGGGATCCTTTGTCACATGACCTTTTTATTCTATATATGGAATTACTGATTAGATTGATCATCTTCTCTATAATATAAGATTACATATTTTCCACTTAAATTCAAGAAGTTGAGGCATTTTAATCTTACATTTATGGATGATCTTCTGCTTTTGTCTAAGGCTAAGGAAAAATCAATATGCCTAATTATGTTTGCCTTGAACTCTTTCAAATTGTTGTCAAGATTATCCATTAACAATAACAAGAGTTACATGATAGTTTTTACTTATGCAAAAGCCATCGCTCCTTGATTATCATCACTATCCAATTTACATCTCAAGGATCCTCCATTGTCATATTTAGGAATCACTACCAGTAAGCTAAGCTTTAGGGGTTGTGCTCCATTTTTAGAGAATATTCAGAGGATAATTAAAATCTAGTGCAATATATCTCCATCTTTTACATTCAACTAATTACTTCCATCCTTAATTCCCTTCACAAATTTTATTTCTTGCATATTTTCCTCTTAAAAGGACTGTTAAAGACCTTAAAGAAGATGGAGACGTACTTCCTTAGGTTTAATAAACTAAAAAAGAAGTAGTTTTTAAGGATAAATAGTTCGAATTATGTAAACTAAGGAAAATTAGAGGCCAAGGTATCATTCCAATGCCCTTATTAAACAAAACCCTTATGGCAAGCAGAATTTAGAAAGTCTTAAGTAACAAAGAGGCTCTCTAGGTTCAATGGATACACACCAATTTTCTCAAAGACAAAAACTTATATGGCTCAATTATTCAACATTAGTAATTTGTTCAATCAATAAAGGAGCTAAGCTAGACTTACTTTAGGAATTTATGTTCTTACGACTGATGCTTCTAAGATTATCTTAGTGTTATGCCAAGTGTATTTTACTTAAGATTACATTAAAACTCCTCTTTGTATTGATATGCTTATAAAATTTAATTCTTTCTGGAATGCATTATTTAATTTCAAAAAATAATATTCTGTTTGTTATATTTCTTTTAATCTTAATTAAGCTACAATCTTTTTCCATCTATGTAATAATTCCAAGAAGTGGTATTAAAGTCATCCTAGGATGTATATATCTACTTATGCTTCGTAGTTATCACTACAAATGTAACAGCCCGGACTACCCACTCACAGATATTGTCCGCTTTGGGCCTTGGCCTAGCTAAGCCCTCACAGTTTTGCTATTCCCACCCTTGGAAAAACGCGTCTTTGAGAGAGAGGTTTTCAAAGCCTTATAAAGCCGGCTTCGTTCCCCTCTCCAATCGATATGGGAATCTAACATTCCACCCCCTTGGAGGCCTAGCGTCCTTGCTGACATACCGATTCAGGTACTGGCTCTGATACCATTTGTAATAGCCCAGACCACCCGTTCACAGATATTGTCCGCTTTGGGCCTTGGCCCAGCCAAGCCCTCATAGTTTTGCTCTTCTCACCCTTGGGAAAACACGTCTATGAGCGAGATGTTTCTATAGCCTTATAAGGCCTATTTCGTTCCCCTCTCTAATCGATATAGGAATCTAACATTCCACCCCCTTTGGAGGCCCAACGTCCTCGCTAGCCCACAGGCCTGGATCCACTCCCCTTGGAGGCCCAGCGTCCTTGCTGGCACACAGGCTTGGATCCACCCCCTTGGAGGCTCAGCATCCTTACTGACATACCGATCAGGGTATTGGCTTTAATACCATTTGTAATAGCCCGGACTACCTACTCACAGATATTGTCTGCTTTGGGCCTTGGCCTAGTCAAGCCCTCACAGTTTTGCTCTTCCCACCCTTGGAAAAATGTGTCTTTAAGAGAGAGTTTTCTATAGCCTTAAAAGGCCTACTTCGTTCCCCTCTCCAATCGATATAGGAATCTAACATTCCACCCCCTTGGAGGCCCAGCGTCCTTGCTGACATATAGATCTGGGTACTAGCTTTGATACCATTTGTAACAGCCCGGACCACCCGCTCACAGATATTGTCCGCTTTGGGCTTTGGCCCAGTCAAGCCCTCACGGTTTTGCTCTTCCCACACTTAGAAAAACGCATCTATGAAGGAGAGGTTTCCATAGCCTTATAAGGCCTACTTCGTTCCCCCCTCTAATCGAGGAATATAACAACAAATAATTCTATGTTAAAAAATAAGTTACATATTTTTCACTCTTTAAAGATACTAAACACTATTTATTGATACAATTATTATTTACGTAAAATTATAAGAGCTAGTCTTCTTAGCTTAAAGTATTATGAGATAAAAGCAATGGTAGTTAAGTTTAAGATTAAGAATTTCATTGAGAACAATTTCTCATCGTAGAATTTGAAGATAAAAGCTATCCTAATAAAGGATAACAACTTTGTAGCTATTTGTAGAAGGGTGATATACTTCACGGATGATGACAAATGAAATGAAATGGATGTGAAAACTGTTTTAAATCTTCATGTAGCTTTAACTATTGAAGTTTTTCCAATCTTATAGGAGAGGAAAAGAAGAAAAAGATATGGCATGTTCTCTTAAAGTTGTACAAGGTTAAGTCACTTCACAATAATTTTTTTCTTAAGAGGAAACTTTATATTCTTCAAATGTCAAAATCCACTTAAGTGATTGAGCACATTAATAATTAGACTACTCAATTCTCTTAATTCATATTATTAGATTATAAAATAGAGTCACATAAATGTGTCAAATTTTTAATTGCATGATCAACTCATTCTTAACATAGCTGATTGTGAGATTCCCATATCGGTTGGAGAGGGAAACAAAGTATGCCTTATAAGGGAATGGATACCTCTCCCTTAAAGATGCATTTTTCGGTGGTGATAAGAGCAAAACAGTGAGGGCTTGGTTGGGCCAAGGCCCAAAAGCGGACAATATCTGTGGGCAAATGGTCTGAGTTGTTACACTAATAATCTTCTTACAAGTTATCTAGTCTTTGATTATATTACAATCGTGGTTCTAGAGGAAGAAAGTTAGTGCAAAAATAAATAAAACAAGGAGACTAGCTCATACAAGTTAAATATTTAATGGTGATAAGAGGGAGATAATGAAACATAGCCCAAGTGGGAGCCAAAATTATAGTAGAACAAAGAAAGAAAGTGAGACTAATTTAAAATGATACAACTATGAAAAGAATGGTCACTTGAAAAAGGATTATTATAATTTAAATAAGGAAAATTCTAATCCTTAAGAAAATTTTGCAATTATTTAAGACGATGCAAATGTTCTATATTATAAAGCATCAATAACAATTAAAAGTAAGAAGTCGTTACTTGGTATATGTCTTTTTGAATCAAGAGCTACTTTTCATATGATCTCTAAAAGAGAATGGTTCCATCATTATGAACCTATTTTAGGAAGACTTATGTATAGTTATGATAATTATCCTTTAAACATTGTTGGCATCAAAACCATCAAACTGAAGATGTGTAATGGTATAATTAATACTCTTGAGGAGATAAAATGTATGGAGGACTTAAATAAGTTATTATATCTAAGATGGATAAATAATCCTAGGTACAAAATAAAAATTTTCAACAAGATTTTGAAGATTATTTAAGATGCGCTTGTAATTTTGAAGGTAGAAATAATAGGTGCAAACTTTACAAGTTAAAAAGAGGGAAATTGTTAGAACAAAAAAATTCGTCACTTCGAGCAATCCAAGCAAAAGATCTTGAATATTATGACATCAAAAACTTGGAGATATATCTAAGTAAGGAATGAAGATGCTTGTTGAAACAAGGCTACTCCTTGGGCTTAAAAATATATCACTATCTTGTTGTGATCATTGTGATATAAGTAAAATTTAACACATCAAATTTAAGAAGCAAGTTTGTTCTTAAATTTGTTAAGTATGATGTGTAGTAAGCCCTAATCCTATCTTTGTGAGGAGAAAAGTACTTTATCTTTTTCATTGATGATTATTCTAGGAGTTATTAGGTATACCCTTTCAAGAGAAAAATAGATGTATTTTTAGTCTTTAAATTTTTCATAGTGCATATTGAACTTAATTATGGTAAAAAGATTAAGTGCTTAAGGATGGATAATGGAGTACAATATACTATAATGAGTTTAATGCATTTATAAGCAAGAAGGCATTAAAAGGCATTTCATTATTGTATAAACTCTTTAACAAAACAAAGTGACAGACTGGATGAACAAAACACTATTAGAAAGAATAAGAATAATATTGAAAATTTAAGCTTAAATAAGGCCTTTTGTATAAAAGAAGTCAATACCATATGTTATATGGTGAAACAAATTTCATCAATTGTAATTGAGTTAAAGACATTAATAAAGACGTTGACTTAGAAGTTGATGGATTATTCAAACCTCTATGTATTTAGAAGTCCTATTTATATTATGTAAAATGTTAAATAAACCATGAATTTAAATCTAAAATTTAGAAATATTTATTATTAAGATTGATAATGTAGTGAAGGAGTATCATCTGTAGGATCTTGTTGCCCATAAGGTTATTGTCAATAGGGATGTCAACTTGGTTAAAAAAAATACAAAGGGAAGAAGAAGACAACAGTATTTTGCAAAATAGTTTACAAACTACGATGCAAGTGGAAATAATATAAACAAGAAACTTCTTTTGAATGAACATCAAATCAAGATATTCAAAATAATTTAAATGTGATGCTTTAGAAGTTCATTAGTCAAATCACACAAAAGACCTCCAAATTAGCATTCAAATCATATAATTAAGGGTAATATAACATTTTGTCTTTTAATAGAGGATAAGGAGCCATTAACTCTTTAAGAAGCACTAATAATTCAGATCACTCTCAGTTGATAACAATAATGCAGGAAGAAGTTGAAGTTTTTCATAAAATTAAACTTAGAAACTTCTAACATTACCATAAGAAAGGAAGGCAATTAGTAATAAATGGATCTTCAAGATTAAGCAAAATAGTGATGATCAAGTGGAGCGATACCATGCAAGAATGTTAGTGAAAGGATATGCTAAAAAAGAAATAACTGGCTTTAATAAAATATGTTCCCTATAGTTCAATTTTTATAAGCTAGAATTATCTTAGCAATATGTCTTGTGTTTGACTTACATCTAAAAAACCTATATGTGAATTTTTTATGGAGATCTTAAAGAAGAAATTTATATGCTTCAACCAAATAGTTTTGAAGAAAAAAAAGTAAACTTGATTTACAGGTTCAAAAACTCTTTTTTTGATATTAAATAAGCATCCAGATGTTGGAAAAAATATTTCATTTCTTCATAATGAGCTTTAGATACAACAAACTTAATATAACCCCTTATGTATACTTTAAGAAGTTTGGTGATACTGATTTCATTATCTTGTTATTATACATAGAAAATATGTTAGTTGCAAGCCTTAATAAAGATTGATTTAAATAATTAAATATATAATTGGCTAGGGAATTCAAAATGAAAGACTTCGGACTAGTAAATAAAATTATATGGATTGCAAATTAGTTGAGACAGAAATAATATAAATATTTGTTTCTTTTCACAAAAATTACCTAAAGATGGTTTTACGATGTTTCAATGTGTAAAATTGTAAGCAAATATCTACCCATTTTTATGTTAATTTCAAGTTATCCTCTAATATGAATTTTAGAAATGAAGATTTCTCATGTATAGTAAACATATATAGTGGAGATTTTAATGTTTAGCATGGTTTGCACAAAACCAAATATTGCATATATAATTAGAGTGGTTTTAGTCACTACATGACGAATCTTAGTAGAGAGCACCAGAATGTTCTAAAGAGAATCCTAACATACATTAAAAGGACCTCTAATTTTGCATTATAAAATGGAGGATCAATCTTTTCATTAAAGGAAATAAAAACAACTATAGTCAGTTATAACTATATCAACTATAGAAGTGGGATGTGTAGTAGTTATATAAGCCAGTAAAGAAGTGGTATGGTTGAAATTGATACTTGAAGAACTAGTGGAAAAACTTATAAAGTTCATTATTTTATAATAGTTAGAGTGTATTACATCTAGCAAAGAATACAACATTTCATGCAAATACTAAATATACAAGTTCAATATCACTTCATTCGTGAGAAAGTGGGGCAGAAATAGTAGATATAAAAAAGGCTCATACCAAAGATATTATAATAGATTTTATGACAAAAGCATTTAATGCTAATAAGTTTACTTAGTTTCGATCCTCATATAACCTGATGAAGATGTAAGCAACATTATAATGATAAAGTGGTATGAAGATTGATTGGTCTTCAATTAAATATTCAAATGGGAGATTATTAGATGAATCTAAATATTAAAAACACAATGTCTAGATATTATTTAAACATAATATCTATATAATATTTAAAATTGATAAAAGAATATAGTTATTATTCACATAATCTAGATGAAGACAAATAATTTATGATGCAAAAGTAAATATTAGAATGTGTGATACTTGTAATAAATTTAAATGTAAGGATATATTTTTGTTTAATTCTCCAATTAATACCCAGTCTTCTTGTCATTTAATATAAAAATTCAAATTGAAGCATCCAAAATGATATTGATGTATACTAGTCATACAAGCACTATTTTCATAGCATATTGCTTGCATTTTGGATACTTTTAAAGAATTTTATACTCAAAATAAGAAGTGATTAACTAGGGTTAAGGTCAATGTTAAAATTACCGCAAGTGCATGGCATAGATGTATTTAGTACATACAAGTACGGGTTGATTCCTCGAGGACAATAAGTATTAATAGTTACCTTTTTTGTTATCTAACCTAAAAATCAAAATTTTAGTTTTTAATTAAAAGTTAAACTAAACAATTAAACTAAATTTGGAAACAATAATGAATGCAAGATAAAGGAAGTTACTTAGAAAAATCAATATCAAATAATAGTGTCTAAGTGATGAATCTCCGTAAGAATCCTTGAATTATTAACCTTTTATCAAGCAATCATATTGTTGATTATTGGACCAAGGACATTCCTATCTTATGTTAATATCTCTCTCAAGACTATTAACAACTAATCCATCAGTTGATTAACATAATTTTTTCTAATTAAAACCCTTAACATTGCATTATCAATTTATGAATTCTACTATTAGGTTTGACCTTAATTCAAAGGATTTATGTCAGCATATTTTGAGATTTACATGCAACTCCTCCCAATTATAGTTGATCTTTTCATACAGGAGGATTTCTTAATCTCAATCATATGAAATCAAATAATGCACTAATAGAACAAGAATAAAACACATAATTGAATTGCAATAAATCAATAAATATAATGGCATTAAATAAAAGATTAAAGCATATTGTTATCACAAACCAAGTTTCATCACACCTAGACATTAAACATGTTTAGTTACTCATAGAAAATGAATCAATAACAAACATGCAGAAAAGTTAGTAGAAAATAAAGAAATTATAATTCTAAATCTCCCGTAGAAAATAAAGAAATTATAATTCTAAATCTCCCTTTCTCTTCTATTGAATCTTTTTGCAAGATTGGATTGGGTGTAGCTTTCTATAGGATATCATGATATGAACTTCATGTTTTCCTTATCCCTTGATCAAAATCGTCACCTCTAACTGTTTCTTACAATCTAAAAACTCTTAAAATTTTGGCTCTCTCTTGTTTGCCTCTACTCACATCCTTTAATAGTAAAAATGAGGGTTTTGTGATATATACGGTCACTTGCATGGGCATGTAGGAGACCGTATATCATAAAAAAATTTGAATTTGCAATTTAACCTAAGCATAAAAACTTATATGGGCAGTATACATGATCGTGTCTATCAATATACACAAGCATGCAACTCCATATGATTAGAACTCAAATTCTTCAATCTTTACACATTTACAAAGACTTACACTATCACTGTACACGTTCATGTAAGTCCTTAGTTGCTTCAAATCTTCATTCTTTACCATATTTTCATCTGAATTCTTCTCCTTTTAGTTCATAAAGGCACTTAATACCTATAAGTGCACTTAGAGAGAATTAAGTACCAAAAATACAACACAACTATGAAATAATAAACAAAACACTTCAACTATGGGTGCATAATTATAGTTAAATAAGTATATATCAAACATCCCCACCCTTAAGATTTTGTTTGATCTCAAGAAAATCATAATCTAAATTATCAACTTTACAACATCCATCCTTTATTAATCTCAAATCATCAATAGAATCAAGTTATCCTAAAATTAACTTCATAACTCAATATTAATAATAATCATGTCGATAATCATATTAGAATCAAAAGCATAAATCTTTACAACCTCACTAAGGTTTAACTCAATGCACTCAAGTATTTAGGGTGAAAAGTAGCAAACTCAAATCAATGCATAGCAGAACACTTAACAATAAGCTTGTAATATTGCCATATCTCCACCACTTGTATATAAAATAGAACAAAAATGAAAAGGTCCTTATAAGGTTGTAATGGAGCTTATGTAAGATATGATTAGGATAATAAAAATGTGATAAATTTGAAGGAAATTCACAAAGGAAACATTACAAAAAAAACTTGCTCATAATATACATAGGTCCTTTCATTATAAATACATTAGTACTATACATTTTTTTATATGCTTTCAAAAAATTTTTATCATGTACTATAATTAAAGAAATATTAGACCTTTCAAAATTTCAAGTTTCAAACATTCAAGTAATGTAAATAACCTTTAAGGTTTAAAATAATAAAAAGGTTTCAAAGAAAAATATGACAAAGGTTAATGATGTGGCTATAAACAATGAAAAGGACTAAAACTCAAAATTGGTTATTCCTGAGGGATTAAATATTGTAGTGTAATTATCAAACAAATATGCTTAAACAATTGTTGAATTTAAGGGCCTTTATCACTTTAATGCTTTTAATTTAACAAATGTGGTCTCAATATGTATAACAAAATTAAGTTATAGAATTATTAAACTATGCATGATAACACATAAGAAAGAATAAAAGTGCTTAAAATATTATGAATTTTTTCTCTTAGGCTTAAAAGTTAATGAAAAAATGGTCTTATGTGTATAAACAATATGCAGTTTTCATTCAAATTGACTATCTCAATGACTACTCTAATATGACTTATAAAAATAAGTTTATTCTAACTACCGCCCTGTTGCTTACTAATTCAAATCAATAATCAATAATGAAATAAAGTATTTATGGACATATTCAACTAATTCACAATATCAGTTAATAAAATTAATAACCAAGATTATAAAGCTCAAAAAATTTATCAACCCCTTTCCCACACTTAAAATTATACGTTGTCCCCAGTGTACACAATATAAGTATGTCAAAGTCAAAAGTGAGAAAGTGGAGTTTGGTACTTCCCTGAGTAATTAGACTTTAGAGTCTAATTTTCATGAGTTTGGGACTGTCCATCCAATATGATATACTAACATCCTTACAAAACATATAGAAAAAGGATAAAAACAATATAATAAAATAAAAATAACTAAAATAAAAACAAATATACAATATGAAAATAAAAATAACATTAAAAAATAAATCCTAAATCTTAGGTTACCTCCCAAGTAGTGCTTATTTAACATCTTCATCTTGACGTACCTTTCATGTTTACCATCATCCAATATCTATGATTAGTGGCTTACTTCCACCGGTTGTTCCACATAACGATTTTGTAGCCTATAAGTAAGCCACATGTTGCAAGACAATAACAAGGACATAGTTTATCAAATTAATAAATCCAATTAACTGTAATAATGCCTTTTTCAATTATATACTGTTACTAAAATAAGGGATAAAATCCCTCAATCTTTGGTTGATATAAGTAGTTTGTCTTGTAGGAAGCGGGAACCCTTCATACTTAAGGTGGCTACTAATGACTCAGCAGTAATTTCCTTATTTGGTTCCTCTGCTAGCTCTTCCTCAACCACCTTTATCCATTCTTCTTCTTATTCTTCTTAGAAAAAGGTTTCTGGCTTGTCTTCTTCTTCAACTATCTCTAGCCACTTCTCTACTTCCACTTCTTAGATGAAGGCTTCCTCTTCTTCTTTGTTCTCTACTTCTGGCAGCTCATTTCCACTCCTAAGGATGATTGCCATTCCATGTTTGTTAAAAGTTGTTTCAGTAGTATTGAGCAAACTCCCCTGTAGTCTGTCAAATAATATTCTCGCCAGTTAACTAACCCAATTCACCAAGTTATATACATAGACATTTGTTCTCTGATGCCTCATATTTGATTCTTGAACAAATTTAGCCATCATATCCTCTAAAGTTGGTTTCTTAACTTGAGGTATTTGTTGTTGCAAATATTCAACTAGAGCGTAATCATTCTATCCATAAACGTAAGAGTTGCTTCACTATAAATTATAAATATTCTCATATGGTACATTTTGAGGTTAGTTGTGCATGTTTGTTGCTCCTACATGTAATTTGGTTGCTAACATTCATAATTGTAATGGTTAGCCCCACAATTATGGCAACACAACATAGAATTTGGTTGAGATTCTGAAAACATGTTACTAAACCTTTCTTTCCAATATGGTGATGTTACCATAGGTGATGACACATCATAACTCCAATAAAAGTACTGTCTGCTCCATCCTTCCACTATGAGTGGTGACTATGACAATGAATTGTAAATCCTAACGATAAGTCACAAGCTCAAAGTCAAGGTTGAGAAGTTTAAAAGATAATTAAATGAGTAAACCAAAAATAAAGTGAAATATAAGAAAAAAGAAATAAATTAAAATAAAATAACTACAAAAAATATTGGTTAGATTAATAAAATATAGAGTTTCCTAATATTATTGTCCCTAAAATCGACGTCAAAAACTTGATTAACTAAGGTTAAAGTTAATATTAAAATTACCGCAAGTGTACAATATAACTGAAGTTAGCACAGGCAAGTATGAGTCAATCCTATGTAGATAGTAAATACTAATAGTTACCTTTTCTCCATTAACTAACCTAAGAATCAGATTTTTTGCTGGACTCTAAACTTTTCTTGGAAGTTAGAATTATTAAATAAGAATTTGTTGGTGTTTAGTTATGAGTAAAAATCAGAATTCTTGAATTAGAAATTTATGGAGTTTATTTATGAATTTTTTATTACATATGGTTGCATGGATTAAATGGAAGTTTTAGAATTAGGTTAAAGAGTTAGAAGGTATTAGAGTAACTATGGAAGGGTAAGTTTGGAAGATTAGAGTTTGTTTTAGATTAATAAGAGAAGAAGTAAATGAAGGTGCGTGAGTGAAAGGCTGGAAAAAAATAATAATAAGAAATAAAGAGACGTGTTCGTGAGGTTAAGAAAGAAAGAAAAGAAGAACCTAAAAGAAACTAGAGAAAGAGGAAGAGATGTGATTGAGAGATTAGGGAAAAAGAGAGAGAGTTGTGTAAAATAAGAAAGAAAGAGAGAAGAAAAATGTAGAAAGAAGTAGAAGAAGAGAAGCAGAAACTTAACCAAAAAAAGAAAAAGAAGGAAAGAAAGATAAAGGAGATAAGAAGTGGAAGAAGAAGGTTCAGTTGAGTTTTAGGTAACCCTTTATCTATTTTCTTATTTTGATAGAAGAAGAAAGCATAGAAACTAGGTTTTTATATGCTGAAAATGAAGAGAGAAAGAAGAGGAACAAGAGATTTATGTTCTTAGATTTTTAAGAAGTTTTAACTAGATCTTATTTCTTCTAGTTAGATAAACTAAGAGTAGATTAAGTCTAAGCTCATTTTTGGACAATAGATCTTTATAGAAATTCTATTTGTATATGTTGTTTGAATGAAAATATGTTTATTTGAAGGAAACCAAGAAAGTCAAAGGCAAGAATAAAAGGAAAGACAAACTTGATCTTGGAGTTACAAGTAAATAGGTGGGTAATATATTTATAGTTGTTATGTTGATGAGCTGAATTATTTGCTTGTATGTGTACCTAAATGCTTGCCTTTTTATCATTGTGAATGTGGAAAAAATAATCTGTGATTTATATCATGTTTGCTTTGAAAGACTTTACTGCTTTTGGAATTAATAAGAAGAAGAAAAACACAAATTGCATGAAAATATGAATATGATATGAAAAATGTAAGCATCGAAAATTTCCTTCTGTGGGCAAGAGTGATACTATTCTGTTCGTCACGTGCACATTAACCTATAGCCTTCTCCCCTCTACCCAATTGTGGCATATGAGCTCCGAAAAATGGACTCATTTCATTCATGGTGTAAATTTCGGTTTCACCATTTCGTTCTATGGGATTTTTTCAAGCTATTATATGTGTGCATTTTGCTTGAATTTGTTAAACACACTATATGACTGAATGCTATGTTTTGATGATTGAAAAATATGTGATTTGATTTAAGTAATAATATGTTATTTGTGAGTTGAACTGTGAATAATTTGATTGTTATATTTTAATGTGATATAAATTTATGTAAATGTTTGGTTGTACATGAGGTTCGTCGCTAATGACTATAACCGTATTAGCCACTAAGCTTCGTAGCTTACCCCACTATTTTTCACTCTTCAGGTAAAGAACAAGCAAATCATTAAACCTTGCAAAAACTTCGGCAAATCTCCAAGAAATATTTCATTTGTAACTAAGTTAGTTGGATCATTTTTTGTAGCTTTATAAGCATGCGAGTTATGAGCATCCATATTGTATTTTTGAATTACGCTACTGATGCGGCTTTTGTTTGTAATTGGAGCAATGTACATACTGTAACACCCCAACTCCGCCGGACCCGAACCCGATATCGACAGTGATACCCGAATTCGTGCCCCGCGAGGGTGGC
>JAOTAY010000191.1:13414822-13428550 GCA_025629805.1 Erythroxylum baracoense
AATTTATCAAATTAAAATTTATAATTTAAAAAAGATGCAAAAAAGAAATTGTAAGCTTATTATTTTATTAAAAAGGTAGAGTTTTTTGACGTAAAAAACTGTCTAAAAGTGAAAAATACTGACAGAAAAAAGCATCTAAAAGTTTACACAAAGCGTCTAAAATAACATTTATCTGTCTAAAACAATTGTCGAAAAATTATGTTTTGACGCATCTATGTGTAAACAGATTTTTGACATCTAGATTTTCGACGCTTAAATGTGTAAAAAATTTATATTTTTTGGACGCTTAGATGTGTAAAAAAATTATGTTTTTTCGACACATTTATGTGTACGAAAACCGTCGAAAATAGTTTTCGTGACACTTGTTTTTTTTACGCTTTATAAAGCGTCTAAAATTATTTTTCAGATGCAAAAAAGTGTCTAAAAATTCTACCTTTTATGTCTAAAAATTTTATGTTTTGTTGTAGTGATAGTAGAATTAGAGTAACTAGAATAGGTAATTTGTTCCCGGTTTTATGATGGCAGGACAACAATTATGTGGAGTTGATTGATCAAAGTTGAAAATGAAGCACCAGTCTCATCGTTATGAAGATCCGATGCGTTATTGTTTCTCTTCAGCATACATTGTAGCCGTATTTCATGACAGTCTGAGATAGCTTTGGATGCTGACAGGTACATGTCTATACTGCCACTTGGTCTAGGTTTACTTATGATGCATACAGCATCAACCATTTTCTATTTCCTTCATCAGATTAATATCAACCTGTGGATCAAATTTTGGCGAGGTTCTCCCTCTCTATCTCGCTCCACTCCACACCCTACCCCACCCCACTTCTGACCTACTAAAACCGCTCTTACATACACACACGCTTCAGCTTTAATGGGCATTGGTCATTTTGACATGGTTTAATATGCAGATAAGGTTAGAAATGTCCCTTTGTAATGTGCTTTTGGAGCTTTCATCTTGCAAAACTCTGCAACAAATTTGGATTTGCAGCACGTTGACTGGATTTCCGTTATTGTTAGAGATGACTCGACAACACTGCTCTCTCTAACTGCCATTGCCATATTATTGATTTTTGCAGCATCGCATGTATTAAAATGGAAGAAGTCCAACTTGAAGACAGTTTACGACCTCGAGAAAGGGAGGTACGCAGGTACTCGTGTTGGAAGTTCAGAGTAACGTTGCAGTGAATTGATTAACGTTATTGGCTTTGGAGGGTGCTATCACTTACCTTTCAACGCTTGCTCAGCACACTGTGTCCGGTCAGACTTTTAGGCTTACCCTGTTCGCTAGGAAAATGGGATTCAAAGCTTAATTGCAATCCTGCTTTGACCTATGAACAACCTAGACTACAAAGATATTAGCTTCCCTTTTTGTATCTAGAGGAAATTCAAGCCTAAGTTCAATATCCCGGATGCTTTCACAGCATCAAAGCTGCAAGGATTACAGGTAGGCGGTTGTATAAATTTGTTGTATGATAACGAGTAATTTTATGGTTTGTTCTCACTGTTCAATTGATTATCTCCATTAAGTTTTTAGTATAAGAAGGCTTTGTTTTTCCTTTTACTTCTAGGGAGACAGCTTGAAAGAACCTTTTTACAAAAACTGTATTGATAAATATAGTTCTTATGTTATGACTGTTTGAGCCTTGAGCTTAACGCCAGTACAGTACTTGAGAAAGAACAATGCTTATTATACTTGAATTCTAGGGAACTCAAATCACCTCTTCTGTAATCTCTGTTCCTATTCTGTTCCCGTAATTAATTCGATAATGTTTTAATAAAACCAAGGTCTCGGCTTTACTCTCGCCCAAGCCAAGCCGAAGCCTCCTCGTTCCTTTGATTTTGGTTCCTGCCTTTACTTCTTCAATTTTACTCCAAATCTTCTCAACTCTTTCCATCCTCCTTTTCGATTAACTCATGGAACATCTCCTTCCTCAGAGTTCTTAAAGACTGAGGCATGCTCTTTATGGACAAAGCTTCGTAATTATGTTCTCCATCTTCGGGTATCTTCCATTTTTCGTTTCTTTAGCGATCGGATGATATCCTTCTCAAATTTGTTAAAATTTCCCATGGTTAAACAAATCAATTGGTGTTCAAATAATGGGCCAATTTCAGTTCCTTCGTTTGATGGAAACAAATTGGAATAGATTTTGCTTCCCACCTCAACTCTTTCCATTTGTTTCTTAGTCTTCCTACGATTCCCTTCTTAGATCCCTTCTGGATTTTCTCATTCTTGGGAAAGTCAAATTCCCTGCTTTTCTCGAGTAGTTACTCTAGCTTTTTTGTTAAATTTTGGGAATTTTCTTTTATAGGGGTTGGTTATTTTTTTTTGAAAATTTAAAACTAATATTATATTGCCAAAGCTATAAAAACTTATATAGAATCCTTTACAAGGATATCAAAATGAAATTAAACAACAATTATTACACTTTTAGAAACCATACATCTGGTAATCATACGTTATTAATTAAATCATCCATATCGTTCTGACTTCCTAGCTGATGTTGTCTTGCTTCCCTTTAGCAACCATTGTTTCTCTAATCAAATTAACTATTGCCTCGACTAGCTCAGAATTATATTGCTCTTCATGCTTATAAATTCTCCTATTCCTCTCCCTCCATATATAATAAATAACCATCTAAAAAGATGTCTTGATAATAACAATATCTCTCTGTCCTAACCTGTAATACCGCATGATATCGTTTAACTTCATTCCATTGAAAGGAGAACCTCATAATTCTTGTCATATTCAAAATTTTGCTCCACACCACTTTAGCATATTGACATTCAAAAAAAATGATCTCTACTCTCGGTTGCTTGTTTACATAACACACAAAGGGGTCAAAGCTTCCAAACCATCGATCCTTCGTTCTCAACCTATTCATGATAGTTAGCCACAAGAAAATAGCATATTTCAAACTTAATACCTGCTTCCATACTAGCTTAGCCCACGATACTGCTGCCAAAGATGCCCTCTTTATGGTGTGAGCTGATTTGTTCGTGAAAGCACCACTATTATGAGCAGCCCATGTGACCGTATCAACCCTATTACAAATTTGCATTCCAGCAATATAATAGTCAAGCATATGAAAAAATCTTATATTAGTCATTCTTTCCCTCTCTTGAAAAAGCCAAGCAACTATTGCCTCCTTCGGAATCTTACTTCATAAAACTAGCAAGTCATTTCGCTCCCGTAGAGGACTGACCATGGACCAGTTATCAAACCAAAATTTGACATCTTCACCATTCCCCACCATGACCGTAATAAAAGGATATACCTTCTCCCTAAGCAACAACATACTCTTAAAGATCCAAGAATGATCATACCGAGTCTGAATTTGCCAAAAACTTTGGCCACAATGACAATAAATTTACACCCACTTCACCTACAAAGCGTGTTGTTGCTTTTTTATCGAAAACATGTTGTTGCTTGCAAAAGATGATGGGTTTGTGAATTTGTTGAGAGTTTTGGTTTTTGGTAAGGCAATGCGATTGTTTCCGTTGAGCTTAATCTCAGATAAGGAGTAGAGTACTAAGGAGAGAAATGGAGTGATGTTGTATCTCAATGTGTATGACATTTTCCCTATAAATAACTATCTTTACCAGGTCAGTCTCAAGATCTCCCATTCTGGTATAGAAGGTAATGAAATTGAAGTTCCTTATCTGCTTAATTATGCACAATTTTAGGTCAATTTTGTAGTTGTAATTGCGTAGAAGCTTGTTAAAATTCTCTGATTTAAAGGGTATTTATTAGGTGCACTATATGAAAGGGTATTTATTAGGTGAATTGATATAGAGGATTTGCGTTAGTAATTCTCTGGCTAGATTCCCTCTTAGCCTCTAATTAATCTTTAGTTTTCATGCTGCATGTTGTCTTCAATTGCCCTTAATTTCTAGAAAAGTATGTATCTTGTTACAAACCCAACCAAACTAATATCATCATTACGTGTGCCAATTTGTGAAACATTATATTCAATTGAATCTCTACTACCTCCAGTTGAACATTCATAGGATGGTTTATTATTAAACCATCAAGTAGCCAAGAGGAAAAAAAGCAGCGGTCTACCCCAAGTAATGAATTTCTGGGTAGATTTTGCAAAAAAGATAATCATTTTTGTACCACATGTTTTTCCGTCTTTTGTTTGAAATATTGAATGTAACAAATACAAATTTCCAAAAAGCTTAATGTTTTGGTATAGAGAAGAGTATGCATCAAATTATGTTCAAGTGCTTTTTGTTTTATTTAAGAGTTAACTGAAGCACTTATAACTACAGAAAGTAGCAAAAGTATAGATGACTATAGTTTGAAAAGAAAGGAAAAAACATGGGTAGAGACTAGAGAGTTACTGTATAATTATTGAGTCACTTATTGCAACTCATAGGATGGAAGTTTTTATGTTACTAAGTAATTTTTCATGGAAGTGGTGTTCCATTTTTTGGGTTAGATAGGATCTGCAAGATTTCAGATTATATGTGACTAATTCTGTCTTGATTTATACTTGTTTTCCATTTGAGCTTTGATTATTAACTAGAATATATATATATATATATATATATATATCAAGTTCAGTGATGACTGTCCCTTTTAGGATTCACTCTTTAGTTTCACAAAGAAAAAAGTAGTAGCATATGGAAAGACAAATAATTCACACTTAACAGGGTAATACAATCTTTAAAAATTTTGTCTTAACTTCAAAAATTGTTGTATGTTGTCTCCAAAATCTATTTTTGTTTGAGTTTTGATCACTAAACTTGTGCTTTTAGATTGTATTGGTCAAATCTTTCAATTATTAGTGCTTCTTCCTATTTCTTGTTTGGTCATGCTCTATGATTTTATTAGTCTCTTATGCAATGGTAGAATAGAATGTTTTCATATTCAATTATTTTTGCAGGTCAAAAAAATGAAGAAAATGCTGAAGGAATCAGAGAAACCATCTACACTTTAATGAAGGTATTAAAGTTGAAGTTCCCTTTGCGAAAATCTGGACTTAAGGCTAACATAGTAAGTTTAGTGGTGACAACCATCTACACTTTAATTTTCCTACCTTTTCACTAGAAGGGACAAATTAATCAGGAAATAAGGAAATGTTCTGCAAGCCCTTTTACTTGTCATGTGTTTTAATCAGAGTATTAAGATGGGAGGGAGAAGGTTGATATGATGAGATATTATTTTTCATTCTCAGACTTGAAGTGTAAAGAAGCTTTAACAAGATCTTGAAAAGTAAATAAAGAACTTCCATGTCTTGGTCCATATTGGAGTTAATATATTATCTAGCCTTAACCCTCATCTTCTAGTTTAAAATGTTTGGTTGAATTGTCCTTTAGCAAGATATCAGAACTTTTATGATGATATCTCAAGTACAAACCACACCACTCTTCATATTTTAATGATTTAAACTTTCAAATTCAGCACAAGGTATGATGGTGAAGTACTTAATCCACATTTATATCCTAGTATGCTTCTCAATGAGTGTTGGAGTTTGTATATCATCCATTTCTAAGCTATACTCAATATAACTTAATTTTTTAAATTAAATGATCTTTTGACAATTTTATTGAAATTAAGGACATGTTCCATATTCCTCTCTGTTGCTATCTATAATATGTTGATACTGATTCCTTTCACAGCTATATCAGATGCTTAACTCTATTATTGACTTTTGATGTAGCATGGTGCCACTATAGCTCTTGGTCACTTACATCTGGAAGCATGTGAAATCATGTTTAGTGAGTTGTTTTCTTATATGGATGAGGTTTCTGTAATAGTCGGTTTCCAAAACTGCTGAGGGTTAGAGTGTTAGAATACTGAATCACATGAGTTACATCATTATGGAATTAATTTGGTGCATTTAGGAGATAATTTTATGAATTCATTCACATGAATGCTATTAGCATACATACATGAATTATGCTTTTTTTAATGAAAAGATTTTATGTGCACTCAATTGACATGTTTCGAGGTATGAAAGTTTCAAAATAACTGTGACATGATTATGCAATTCTAATATCTTGTATTTTGATTTACAAATAAAAGGAATTGATGGATTACAATTAGGAATTTGGATTTTCTTTGTCACAATTGAAAGATTGATGGATTAAAATGTACATTTAGACTAGGAAAATTTTCAAGTAGCAAGACAAGTTGACATGTGAAAATTTAGGATCACTAAGCCTATAAATATGGCTTGGAGAATTAAGCGACAAATTGCTTAGGAATTAGTCACATTTGGCAGTCAAGAAGGAGGACAAGTATCTTGCTTAAATACATGACAAGTGTCTTTAAAGAAAGAACACTCATCCTACACCATGTGACCAACACATTTGGCTTCTTTTGTTTTGTTTTTGCTATATACTCTCTCCTTATTCTCCCTCTTACTACTGAAATCCACACCTCACCCAAACCTTTGGCTTTCTGCCTTAATTCTATACATTACCACCCCAAAACCCATGCAAAACCCATTATAAAGATAGCTTTAGAGGCATAATATTATTACATTTTGTTGTCTTCTTCTTATCATTGTCGCAACCATCCTCCTCCCTCACTATTCTTGAAATGAACTTGCATCCATATGAGGCAAAGCAGGCTTGATACATTAAGGTGGCATTTGAGCTGAACAATTAAGTGAAGAACTGATCTATTAGGGCAAGTGTTAGCAGAAATTATGATGACTGATTGGGGATAGATCGAATGTGGTATTGGTGTTGAAATTATGCTGGAAAATGATGAATGAAAGGGGTACCCTCTGTTCTGTTTTTGGATGCATGACATTAGTAGTTTATGGGTTGTTATATGGATTATTGAAGTTAGGATTTGGAGTATAATTGATGATGAATTCATGCTAAAGATAGGTGTTATTGAAGTGTTTTCAATTTGGAAAAGTTTGAACTGCAAGTATGATGGTATAAAGTGAATGGCAATGAAACAAATGAGCAGATTTTTGTGAGATTTAATGTAACTAATATGGAAGTTAAATTAACCTGAAATGAAGTAACCTTAAAGAATATGAAATCTAGAAAATTTCAGGTGGTAGTGATGTCTCTAAGCTTGTAAAATTCGTGAAGTATTGAAGGTAGTAAAGTATACACATTAGTGATGTTAATGAAAAATTCTAAAATTTTAATTTCAGCCTTTTGTACATGTTGAACCGGCTTAGAAAAATCGCTCTAAATTAGTATATTTGGACTTAATTAAGGCTAGGAATGAGCCTAGATTGTTGCTCGATTAATTGGTTAAGATCTTGATAAGTTTATGTAGCTAATTGATGTCATAACCTAAAGAATGGATTGTTTTGATGTGGTTACGTTCAAAGCTGGAAATTATGATTTGTTAAAGGGAAAAAATGAGTTCTTTTAATGCAAACATGATCTTAAAGACATGAGTAATGTGTATAAGGTATGGATGAATGAACATTGAAGAACATGGGGTAATTATGAATGAGAATTGGGTAAATGTGTTAATATATATTGCTGGAAAAAGTTTGGTGAATGTATAGATGTAGCTTGCTGAAATTCCAGATTTAAAGTAACAATTATGTGTGTTGTAAGAGGCTTTTGATCATGAAAATATTCAAGGATAAGTGTAAAGTATGGTTTACAAATTTAGAATAAATCAAGCTAACTTAAAGGTACAAACATGATTGTAAAATGGTAATATACAAGATATAATGTTTGAATGGTCTTAGGGTGTATAAGCATAAATTGAATAGTCAAGATCTATGCATAAGAATACATACCTAAAAATTCAATTAAGCATGCATTGAGACATGACACATATACATATGCATAATTGTATATTCATATGACTCAAAAAATTAGTGATTTGTGAACTATATGTGCATGTATTGCATGACGATAGACGTGCAAGGTGATCATCAACATCCAGATATTGCCAGAACATCGAGGCAATAGCTTTTCTGAAGTGTACTATGAATCAACTTAGATGTGTAAACTCATTTATATGTGCTTCTGTATGAATTATATGTTTAATATGGAATGTGATTACAACTGATTGATAAATGTCAGACTTAAATTTGAGGAGTTTGTTATATATCGCATGAGTACATAAAGATGAACGGAAATGAAAATATAACATATGAAATGAAGCATCTCATCACATTGAAATGCATGGTTAGATAAACGAGTTATGACTAGAGTGGCCGATGTTCAAAAAAGAGCTTTAAGCTTAGGATTATGAAAAAAGCCTCGGGCTCAGATAACATGGACTCGGTATCCACAATGAATACGGGCCAAAAATGATCTCGGTATCCACAACAGATACAGGACAGTAAATTAGGTTGATAAGCACTTGGTCACAACAAAACAAAATGAGAATGGAAACACATGTGCATTTGCATATACATATTTACATGTATCAAATGATTGAATTGTAATGAATTATTGAATTGTTTTGAAATAATGAATTACATTTGAAGTTAATGGAGGATGTGTTGTGATATGCAATGCTAGCTTACATGATATGTTTATGGAAATATTATAAACTTTGATATACTTGTTTTTGTGATCTAACTTGAGTGAATACATCGATAATAGTTCACTCACTAAGTTCACAAACTCATCAAAATTGCAATGTTGTTTTTCAGGTTCAAAGGAGTTCTAGCTATTAAAATGATATATTAGAAGTCTAGTACTTACATTTTGGGGACGAGAATGGCTCAAAGGTTTAATCAGCTGAATCTGAGGAGTCTAGTTAGAGTCTTATGTATTAGCATCCCATTTCATGTTATATATTTGGTGCTGAGATTGAACTCAAAAAAATGTTATGTAATGTATATGTGGATTCTGAATTGTAATGACATATGTGACTTTTATGTTGGTGAATGAAATAGGAAGAAATGAACATTTAGAATACTTACGATATGTTTGATGCACATGATATGTTTGATGCCTTTAATGAGTTAGTTTGATTGTCCTAATGTACCATTTTTATAGAGTATGTTCTGAAATATCCTCTAGTATGTTCGGGCTTATGCTCTATAGGAGTGGTATGTTACAATTTCTCTTGAAACTGAGGTTAATTACAAGTGGAAGGTGTGGATGTATCTTAAATTATTGAAATTTTCCTTTTTATTTCCAACAATGTGCTCATTGTTATATTAAGTTTGAGGTAGTACAGCTAATTGTGCTAATAAACTACAGGGAAAGGTTTTGGGAGTAATGTGTTGGTATTACTCTTTGTAGACAAGTTACTACACCAAAAAGGATTTCATGTTCACATAATAAGACATGAAATTCATGTGCATGATGTCCATTTGACATCTTGAAAAAAATTACATTTATAAAATAATATCATCAATCATTGACTGTCTGACGTAGATAGTGTGGCCTTTTTTTGTCAATGTTTGCACCTTAATTTGATGTTAACCAATAGATTTCATTGAAACATGGAAATGCAGAACGAACAAATATTATTATGCTTCTATTCCCAAACTTTAATTCCTATATGGTTAACTGTTATCTTCTTCTCATAAGCAGAGTCAAAAATTATGTTACAAAGAACTGCATATATACATTACAAATATAGTGAGTCTATGTATCCAACAGGATGCTCCAAAAAAAATCTTATGCATCGATAATGAGTCTATGCTCAGAACACTTTTCAATTAAATTGATTCCCATTTTAACATCTTCATGTGCATTGATTCTTATCAGGATAAAGTGGCCAAGGGGAGTTCAACGACCACTAACGTTTACGTATCTACTAGTACTACAAAATTGACTTAAAACAAAACTAAGAATCAGGCTGTAGCTGCAACAATAACTCCCACAGAGCTGGAAGCAGTGGTGCTGAGTGGCAAAGAGAGACCTGAAACTAGCAGCATTACTGAGGATGGTATATTGTTTTATGTTTGTTTTATATTTATCAATGTGTGGCTTTTTGGTAATTGTGATGGTTTTGATTTAAAAATTACTTTAAAAGAAGGTTTGTGACTATAATTGCATGTCCAATAATCTACAACAATGTACTGCACATGTTATAACAAAGAATATTTTCTATGTTGTTGCTCTGATTCATTAATTGGAAAATTAAATATGTAGAAGGTGGAAATTTCTCAGCAATCATGCAGAGTTGCAATAAATATTCAGGAGATGTCACTTTTATGCTTTTCATGATAAAAGTTCTGAGGCTAGAATTTTTGCATTAAACATCCATATGGTTTTGTGGGTGTAATTGTTAATCCCTTATGTAGAGCCACTAAAGAAATTACATTCCAGAATGTCATAATGTGCATTAGATTGGTATAGCAATAATAAATGTTTCGGGCTTGATCTGGGCATTAATTAATTTGTGCATGACCTCTGTCATTACCCAAACCAATATTTTCACTATTCCAAAAAGTTATTTCAGAAAGTTAGGTGACCTCTGTGAAAATTATAACTTATCAGGGATAGTGTTTTGGTGAGTTATTTGGAAAAAATTTTATTTACAGCCATGAGCATTTAATCTGAGTTGAATCGCCTTTGTACTTTAACTTATAAATGACTTCCAAGTTGATAGATTTCACTTCAGATACTCAATTAAGACCCATTCGTACTCATGTTGTTTGTTTTTCTTCTTGATGAAGGTGCTCATTTTTCCAGATGCAATTGGTTCAACTTCTTACTTCTCTTTGCTCTCTTTGGCACATATTGAAGGAAAGCTGAGGTTAAGGCTAATACTTGTATTAGAATTGTCTAGCTCATGAATCCAAAGATCCTTTGTGGCAATTATACTTGTAGACTGTGATTTATTCTCAAATTTGACTAGTGTTGATTTGTTTTCAATAATGTTACTTTCAAGATTGTAACCATGAATACACATTTATATATAACTTGGTTTCTTTTCTTCCATTTCACCATGAGTTTCTCATAGCTTCATTTACATTACGATTTTATTTACATTTTCACTTTCGCTAATTTTCCCCCACAATGTCATTCCTGAAAAAAATATAATTTTGATGTTTGTTTTTTTTGTCCATACCATTATAAGAAGTTTCATGACAATCTCAAGAATTAAACACTTCGCATTTTGGCAAAAAAATACTTGTTAGTATAAGGATTCATCATTTATAAACAATACATAATCAACAAAATATATAAAAACTACATAATAATAAGAATAAGAAAGAAACTGCCAATTATCAGTAGGAAATAAAATATCCACCTTGTCGATAAAGATGCATAAATTAACTTAAACACTCTACTTTCTTTTCTCTTTGTATTTACAAAATATGCCTCCTGCACCTGGAGCTAGACAATCACATGTCTCAATGAAACCTCATATATCTACACTATCGTAGTTAACATTACTGTTTTGTCATGAGTTATTTATCATCACATTGCTCACACCATGTGGTTGTTATGCCTATAAGAATCATTAAAAATAGTATCATTAGTGAATTATGAATAAGTTACTAAACATAATGTCATTAGTAATAGTATTCTGGTGAAAGATAAATACCAATTTGGAGTAGGTCATGTCTATAGAAAATGGAACATCCTCAATAGAATTTGTTTAGTTTGAATTAGCAGAGACAACCTATTATCAAAAAGGTTAAAGAGTATATAATCAAAATACTAGACTAATTGTTAAAACATCAAATTTTTTTATTAAAAAGTACACATGAAAGGGGTATGGAATTCAAGAAAAAAATTTACAAATAGAATCTCAAGATTAAATGGTAATGTTGGTGCTACAATTGTAAGATTTGCCTGAGTCTGAACTTTTTTAGTTGATTTCCTTTTTTATAGCCTTCTCCAAGCCATCCCTCAATCTCTTACCTGAAACAGTTTTCTTCTTAATTTTGATTTCTTTAATTCCTATACTATTCTTTTCATGAATTTCAGTCTTATTTTGGTTCAAGTGATATGTTATAACACTCGAATATTAAACCATCTCTTTACCTTGTAATCTAACATTGGAGCTCGCAATTGACTGTTGGACAGCGGATCCATTACCTTGTATTCTAGCATCAACGATTTCCAACATCTTCAAAATACAATCTTTAACAATTTTATAAGGCTCTTCACTCTCAGATGCTTTTGTAACTAATTGAACATATAGCCCACACAATTCTTTATACTGCATACCTTGACATATCTTGGGATCGAAATTGGTTATGCTAATCCTAAAATTTTAAGCTCCCACGGATCCAAGTTTTGTTTTACATGTCCATCTTTTCAACATGTACTGACTTAGGATGTCCATTATATTTTTTAGAGTAAAAACTTTCAAAACATGAGAACATAAAATTCTAACAAACTCGAATTTTTTACAGCCAGTTCCGGCCTTGGGCAGGGGCAGGCAGGGCACCTGCCCAGGGCCCACTATAGAAAAGAGCCCCTTCAGCTTCTGAGTGCTTTAGGTAAAACTTTCAGAGTAGTATTTCAACGTTGGTGAAGTTCTCTATATTATGTATCCATTTAATGTATAGGACGTTCTCTAATATGTATCCAACAATTCGATTATCATTGAACGAAGATAAGGTAAATGCTTAGAATTGAATGCAGAGAATGTTAACTTTCAAAGTTAACAAAGTTAACGTTAACCTGTTGATTATAAATAGCTAAAAGTAGTTTTAATGTATAGAACGTTCTCTAATATGTATCCAACAGTTCAATTAACATTGAATGCAGAGAAGGTAAATGCTTAGAATTGAACAAAGAGAACGTTAACTTTCAAAGTTAACAAAGTTAACGTTAACTTGTTGATTATAAATAGTTAGAAGTAGTTAGGCATATTTTTACCTTCTAATTTCTTTATTTTTATCAACATATGTATTTAAGGTACTCCAACTCAAAATTTGGCAGCAAAAAATTTTCATAATTCTGCCTTCTGAGTTCTGAGTATAATTTAAAGGTAAAGTTTTTAATTTTAATGTATTTTTATCTTATTAAATATTTGAATATGTTATAATTAATTTATAATTTGTCATTAACGTGGACATTATATTAGCATTTTAAATCATAACATTAATATTAAATGATATCGTATTTATTTGTGTTTTTCTTTTTTATTTTTAGATTACTTATTATTTATAAAAATAATTAAATATTAATAAATAATTTAACTTTTGTAATTGTAATTTTCATTATATTTTGCGACAAGTAATGTAATAATTATTGAATTTGTGTTCTTGTAGAGTTCACATAAGTTTAGTGATAATATAACTAAATCAAATAATTTTAGTTACTCAATTTAAAGACTACATAAATGGTTTCCTTTATTATAAAAATATGTATGATTCTATTAAACATGTCGTAATAATAAAATAAAATAAAATAATATTCAATCATTTCCACAGCTTATATAATAGGATAATATTTGACTTAAGAAACTTAGAATATTTAATAACTTAGAATATTATTTACTATATTTTTCCTAGGTATGTTAATTTCTTATAGTTTTAAAAATTAGTGTTTCTCTATCATTAAAATTTGCTCTTTTTTATTTTTAATATTAGATATTAATTTTTGTTATTTATTTTTTTTCTCTATCACAGATACAATACCATTAATATATCTTTGTGATATATTGTGAAGCTATTGGAGTTTGGTTGCATTCTTCTTCCAGTTCCATACAGGTGCTTTTGTTCTTTTTCTAATCCAACTGTGCTATAATTTGTTTACATTATGTTGCCTAAAAAGCATTTGTCTGGAAGTGAAAAAAGGAAAAAAAGAAAACAAGTAGCACAGTTGATAGAATCCCAAAAAGGAGCAATTAAT
>JAOTAY010000191.1:13442082-13460623 GCA_025629805.1 Erythroxylum baracoense
ACTAAATTGTCTAATATTTAAAAAATCTAAACATATTTATAAATTAAAACTTTATTAAGTTATTGTCCTGAATCAAACATGCCAGGATTGTATCTAAGCTTCCCCAAAGGAGACAAGTCAAAGAACTTTAAAATGAGCCTATGTTCTGAATGGGTTAGGCTTGACAAAATAAGTTATATGAGTTCCAAGGTGAATGTGCAAACTTTGATGATTGAATTTCAAGTGGGATTCAGGCTTTGACCAGTATCGCGATCGCGACATTGTCTTTTTTTTCCAGTATCGCGATCGTTGCCAACTAAACAAGAATGACATTGCTGAGCAAAATTAAGTTTAGTAATCTTATTATTTTTAATTTTGTAGGACCTTTAAAAATAATATCGCTGTCATTTGAATTAAAAATTAAATTAAAGTTGAAATTTAATACAAACAAATGAATTAAAAACGTAATAATTTTAATTATTAATAATATTATTATTATTCGTTATTATTATTAAAGAAATTTTTATTATTAATAATAAATTTCCTTATTGATATTATTTTTATTAATTAATTTTATTTCGATTATTAATATTATATTGCTTACAATATTATATATAATTTTCTTATTGTTATTATTACTGGGGTTTGTTAAAATTATTAATGTTGTTATTTCTGCTGAACTATATATAGCTATTATATATTAAATATAATAAATTTTATTACATACATTTATTATTATTATTATTATTATTATTATTATTATTATTATTCAATAATAATATTAATATTATTATAATTTAATAAAACATAATGTTTTTATGTTATAAATTAATTTTACATTTATTATTCTTATTGCTAATTTAATATTCCTTCTTAATATTAATAATTTGTTATGACTATTAATTACAATTATTTTTCTTATATTATTCTTTTACTTAATTATTTTGAATTATGATAATTATCAACTAACTTATAGTCTTATTATTAATAACTTTCTTATACATTAAATTACTTAATATAATATAATTAAATTCTTTATTATTACTATAATGTTGTTCTTAATAATAATGATGATTATTGAGGATAAAATAACGTTTTTATACTCATTGTAAAAGAAGCTCAAATTGGAATAGTCGAACTTTTAACAAAAATCATAAGTGAAAAACTTACGCTTGTGACTGTTCATAATTATTATATATTAAATAATTACAACAAGATAATTATTAATCATAAGTAATTTCATTATAATTATACAAATAAATATGAAACTGATTATTTGTTACCATCCTATATCTAATCTGAAGTATTGGAGAACCTAGCTACTTAAAGAATCTTGTCACATTTATGAAGTCAATTTTAATTTCTCATCCAAATTAATTTGCATAAGAAACTGATTATTGGTTTTGACCACGCAAAAAACTATTACAATCTATCATACAATACCGTTAGACCAAAGTCAAGCACTTGATATGTATTAATTTCTTAGACAAAACGCTTAAAGGCTATATTTGTTCTTCTTAAGCTTACCTGATATAATTAACTCTGTGGACCAAACTCATACAAGATATATCTATTTTCTTCATAAGCTTACTAAATGTTGGGAATAACTCCAAATAATGTATCCATCACCATTTCTTTTGTAACTTATAGAAGTTTTCATAGACTTGTTTGGGCTAAAAGTATATTTTAAATCTCGATGTTTACATCAAAATACAGAATATATTATAACGTTTCGAAGCATTCAAATTGAACATTATTGTTTTTAAAACATTCAAAACAGAACTTAAGTAGATGGAAAATTTAATGGGATTAACTTTGGATCAGCTAAATGTTTTGTCAATGTTGACATGATATTATTTTTATTTTTTAATAAAAGTGAACCTCACCATGGCATGACAAGTAAGACTTACTATTTGAAATATATGACAGTAGATTTCAATGTCATTAAGACTTACTATTTGAAATATGTGACAGTAGTGAAATCTACTGTCTGAAATATATAACAACTAACCCCAGCCACTATTATGTTACAATGATTGTTACTTTCTATTTAATTTATAAAAAGCTAATCATATGATGATAGTGAGACTTATTTTTTATTTTAAAATATAAAATTATGTCATGTTAATATTAACATGATATTTAATTGAAGAAGAGTTAATTTAGGCAAATTTTCCTTCAATTTAAGATTTATTCCGGACATTTTAAAAACGTTAAGATTCAATTTAAATACTTCAAAACATTTGAGTTAAAGTTATATTATATTGTAAACATTAACATTCAAAATACACTTTTAGCTGACTTATTTACCTACTATCAAGATTAAACCTTCCAAGAGCTTGAATCAAGCTAATGAATTGAACTTCACAAATAGTAGTTCTAGGGGTGAAATGTCGTGTTATTATCCTAACGTACTATCCTAAATACGCCTCAAGTTAGCAAAACTATGTTTAATTTAAAAAATGAAAACAAAAATTTAAGTTAATCTTTAAGATTTCTTTTTGCTGTTATTTTAATTTGCAAAATTAACAGTAGCAAAACACATTCATATGATAAAGATGAACATAATTAGCCAGAAAGAAAAGGCCAACCAGGTCGAGCATTAGTTATCATCTTATTGCTTGTTAAAGGATCCAAGAGTCGAACTACAATATCAGATTTTAACTCCGCAAGAGAATCCCTCAAATTTTGAGCCTGAGCTGGCGCCTGACATCAAATAGAGAAAATAAAAGAACAAGCGACGATATCAAGATACCAAAATACAGCAAGAAATGAAAACATTCATCAGTTCTATTTCAATTAATACAAGTACTCAAAAGATGAACACTTACATTGTCCAAATTACGTTGAAATGACGAGAAAGTCAAGTTATCGCCTTATTAATCAGTTTTAATTTAAGACAAAAGGATTGCGAAGAATAAAAGAAGAGTTCGAAGGTTTTAACTGTGATTCCCAGCCAATCACTCCAATTTGTTTAATCCCTTTAAATGCATCAGGCAACAAGGGGAACAAGTGCCTTCCACCTCTCACAATAAACTGTACATCAACATAATGAAACCCGACAAAAAGATTGTGCATTAGACAGGCACTAAGCACGAACTTCAATTTTAGTTTCTTTTATCCTGCTACGGAACTTTCTACGTTAGTTACTATATTTATAAGCATAAAATGATTTCACCCGCATTTGGAAAAGGAAAAGAGATCCACCGGCTAACACACCTTGTTCACTAGCGGCATGCCATAAAGTAACTAAAACCTTGGGGGTGTCCACCATTTCCACCCAACAATGATATTCCGAACCAAAATGTCCTTTTTATACGACATTACAAACTTTCAATCTAGATCTTGTCAGTTAAAAACTTAGCATATTACAACATATAAACACTAAATACTTTAAACCCGTAGCGTAGCATTTCCTCGCGAATAGAACAACCACTCAAACAAATACACAGAAAATCCTCAACAGTTTCCCCTCTTTTAGTTCCTACCTCCCTAAAAAGCCTACCGCTTTCCCCAACATGAATAAGCACATAAAAGCAGTTCACACAGCCGAGTAGAACTACACAAACCTAGAAAGCTCCAAACTTTCCTCTAGCAAACACACCCAAATATCAAATTACCTCATCGCGACCAGCAAGTGTAACCTTTTGCTTCTCGAACACCGAGGTCTCAAAGCCTACCGAAGTGTCTGCGGAAGGAACGGCGACCATATTAATGGTGAGGGGGGATCTGCCTTTGAACTTGGAGAAATTTCGCCTCGAGACGAGATTGAGAGGCTTCAAAGTTGGCGATGTGAAGGAGATAAATCCGACAGCGGCCCTCGGATTTCCTAGTAGTTTCAACTCCCACACTCAGCATCAGATTCCCAGCAGCTCTCGGATTCCCTAGTAGCTTCAACTCCCACACTGCCGTTGGAAGCGAGACATCCGTAATTGATTCGATTAAGGAGCTGTGTCCAGGGGGCTAGAGGATCATCAATAGGACAAATTTCCCATTTCTCCTCTTTTGACGTAACTCGAACTCAAGACCTCCTGTAAAGGAGAGCCTTAAGTGAGGAGCTGAAGCCATTAGGCCACTCCTCATCACTATCACTATCAAGCTCTTCTCTCTTCTTGTCTCTGTCCTCTCGTCACTATCACTATCGAGCTATTCTCTCCTTAATCTCTTTACGGTAAGATAAGAGAGAGAAGTAAGAGGACGACCCAGTAGAACTACTATATTTGGCCATCGAAAGGTCATAGGCTCTCTTAGTAATGTGTATTCCTCAAATAGTTGTGTCACTGGAAGATAAATAACTACTGAAGAAATAACTGACTCTTCTAACACAAGCAATGTTATTCATGTTGTATAATCACTTTTATGATAAATATAAAAATTGAACTACTCATGGAAATATAGAAGCTGGAACCAAAGCGACACACATTTTTTGGTGATACAGCTAAATCTACTCCAGTTCCTACTTTGGAGGGCAACACAAGCTCCTTTAACACTTCAAACTTGGGAGGAGACCATGCTCATCTGCAAATAACTATAGGAACTGAAAAATCGGGAATGATTGGTACTTTAGTTAAGGATGTAATGGGTCGGGCCAAACCTGGGCCGTCCTCAGCTCAGCCCAGCCAGGCCTCAATGCAGGCCTGCTAAATCCGGTTCGTTTATATTTTTTAATTAAAAAATACAAAACGAAGTCGTTTTGGACAAAAAAGATGCCATTTTGTCCGGCAGCGGGCCGGGATGGCCACCATGGTCGGCCCGTGGCCTGCCCATGACCTGTCAAACTCGGGCCAAAAATAGGCCAGGCCGAACTGGGCCAAAATTGTCATGTCTAACTGTAGTGCTACCCAAACTTCAATTAAGCTCAAGCTTAGGCCGTGGGCTAGGCTTAAGTACCTATTTTAAAATTTTGACTAGGCTTGGGCTATATGGGACCCAAACTGGGCCTAAAATGATTCCATAGCTACTAAAAACTTGAGGCTTAGCCCCTCCACCTCTATTATATTGATTATTGCAACAACGAAAAGTTAAAAGAGGTCATACTTTTTTTGTTTTGGTTGCTTATGAGGTATATTTTAACAACGAAAAGTTAAAAGAGATCATACTTTTTATTTTTTGGTTGCTCACGAGATATTTTAGGCAGGCCTCAATTATAGAAAGGCACTTTTAAGTCATTCATACTTAGATTAATTCTCACTCGAGCCATCCATAATTAGGTCCCTTACGGGAGGCAAAGTTCTGACCCCAAATTTTAAACGGTTGCATACATAAGGGAGATTTGAACCTGTGACCTCACTTAAGCCAAAAGAGCCCTTTACCAACTCACCTGCATCCTGAAGTTTTTAAAAGAGATCATACTTGTGCCTGGTAAGGTGATACTAAAGGTCACATCATGCCCTAATTTCTCTAGCATTTATGTCACCATCTAAACAAACTCAAGCATGTCTACAGACTTGTGTTTCCTAACTTCAATACCTACTACGATTGAAGACTCACCACATGTTTTCATTTTTCTTGTTTGGTAATAGGCTCCACACCCTCATTATTTTCGAGTGATCCATATTTATATGATTACTAATAGCCTTTACATTTGGTAAAGAACCCCTATCATTTAGGAACCCATATCAACATCATATACACCTTATTTTCAACCCAAATAAGGAATATATACCCTTTTTAACTTCTCCCATTTATTATATTTGTCATTTTTAGCATCTTTTCTACTTTAATAATATTTTACAAATATTTCCCTCAGTGTTTAGTGTCATATTATTACGTTCAATACCAATTAGACACACCAAACTAGCCACATAATATTACTTTAAATTTAATTGCCACAATGGGTTAAGGTACTAGTCGATATAGCTAATAATAATAAATATTAGGATTATATTAAAGAATGAGAGCCTTGGAATAACTGGTAAAAGTTTCTCCTTTATGACTAGAAGATCAAAAGTTCGAATCACGGAAACAACCTCTTTGTAAAAACACAAGGCAAGGTTGCTATATCAATGACCCTCGCAAAGCGAAAAGCTTTGTACACTGGGTACGTTGACTATTGAAATTATATTTAAAAAAACTTAAGGATGAAATTTTTTTAAAAAATTTAACCCTAAATCCTAAATCATTCATCACTTCTCTCTAACTAGGCTTTTGATCGTTGCCGCTTTCTTCTTCTCCACCGCTCATTTTCTTTTTCTCATCTACCATTAGATTTTTTCTTCCCCTATCACTCATTGCTTTCTTCTTCATCTTTGTCACTCGCTTTATTCTTCTTCTATCACTCGTCACTTTATTCTTTTTCTCCTTTGCTCACTTTCTTCTTCTTCTCCTTCCCTTACTTTCTTTTTTTGCTTTCTCATTACCATATATTAAGGGACAAAAATATCAAACCCAATAACTTTCTATTTATTCAACCACATAACAATAACAATAACAATACCAACATTCCATTAGAAGTCCCACTGAGATGCGGAATTTGAGGAGATTCAAAAGTACACAACCTTACTACTAGTACAGAGGTTGTTGATGATACACCGACAAGAAAAAGAGAAAAGAAACAAAGCTTTTTAGAATTGTTTGTATAAAACAAAGACAAAATATATATATAAATAACTACATAAAAATAATAATAAGAATAAGGAATTTTATATCTAAATAAAAAGATAAAGAAATAAAATAGAAAATAATAAAAATAATAAAAATGAAAATATAAAAATAAATTAAAGATAAAAACATACAGAAAGGATAATACTAATATAAACTAAAAATGTAAACAAGATAAATAAGTGAAAATATAAAATATAATAAATAATACAATAAAGATACAAACGGTAAAAGTAAAAATAAAAATATAAGATAAAATAAGTAAATAAATAAACAAACAAACAAGAAGACAAATAAATAAATAAAACAAACAAGCAATTGTAAAAAAAGTTTATGGTAAGCAAGAAAAAGTTTAGGCCAAATAACTAAGGGGAAATTAAGTAATATAGATAAAATGTTTAGGCTAAATACAAGACATGAGACTTAAAGGAAAAGCTTTAATAGATCTATAAGAAAAGCAATGCGCCTCTTTATGAGAGATCCTTTACCTATATCCTAGTTCGTCAAAGCTTTCTACTAAGAGTTAAGTCCTCAATAAGCTCTAATAGATCCTCCACAACGAGAGAGTTATTTTAGAAGGAGACTTTAATAGTCATACAGGGTAATCTCAGATGAATATTTATTGACTCATAGGGGTTTCAGGTACAGTGATAGGAATTATAGTGAGACTGCTTTGTTATATCTCACAGTCGCATTTGAGTTGTTGATAGTCAAATATTTTTTTAAGAAAAACAAGGAGAACATGGTGACATTTAAGAGCAGAACTACAAAAACTCAAATTGACTACTTTCTCATAAGGCGAAGCAATCAACTTAGTTGTAAGGATTGCAAGGTGATACTTAATGCTTTCTTGTCAACTCAACATAGATTATTAGTTTTGAATCTTATAATAAAGAGTTGGAGGAAGATGAAAAATCCTAACAGGTGTACCAGAGTCAGATGGTGGAATCTGAAAAGGGATACGGGGGAATAACTTAAGGATAAAGTAATATATAAAGAAGCATAGAAATTTGAAAGAGATGCTAATTAGATGTCGGAGAGAGTAATAACTCTTTTAAGGAATACAACTAAAGAAATCTTGGATGTTTCTAAAGGGCATAATGGTAGTAAGATGGTGGTGGAATGAAGATGTATAAGAAAAGGTTAACATAATAAAGGGTGCCTATAAAGCTCCGTTGGATAACATCACCGAGGAAGAGAGAGTAGAAAATAGAGAAAGTTACAAATTGACAAAGAAGATAATCTCAAATGCTAAAAGCAGGGCTTATGAGAAATTATACCAACTATTAGAAACTAAAGATGGAGAAAATGACATTTTTAAGTTGGCAAGAGTTAAATAATGGAAAGTAAGACTTATATCAAGTTTGTTTTTTAAAAGATGAAGTATGGCGAGTGCTCGTGGCTTAAAATGATATCAATAGAGGATGACAGAGGTATTTCTGTAGCCTTTTTAATGAAGACGTAGAGGAAAACATCTCTTTAGGTGATCTCAACACGTTTGAGAGGTATTGTAACTTTACTTATTGTCACTAGATTACAATGGAATAAATTAAAAGAAATTTAAGGGAGATGAGGAGTGGAAGGGTAATAGGGCTTAATGAGATACCCATAAAGGTATGGAAGAGCTGTGGCAAAGAGGGTCTTACTTTGCTAGACAAGCTTTTTAATGTGATGATTAAGTCTACTAAAATACCGAATAAGTGGACACATAATATGTTAATTACTCTTTATAAGAACAAGGGGGATATCCAAAGCTGTAACAACTATAGAGGCATCAAACTACTTAGTCACACTATAAAGTTATGAGAGAAGGTGATTGAGAAGAGTATGAGAAAGGATGCTCCTATCTAAGAGAACTAGTTTGGCTTCATACTAGAAAGGTCTATGATATAAGTTTTACATCTCCTTAGAAGATTAATAGAATATTACAGGGAAAGATGGTGTAACCTACACATAGATTTTATTAATTTAAAGAAGGCTTATGATAGGGTACCTAGGGAAATCATGTGGAGGAGTTTAGAAGTTAAGAGAGTTCCTACAACTTATATACGAGTTATTAGGGATATGTGTGAAGGTGCAAAAATTACAGTAATGATAATAGGAGGAGATACAAAATATTTTTCTATTAATATTAGGCTACACTAAGACCTCATTGAGCCCCTTTCTGTTTGCAGTAGTGATGGATGAGCTTACCAAGAATATATAAGAGGATATGCCTTTATATATATGGTTTGCTAATGACATTGTTTTAGTGGATGAGACAAAAGAGAGAGTTAATATCAAGCTAGAACTTTGGAATGAAACATTATAGTCGAAGGGCTTTAAACTGAGTAGGACCAAGACTAAATACTTAGAGTGTAACTTCTTAGGCCATAGGGTGGCTTTCGATGTAGAGTTAAATATTGATTCAGAAGTTATACCACAAAAAGAGTGTTTTAAGTATCTATGATCTATCATCCAAAGCAATAAAGAGATCAATGAACATATAACTCACCATATCAGCTCAGGGTAGCTTAAATAGAAAAATGCATCAGGAGTTTTACCTGACAAGAAGACACCACTCAAACCTAAAAGTAAATTCTATTGTTTAGCAATTGGGTCAACCATGCTCTATGAGATGGAGTGTTAGCCCATCAAATAGGTGCATAACCGTAAACTAATAGTGGTAGAGATGAGGATGCTCTATTAGATGTGTAATCTTACTAAAAGAGATAAGGTAAGAAATGTAATGGTAAGAGATAAATTAAAGGTGGTTAATATTAATGGAAAATTAAGAGAGGACAAGGTGTAGGTGGTCCATACATGTTAAAATGAGACACCCTGATGCTTCAGTGAGAAGATGTGAGAAGATTATACTTAAAGACTATAAAAGGAAAAATGAATGCTTAAGAAGAACTAGGGGAACTTATTAAGAAATGGTTCTACTATAACTTACTGAGGATATAGATCGCAATATAAAACTTTAGCATACTAGGATACTGATAAAAGATCTCACATAGAGAGGTCTTTCTTATTCTTTAAGATCTTTTAAACTTTTTCCATCAATTCTTTCATTTTATAGTTAACCTTAATATTTTGATTACATAATACTTCACTCCTAGTTATTTAGCCTAGGCAATTTCTTACTTCATCTAATTACTTTCTTGTAATGGTTGGTTTGGTTTATTCTTATACTTATATTTTTTCTAGTTTATGTATTTATTTACTTATTTTATCTTTTATTGTTAATCTTTGCCATGTTTTATATGTAATTTATTATGTATTCCATTACATATTGTTATATTTTTATTTATTCGTATTTATTTATATTTTATAGTATCATTATTTGGCATTCTATGTGGGTCTATGGGAAATAGCCTCTTTACCTAGTAAGGGTAAGGTTGTGTACTACTGGACCTTCCCAAACCTCACATTTCAGTGGGACTCTCACTAGGTGTTGTTTTTGTTGTTGTTCTTGTCACGCATTAAAATACTTATTGAGGTATTCAATGGCCATCAATGTGTTACCTTGAGCTTTTACTAAAGCTACCCTCCTCTTATGTGTTACCTAGATAAGATAATTATTATTACAAGTGGCATATAACAATTAGATTCTTTTAACAAGGAAAAAGAGTTAACTACATTGAAGGACTTGTAATAATTGATAACAAATTATATTCGCTCTAATGAATTATCCTCCAGAAGGCTTATGTAAAACTTTTTTGCTTCTCCCTAATAATCCTTTGCTTCTAAGAACATTGCTTCTAGTCTGTGATTTATGGCAAAAGAATTACCAAATTGTCATAATGTCATCATTAAATAGTCATATGAAAATGCTTTAAAATTTTCTCAAATATGCCCCTAAGGCGCACAAAAATAGTTATTTATTTCGACTTACCAACTCCTTTGATCTCTGGAAATCTTTTATACAACATATTTATACAATCTAATAACAACATTATAATTATAACTCTCAAACTTTAAATTCAAGTAATGAGAATTTAAGCTGTTAGAGGAAGTCTATGAATCAAGCACAAAATGATAATGACGATGCCAACTAGCAAAGGGTACATATTGAAGCCAAGTCTACATGCAATCGTCTAGACAAGAGAATAAAAAAGATAATGTAGGGAGGGATGGAGGGAGAGAGAGGGAGAGGGAGAGAGAGAGCGATGAGTAAACTTGTTAGCTCATATCTAAAAGTGTGGTTCTATTATTCTCTTTTATGCTTTTTCTTTGAGGCCAATGTTTAAAAGAGAAAAACAACACAAAAGCTATAAAATACCATCTACCACCCTTTTTTATTGTCCACACTAGGACCTACATCAATGCAAAATTATAACATTTTTAAGACTTCCAAGTGGATACGCAGACAAAACTATGATAGGTTGCCAATTAAGCTTTTCTACTTGAAAAGGAAGAAAAAAGGGCGTAAACAACTTAGATGAGAGCAATATGGCTAGAAATTAAAGGAAAAGTCCATTCCTAGGATTTTTATTAAAGGGTTGCTATCCACAGCTTGTTATTTCAACTTTATTAATTGTTTTTTTTGTTTTCTAGTAGGATTCTAGATGGTTGATAAGGCATGGTTATTAAGGTAAGATGTCAAGTCAGGGTATATTTCGTTGGAAAAAGGGACTAGGGGAGGTATGCATGAAGTATTGAATAGAATGTGTGTGAGGAGGGTGGCACCTCTTGAACGTTGCATATGGTTATGTTTCTTATCATTTTTCACCTCTAGTGAAAGATTTGCTCTATTAGCAGCAAACCATTCCTATTTATTTTCTTCTTTTCCTCTATTTCTTTCTTTTAAATCCAACTTCTTGTTCTTATTCTTTTATTTTATTGAGGGATCTAACAAACTATTTATTGCAGGAGAACAATCATGTGAATTCCAGGAAACCATAGATGCAAATGTATCATTTGAACTTTCACATCTTATAAAAGAATGTTAACATATGGATACTCGTTCATACCTAAAAACAACTAATCAATAATTTCTAAATGAATACCATCATATATAAGCATACAATAATAATAATAATAACAACAACAACAACAACAACAACACCCAGTGAGAGTCCTACTGATATGCAGTATTTGAGGAGATCCAATAGTACGCAGCATTACTCCTAACTAGTAGAGAGACTATTTTTGATAGACCCACAAGAAAAAAATCATATACATATTAAAATAATAAAATAAAAATAAAAAGACAAATAAGATAATAAAAAAATGCCTACAAATAAAAATAAAATATGTACTAAAATAAATAATACGATAAATATAAAATAAGATACAAAGTAAAAATAAAAGATAAATAAGTAAATCAATATGCAAACAAAAAAGAAGACAAGTATATAAGTCAAACAAGCCATTACAAGAAAATATTTAGGCTAAGTAACAGAATATTTAGGCTAAATAACTTGGAAGAAAGTACTACATATTAAAAGTTTAGGCTAAATGTAAGACATAAGACTTGAAGAAAAATGCTTAAAAGACTTAAGAAAAAGAGGATTTCTCTATATGACCCTTTTATTCGTATCATAGTATGCCAAAATTTTCTATTGAGGGTCATGTCTTTGGTAAATTCCAACAAGCCCATGTTGTTCTTGATCACTTCCCCCAAGTTCTTCTTAGGCCTTCCTTTTTTTCCTCTTACAATATTCTCTTATCTTTTCACAAGAGCTTTAGTGTGTCTCCTCTTAACATATCTGAACAACTTAAGCCTTTTCTCTCTTAATTTTCCATTAATATTAGTCACCTATAATTTGTCTCTTACCATTGTATTCCTAACCTTATCTTTTTTAGTAAGGTTGCACATCCAACAAAGCATCCTCATCTTTACCATCATTAGCTTATGATTATTCAACTATTTGATAGGTTAACACTGTCTCATAAAGCATGGTTATCCTATGCTGGAGTGGTATTTTCTTGCCACATAAAACTCTTGATGCACTTCTCCATTTAAGCCACCTTAATATGATACAATGAAATATGTCTTCATTGATCTCTCCATTACTTTGGATGATAAATCCTAAATACTTAAAACACTCTTTATGTGGTATAACTTTTGTACCGAATTTACCTCCACATCAGAAGCCACCCTATGGCCCGAGAAGTTACACTCTAAGTACCTATTCTTAATCCTACTCAATTTAAAACCTTTCGACTCTAACATATTCATACAAAGTTTTTGCTTGACGTTGACACAGTCTTTTGTCTTATACACTAAAAAAATGTCATTAGCAAACAATATACTCCAAGGAACATCCCTTTAGATATTCTTAGTAAGCTCATCCATTACTATTGCAAACTAAAAAGGGCTCAATGAGGAGCCTTGGTGTATCCTAATATCGACAGAGAAGTGCTCTGTATCTCCTCTTATCATCCTTCCTCTAGTCCTTACACTTTTATAAATCCCTAATAACCTGTATATAGGTTATAGGAAATACCTTAACTTATAAATACCTCTACATGATTTCCCTAAGTGCCTTGTCATATGTCTTCTCTAAATCAATACAAACCATGAGTAGGTTATCTTTCCATGTAGTATTCCATTAATCTTCTAAGGAGATGTAAAACTTCTCTCATGCACCTTCCTGGCATGAAGCCAAAGTGGTTTTCTGAGATAGAAGCATCCTTTCTTAATCTCTTCTTAATCATCTTCTCCCATAACTTTATGGTATGACTAAGTAGTTTGATGCCTCTATAGTTGTTACAAATTTGGATGTCCCCTTTGTTCTTGTATAGAGGAATTAACAAATTAAGTCTTCACTCATCCGGTATTTTGGAGAACTTAAGGATCACATTAAAATGCTTGGCTAGCTAAGTAAGACCCTCTTTTCCTAGGCTCTTCCATACCTTTATAGGTATCTCATTAGGCCCTACTATCCTTCCACTCTTCATCTCCCTCAAAGCTCTTCTAATTTCTTCCCCTGTTATCTACTGGCAACGAGTAAAGTTACAATACCTCTCAAATATATTAAGTTCACCTAAAGAGATGTTGTCCTCTATGCCTTAATTAAAATGCTAAAGAAGTACCTTTGTCATCTTTTCTTGATGTCATTCTCAGCCATCGAAAATAATTTTATGATAACTTGATTCTGATTGCATGATAATTTGATTCAATAGGATATGATAATGTATGGTATAAATAAACATGTTGAAATTAACAATAGAATGATGTTATAAAATTTACAATTTTTGTTATAGTTTGCTTAAGGACAAGCAAAACTTATGTGTAGGGATATTTGATAGAAGCATAATTAATCATAATTTAACCTCATATTTGATGTATTTTGCTTGATATTTTATACTTTTATTGTATATTTGGTACTTAATATGCTTCAAGTATGTTTATAGGTTATAATTGCTTTCATGGACTTAAAGGAGAAGAATTCAAATGAAAAGACGACATAGAACAAAGAATTGAAGCATAAAAGTGATGCATGGCCGTACACTTGTCCAGACAGTGCAGAATCACGATTTCAGTTATTTTTGGACATACACAATCTGATAAATGCCCAAAAACCCTATTTTTTATATATAAAGATGTTTTCGGCAGTTAATGAAGGGGGTAAACTCTTGAAGGTGATTTCTAGACATGAAGAACATCCAGAAGGTATGATTTTGTTCCAAAGAAGTGGCGAATACATAGAAATCATCGAAAGATCCATCAGAACACAAGATCAAGCCTCTACATCGCCAGAAAATTCATTAAAAGACAATTAAGGAGATTTAGGATTATGAACCTATTGTTTTCAATTCATATTTCTGTTTGTGTATGTTTGATTTTATGTTCGATCATGTGTTAACTAAACGTCCAGTTAGTATTTAGGTTAGATGAACCTTATGTGAATACTTTTATCTAACCTTATGTGAATACTTTTATATGATTTGATTCTTTTATTAATGCAATTGGTTGTTTGACATATTATGATCTAAGTACGCGTATTATTTATGTTCTAATAACCCGAGAATATTAGATCATAATTTGATTTCATGCATAGAGATTAAGAAATCTTAGTGTGAATAGATTTATCGTAATTAGAAGGAGCTATTTCAACCCTAGAGATAGGATGTAATAAATCCTTCAGATTAGGTCAAACCTAATAGAAGGACTCATAAATTGGTAACACAATCCTACAAGATTTAACCTAAGTAATTTGATTAAACCTAAGTAATTTGATTAAAGACCTTAGGATTAGTTGTTAGTAGACTCAAGGTTGGCTACTAGCATACGATAAAAGTCTCCATGGTCCAATTAATCAACAAATAATTACATGATAAAAGATTAATTTGTTAAAGTTTTAGGGGCGATTCGAGCTTAGATATTAATTTATGATAATGATAGTTTTCTAAATGAATTCCACTCTATGTTCGTTATTGTTTCCTATATAGTTTTCTAAGTGAATTCCAATCTATGTTCATTATTATTTCCTATTTTATTTTATTTGTTTTAGTTTTAATTACTTTCCATTAAAAATCTAAAATCAATCCTTAGGCTGATAATAGGGGAAGGGTGATTACTAGTACTCATAATCTTCATGGGATTAACCTGTACTTACCGATACTAGCTACAGTTACACCGTACACTTGCAGTTTATTACATAATTGGCTAACTCGAAAAAATTCAATCAAATTTTTGGCATCGTTGCCAAGGACTTTGATATTAGGAAAGCCTGAATACTATTATTATAGTCATTTTCATTTTATTTTGTTTTATCTTTGTTTTCATTTTCTTTTATTTTAGTTTTACTTTTGCATTTATTTTCTTTATTTCATTTTATTTTATTGTATTTGTGGCTTATTAATTTAACTATCTTTTGAATTTCTCTACTTGATCTTGAGTTTTTAGTTTATTATAGGAATTACGATTCATTGTCATATTACAACTCACATTGGAAGGATGAAGTGGATAGTACTTTTGTAGGAGCCAGAATATGTCTTCGCGAACTATGACATCACCTTATAAGAGAGTGAGGTGTTCTCACATGTTTTCAGAAGCTCAACCGATGCTCAGGTCGTGTAGTGATATTGATGGAAGTTAGCAGTACATTCATAAATGTTGAGCACCTACTTATACATGGGAGCAACCAAGCATGTACAATCAACCTCAAGGTTCTCTATGCGAGAATAACTACAGTTCAGAGTGGAGCAATTCTTATACTTATAGATGGAATGATTAAACTCCATTTGGATATTTATGGCACCAAGCGCCTCCATGTAACGAGCCAACTTTAGAAGATAAATTAATGGAGATCCTAGCTAAAATGAAAATTGACTAACATAAATTTGAGAGTAAAGAAAAGAAAAGGGTTAGCTTCATGAATAGAGGGACAATCCAAAAAGAGCTTCTAGAAGGAAAAGAAAGTGTTACAGATAAACTAATGGAATGCCTTATCGAGAGAGTAGCTAGTCAACTCGAATTTGATGAGAGACTTTTATCACCTATATATGATGAGTATAATTTGAGCTTCCAACTGTCTTAGAGTGAAGAAGAGACAATAGTCAATTTCATGAATGAAGATACATGTCAAGAAGGCAAGGAAGTAAATGCAATTCTAAAAAATATGATGATTGAGTTTATTCAAGAATCAAACATAAGGCATCAAGAAATATATAGACTATAGTGAATCAAATCGATCAGTTGGTAGAAATATTATCTAATGAACCACTAGTGGATTTGCCTAGTCCTAATGAAATGGATCCTAATGAATTTGAAAGGGATATCACCTTTAGTAGTGAAGATGAGCTCTCAAAAGAAGAAGAAGAAGTGGAAGAGGAAGCGAGTATTACAGATAAATTAATGGAACTCCTTATTAATATAAAAGTTGAGTGACGTGAATTCGAAAGAAAAAAAAAAGGCAAGGGCTGGCTTTATGAATGGAGTGACATTCCAAGAAGAGCTTCTGAAAGAAGAAGAAACCTCCATCCAAGAAGAGGAAGGAGAGAAATGGCACGAGATCACTAAAGAAGATGAGCTATAAGCCTTTATCCAAGAAGAAGAGGATAGAGTTGATTGACAAAGAACTAAAGGAAGAACCAAGTCAGGAAACTACTGATGAGGTGTTGGTAGTGACCTTAAGTATAGAGGGTTCCCACGTTTTCAAAGAGAACCTATTCGAGCCAACTGATGATTCAAGGAGTTTCATTATCCTTCATTTTATTAATAGTTTGTCATTAAAAAGGGCATTATTGCTTGAAATTGGATTTATTAATTTAATAAATTATTTTTTTGTTATTATCTTGCAATATGTGGCTTGTTTGTAGGATACGAAACCACTTTTTTAGATGAAAGGGTGGAAGCAAGATGCTGATAATTAATCCAGGATGACGTTAAATGTGCAAGACACGTCAAGCTACTGACGTTAAAGAAGCATTGCATATGAGGCAACCTATGAGTTAGTTTTAATTTTATTTCAATGTTAATAATATCTTGTTTTTTCTTTCGTGTTAATTAGTATAGGATTTTTTTTTCTGTTGTGTTAGTTATTTTGTTTCTTTTTATCCTTTTCTTTCATACTTTGCAAGGATGTTAGTCTCACATTTGATGGATTCAAATTAGAAAATAGTCATAATCAAGAAAGCACCAAACAACCCTCTCACTTAGATATTTACTTGTATTATGTATGTTGGGGACAATGAACAACTTTAAGTATGGGATGGACTTAATGAATCTTAACATGATTTCTTTAAGCTTAATATAATTTTGATTACAATATTTAATGAATTGATGTCTTGAATTTGTTAAAATATATCCATGAATACTATATGTACTTATTGAATATTAATTTGAATTGGTGTGCCAAATGATAATGGTAAGAATAAAATTAGTGTTCTAAGTTATATTTTTCATAATCATTGAAATATTCAAGTTGAATGATAATGCATTTTATTTACCACACATATACCTATATTTTTTTGTGAGCTTTTGAGCCTAAAGAGCAAATTTTCAAAATTTTGTTAAACTCTTTTTATTCTTTCATGTATGTGATATCGTATATAGTAGGATAACTCCAGAACTTGCCTTTATTACGCATATTAAGACCATATTTGTTAAATTAGAAGCATTGATATGATGAAGGCACTTAGATTCAACAAATTGTTGTAGCCTATTTCTTTGAAAATTACCATACCCTCAAATTTACCTTTAAGAATAACCAAATTAAGCCTTAGCCTTTTTCATTGATTAAACCTAAATTATTAACCTTTATCCTTTTTTTTGAAGACCTTTTTATTGTTTTGAAACCTGAAGGTTATTTACATTATTTATTTGTTTGAAACTTGAAATTTTGAATGGTACAATATTTTTTTTAATTATGGTACATGATGAAACTGCTCGAAATTACTATAAAAAGGTAAACAAAAAAGAGAGAAAAAAATCGAGCATACATATAAAAAATGGAAAAGTATATAGTACTATTAGTTTTGCAGTGAAAGGAACTATGTGTATTATGAATAAGCTTCATGTAATTTTCTTTGTAGTAAATTTCCTTCAAATTAACCCTTGTTATTATCCCAATCATACCTTGTCTAAGCCTCATTATAACCTTGTAAAGACCTTTTGATTTTTGTTTCTAGTTTGTACATAAGTGGTAGAAATGTGATTTTATTGCAAGCCTATGATAAGGATTCTGTTATGCATTGATTGAGAGTTTTGATGTTTTTCACCTAAATACTTAAGTACATTGATTGAAATCATGGTGAGGGTGTAAAGATTTTTGCTTTTGATTTTAATGTGATTGTTGATGTGATTACTATTAATATTGCTTAGGAAGTTAATTTTATGACCACTTGATTTTGATTGCATGTCAATTTGATTCAATAGGATATGATAATGTATAGTATAAATGGACAGGTTGAAATTAATGATGGATTGATGTTAAAAAATGTTCTTGTAACATCCCGGTTCCGTAGAACGGGTCGGACCAGAGAAACGGGTCCAAGTGAGGTAAATAAGAGAAATTAGGAAAACACA
>JAOTAY010000191.1:13488847-13499432 GCA_025629805.1 Erythroxylum baracoense
TAGGTGGACATGTAGGCAAGTGACATGTGTCACTTGCCACATGTCACACTCTCATTGGCTCACCAAATTTTCTTCCCAAATCAATTCCAATTTCTCTCCAAAATTCCAATGGCTTAATTCAAAAATTCCCAATTTCATGTGTCTCAGTTTCCAGTGCCATTGGACAGTTATTTCCACTACCGGTAAACCTCTATTCTGTCTCTTGACAATTTTTTGGGTTCGAAAATGACTCCGAAAAATTTCCAGAAAATTTCTATAATTCTCTAAAAATAAAAAAACCCTAATGATCCTCTCCAATTCAATTTTTTTACACACACAAGGCCTATTTTGCAAAATTCCCATTTATTCACAATTATACTGGAAAAATGTCATGAATGCATATACAAACATTTTTCATGTGCAGAAATCACTGTTCACAAATGCATGAGTATGAGATGTATTTTCGTATTGATCTCACGTGTACCCGTTTCTATGGTTCAACCCGTTATATGGGAACGGGATGTTACAAAAAATTCTTCTTATTTTCTTTTCACGTAAATCAGTAAACCACCTTACCTATATACCTCTTAGGAGCCTAATGACTTAATGAATATACCTTTCATATCAAAAACTAAAATGCTTCTACCAATGCTTACAAAAAGCTAAAGAACTATTAAGAAGCTTAGTTGATTACAAGATTTTAAGTGCAATGTTACTTCTCTTATTAATAACAATCACACTCTTTTAACATCAAAAGGACCTGATTGATAATTATATTTCATATTCTTTGTTCTCTTTTATTCTCTTCTCTATTTTCTTTCCTATGCGACATTTATTTCTAATGTGTTTATAATTTAAGAACTAACCACATGTGCAGAAGCTTTAAGAGATATTATATTGGATTCAGGAAATATAACAAGAATTGAATGACTCAAAGAGAAACAATACCTAAGAATTGGTTCAACTGCTAAAAAACAAGAAAGTTATAAGGAGTAAGTAGCTTTATAAGGTTAAGTATGATGTTACTAAAAAAGTGAATATATTCAAAGTAATATTAGTTGCTAAGTGTTATAATTAAATAGAGGATTTGATAACAAAATAGATCTTTTATTTTAGCTAAATTGGTTATATATTATTTAATTGTTTCTTTCTATTGGTATAGTAAAATAATAGTCCATCTGATAACTTGACATTAATAATATTTTTTTACATGAATATTTGGAAGACAAAGTGTAAATATTTTCATCTGAAAGAAATAAAAAAGGTTAATAAAAATTTGTCTTTTTTAAGATTTAGAGTAGTCCTTCAAACAAAGGAACCTAGAATTTACAAAATTTTTAATTGTATTGGGTTTTATTCAATCCAAGAATGACTATTGCTTGTATATTAAAGTAACTGTGAATGAGTTATTGGCTTTATTAAAATATGTTGATGATATGATGTTTCTTAACATTAGTAAAGAGGTAATGTAATCAATAATGACAAATTTAAATTAGATGTTTATAATAAAAAAATTTTGGATTATGCTAAATATTTTTTAAGCCTGGTAACTATAAGACTTACTTAAGAAACTTTTCCGAGTCAACAATTTCTTTTAATGATATCTACCAGAGGGTAAACTAGATAATATGAATGACACACAATTCCCTCTTATAAAAGGTTTTAATTTGTTTCTAAATGAATATCAATTGTTTAATAAGCCAGAAAAATGTAAAAGGATAATTGAGAAATTGTTGTATCTAAATTCCATCATAGAAAATATGAGTTATACAATACAACGTTTGAGTCAATTTATGTTTCATCAATGAGTCGCTCATTAAAAAGCATTTGATCTCTTCTAGTATGTTATTGCAAATTTTACTAAAAGGATTTTTTTCTAATGCAGAGTGACTTTACAATGGTTGCATATTATGATGCTTACAGAACTATTCAAAATTCATTGTTTGGCTATTATATATCTATTGGTGGAGATTTAGTCTCATAGAAGACTAGAAAGAAACCTATTATATCGAAGTATGGGGAGATTTAGTCTCATAGAAGACTAGAAAGAAACCTATTATATCGAAGTATGGGACTATAATTCTTATAAGTTTCTAATTTGGTCAATGATTTCCAGCTTAAATTATTCACATTGTCATAATTAGGTAGTTATTGCTAATATAATTTTTCATAAAAAGACTAAACATTTTGACATTGATTATGGTATTATTGGTGATTATTTTAAGCAACTTTATATTCAACCTTAATTTATTCCATGTTCATCTTTGTTAGACCTTTCAATTATCATTTTGTATCCTAATTTTTTTGTCAATTTGGGATTGTAACTTGAGAGGAGTTATTAGACTATATAATTTAGCTATGTATTTTTAGTTTTTGAGTTGTACATTTAAGTCATGAGTAGGAAAAGTGGTTACCATAGCTAACAATACTTTGTATTGTTTAATTTTTTTTGTATAAAACAAAACCCCAAGCTTGCTTACTTTTGTAACAAAATACCTAGAAACGAAGAAAAATGCTAGAAAGGTTTCTCAAATTTAATGTTATGTATTTGAGTTTTTTGTTCAATGATTCCATCTTATCGTCTCAGTCTTAGATGGCTTCATATGCTCTTAGTGTTCGACTCCAAGCAATGGCACTCACATGATCAATGAAATCAATTAACTAATATCAAAACACTCAAATGATACACATGACTGAAAGATAAATTGGACACATAATTTTAACATGAAAAATACTAGATAAATTAACAATAAATCCACTAAACTAAAAATAGTTAGATATAAGTGTTCAAGGTTTGGAGCTATTGACTCTAACTTAAAAAATCTTATAAAACAACCACAATTAAACTCTCTTTTAACTCTTTAAAAACTTCCAAGATTGAGTACAAATTGATATATATGTACACACACACACACAAATAAATACACAATACTATTCCTAACTTAATCTAGGAATACAACTTTAATAAAATTGTAGTTAAACAATGTTATATGGACTCTGAAACTCTTCTTTCGTCATATGTTTTTATCAAATGCAACTTTTTGCCTTTCAATCTTATCTTTTAACATCAAAAGGATAAGAATTATACTAGTGAATGTTCCCCTTATACATGGTTTCAAAGACTTACATAGTCAACGGACATGGTCGTGTTCACCAATGACACAAGCATGTATATCCCCAAACATTGTCATTCAAATCATACACTATTGTAAAAGCTTACACGTTCATCCACATGTCCATATCCACCATTAACACGAGCATGTGTAACCCGGACATATGTGTGTGCTCTAGAAATAACTTTAACTCATTGGTTCTTACTTCAAATATACTGGATCTTCATGTCTTTTGATCTACGAAGACAACTAACACTTTCATAGCCCAAAATTAGTGTAATTGGTCTAACAAATATGTCTAAAATGATGCTAGATTCACAATAATCTCCCACTTTAGCTTATCGCAAAGGAGAAATCAACCATCCCATTGATCATCTGAAAGCCATCCTGATGAGCTAACTACAAAGCTCAAACTTACTTTTAGGATCCACATTCGTCAATATGTCAGCATTATCCTTATCTTACATAAATCTTCTTTAAAGAATCCATCTTCTCTTACATTACCTTGAGCCAAGAGTCTTTGTCTTTAAGTGACTAAACTTTTTGAAAATTCTCTAGCTCCCCCTTAGTAGTGTCTAAAAGATATTATAAACTTGAGCATCTAACCGAAGGCTTCTTTCCTCTAGTTGACCTTTAAATTCAGACTTCTTCTAACACTTGAGCAGGTTGCTCCCTTTGCTCATGATTCTTATAAACCTATTTTAATCATAGATGTGGCTCATGCAACTTATCTCCAATAGGTTATACCTTATCATTACCATCATATGCCAGCTCATCACTTTTGCCTTATTCATTTAAAAGCTAATCAATGGTAGCAGGCATATGTATGGAATCCGTTGTATTGAAAAGCAAATTGTTGAAAGTAGTTTAGTCTTCTTTGATGAGATCTGCATCCATCTTATGCTTGGAATGGACCATATCCCAACTTCTAATAATCTTCTTCTTTTTTGGGTCATAGAGCTTATAATCAAAATCCTCATCTCAATATCTAACAAATATACAACGAGTGGTCTTAGAATTTAGCTTCGATTTCTACTCCTTTGGCATATACTTGAAAGTTTTGCATTTGAACACCCTCAGATGCATATAAGTCAAATCTTTTCCTTTTCACACTCTCTTGGGAATACCAAGATCCAAAGGGACTGAATTATGTTGATCATATATGTTATAATTCAAACTGCCTCACCCTAAAAGAACTTTAGTAGATTGGACATTTTCAGCATATACTGAATCTTTTCCACAATTTTTCTATTAATCCTCTCAACATATGACTTGTATAATAATCCTCAAAATCATTAGAGGTGTACTTGCCTCCATTGTTTGTTCTAAGATACTTCAAACTTTTCTCCATCTCCCTTTCCACAATGGTATTAAATTTCCTAAAGGTCTCAAACACCTGACTTTTATTTTTTGACATGAAGATCCAAGTCTTATGAGTAACATCATTAACAAAAGTAACAAGGTACTTATTACCCCTAAGGATTCCTCCTCAATGGGACCATAACAATTCCAACTTGGTCTTCCTTATAATAGATCTTTTATGACATAAAACTCGATGCTACTTTCCAACCATGCAATGATCATAGGGGTTAAGGGAAATATTGGTTTTTAAAGGGATAAGTGATTTTCTAACTAGTAATTTAGTCCCCTTCTCACAAACATATCCTAATATTTAGTTTCATAAATATATAGAAGTATTCTCCTTAATGACATATAATTCTCATAAATTTAGAGAAGTATTCTCTTTAATGACATATAATTCTCCAACACGTACCTTCTATATAAGGTGTAGCAAAATCTACCATAAGCAATTGTTAATGCTCCTTTAGACAACTTCCACTTGCCATCTCCAAAATTGTGTCAATATCCTTCTTGGTCAAATACATTCGTAGACAACAAATTCAGACATAAGTCTATAATGTTTCGTACTCTTCTCAAGATCAATACACCCCCAACTTTGAATTGAACTTGGATGTCAACTATGTTGATGATGCTAACAGAGCTCTAATTTGTCACTATGTTGTGAAAGCCCCTGTGTTAATAAACCACTCAAAATCTGAGCGACAAATGTCGAGACACTCATTAGTTGCATAAATTAGTGACACCTCATCATTAGTGCTTGAGGTTGTTGCTTTAATGTTACTATCGTCTCTATCTTTCTTACTGTCTTATTTCTTATAGTCTCTCTTCCACTCATAGCAAAACTTCTTTATATGACCAAGTTTGCTACGGTAGTGATACATCTTAGTCTCCTTGCCATCTCTGGACTTAGACATGTTCTTAGACTTTCCTTACTTTTTGGAACTTTTACTCTTGTTTCTTCCTTTTCTCTTTACCAAAAGAGCGTGTACATTATTGACAATGATCTCCTTCCTCCTAATGTCTTTATTGAATATGCTATTTTTAATCACATTTAAAGAAAGTACTCCATTTGAAGCGAAGTTATTGATAATCATAACTAAAGCTTCCTAGCTATTCGGCAAGGAACTCAACAAGAACAAGGTATGCAGCTCATCATCAAGGATGATTTTTATGGTGGTTAGCTTGTTAATGATATCCTAAAAATTGCTGAGATGTTCCTAGACTGATTTTTCAGCTTCAACTTTAGATTCACAAGCTTTTTAATCAAGTGGGGAAAGGATTCATCTTTCAAAAAACACGGTTGAATATACTGATATCAATATAATGTTTAATAGTTCCTAATGTTTTCTACTTCATCTTCTCCCACTCTTTCTCTATCATCTTCTCTGAATTAGACAAGACATCGTCTTTTATACTTTTGTCCATGTCAATTAGATCATAAAGGTCTATGCAATACAAGAGATCTATTATAAGTCTCCATATTTAGTAGTGGTCGATGTCAACTTCACTATAGAGCTATTGTCACTCTCCATGTCTAAGACTCTAATACCAGTTATAAGACTCCAAGCAATAACACTCATAAGATCAATGAAATCACTTAACCAATAACAAACCAATTAAATGATATAGACGACTAAAAGATAAATTAGACACACAATTTTAACATAAAAAGGGAAAATTGGCAATAAATCAACTAAATCAAAAATAGCATGATACAAGCATTTAAGGTTTTGAGCCATTGGCTTTGACTTAAAAACACATCACAAAACAATCGCCGCTAAACTCACTTTTAGTTGTCTAAAAACTTCCATGATATTTATCAAATTGTATTCAATCCTGAAAGTTCTTAGAGCTAAAAGGCTTCTCTCTCTCTCTCTCTCTCTCTCTCTCTCTCTGTGTGTGTGTGTGTGTGTGTGTGTGTCAATACTACTCTCAACTAATCCTAGAAGTCAAAATTCAATAAAACTGTAGTTAAACAATGTCATTTGCACTCTAAAACTCTTCTTTTGTTATATATATATGTCTCATACGACTTATAATTTTCGAACTTATTTTTAATATAAAAAAGATAAGATTTTATATCTCACAAAATCGCCCACACGATTATGTGTGGTGGCCATGTCCTTCAAAACTCAATGTCGTAGAAATACACAATTCTAGAGACTTACATGGACACAATCATGTCTGACTACTAATGGAATTATCTGTCCTCAAACATCATTATTCAACTCATGCATGATTATAGAGGCTTACATGTTTATCCACACAGCTTTGTCCATCATTGATCTGGACATGTGCATCCCATACATAGGTGTGTGATCCAAAAATAGCTTCAACACATCGGTTTCTACTTCAAATCTACCCAATCTTCGTTCCTTTTGATCTGTGAAGATAACTAACACTTTCAGAGCCGAAATTTAGCGGAACTAATCTAGCGAATACTAACACTTTCAGAGCCGAAATTTAGTGGAACTAGTCTAGCGAATATGCCTAAAATGAGGATGGACCCATAACACTTAGAGAGTGGAGAAGCTACAAGATTCATTCTTGTTGTTAGGATCAGCTTCTATTTGTTTGTTGTCAATGTAAAAATGAAAAACCCTGATGTTCTTTTAATCAAAATTGAGTGAATTTAATTGATAACTTCAATGCGACTACGTATAAACTGAACAAAGGTTTGTGTTATCCTGTTGACTAATCACTTATTTTCATTCATCAAGGATGATTTTGGAACAAGGTATAGTTGTATTAGTAATATATCTATTTCTGTTCCATTAAATATGGATTTGAAGATTTCAAAGTATCGTGGCTACTTGTGTTTATGACAACTTTAGTTTCACTTGAATTTTGACCTTATTTATCTTGCTAAAATTAAAAGTAATCGATCAAATGTTTTGACACTCGGAGAGAATGCAATGAAACTAGCAGAAAAGGAAATTATCGCCAATGAGGACAAGGTGAGTCAGTGTTCTAACTTGAACCTTATATACTAATGCTTTCTTTTCCTGTTTGAAATGCATTTTTCACAGCCTGAAACTTTTGGGTGGTTTACACTGTACGTACGCATTCATTTGAAGCCATTTGCATAAGACATGGATGGGAAAGTATTTTTCTTTCCTTTTTATTGGTTTTGAGCAAGGCAAGCCCTTGCACTCAATTTGTGGTCTAACATGTTCAAAAGATTTATTGGTTTTGAGCAAGGCAAGCCCTTGCACTCAATTTGTGGTCTAACATGTTCAAAAGATTAGTCAGATCAAAAGTTGTTTGGGATACTGATTACCTGTTGGTATGGCTGCACTTTTGCAGGATCATAAAACATGATCCTCTGCTGGCTTCTCGGACAGTTTTCATGGAAATATGGTGGTTCAATCATACAAGCATCAAGAAGTCATGGAGCCATACAACGTTGTTGTTAGTTGAGTAGCTAAGTTGGTTGTCTGGTTCTTTATGGTCTTGACAGCTGTTTGGTGTGATTTTAAAAGCAATATTGTCAAAAGTAATCAGAAAAAGACATTGTTCATGCCTCAATTTTAGACAGAATTATCAACGATTCGAGTGTACAACTGGACCAATAATTTCAGCCCGAGGTCATGTGGAAGGCGGTTGAAATCTTGGAAAGAAATTTAAGCACAGAATATTCAGTAGTCAATGATACAGCAATTCGGGTAATGGAGGACTTGGTTCAATGGTCCAGCTACAGTGGTTTCATCTGCATACGTGGCACTCCATAAGAACTATTGGTTTGGCAATTTGCTTAGAGCTGCCTGAAACTGTTATCTGCTTGTAGTGATTTGTGCGATACCTTCAAAATTGTGGAATTGGAAACATTCCCTACTCTTGTTGGAAATATTCTTGCATTTGGGTTATGGGTCCTTGTGAGTTCTGCATTTCCTGCTGCATTAATAAACTGGTCACTGTACCTTCCTTTGCTCGAGTAATTGAGACACATTCTTTATATAGGATAGACATATTAATTAACCGAGATTTTTATCTTTATCAAGACAGACTTATGAATTAGACTTGGAATGAATGGAAACAACTTTTAAAATTAAAGTGTGGCTTTATTAATGGTTAAGGATGGTATTTGGACCCCCAAATACACGAAGCATTTTTTCTGAGAGTGATCAGTATTTCGATCATGTATTACTAACCATTGTTTTTAATTATGACGTGAAATCTATGAATTATTCTTAGAGAATTTTATGAAAAATTTAAACACTTAAGTATGCTTTCAATTTGTTTTCTTCCACAAATCAATGTCAGACACGTATTGCACCCCGCCAACCCGCCAAATGCAACAGCGGGATGTTTGCCACGTACTCAACCCCACCATCAGCCTTGACGGGTTGTCCTATTTCTACCACCCATCATTTTTTCTGTCACATATCAAGGATTGAAATTAGTTTTTGTAATAAACCGAGAATTTGGCCGAGGACTTGCTAAAATTTTTCTTTAGGGACAATGTGACTAATTAGGACCTAATTCTTTTTCCTGAAAATTTGTATACAATAATTCTATAAATAAGTCAATTTGTAAAAACGCGATTAAGATAGTTTCAAATTTTCAATAAAAAAACATATTGATTTGGTTCCTTTAAAGCAAACAATACAAGTTAGTGTTACATTTTTCAGTTAAAAGACAATATATGATCATGACAAGGATTTGTTTAGAACATTTTTCAAATCAAAAATATAAGAAACTTCATTCAAATAGCAGCAATTGACATTACTTTTAAAATAAGTTTATTTTAATAATAAAATATTCTTAACTGAAATATTTTTTAAAAAATTTCTTAGAACTTTATTCTAGTGGTAAAGGGGTTCTAACTAAAATGTTTAAAACAAAATTATATTATATTCTAATAAAATTTTTTATATTTTTAAATAAATTTAAGTCCTAAACAACTAGAATAATATGTTTATAATTAAAATTACATATCTAATTTACTACTACTCCCTATGTAAGAAGAAAATATAATATAAGTCTTTATTATTTTTTTCCTATCTCAACTCCCACTCTTCATCCCAATTACCCAACTTTCTAGCTGAATGTTAAACTTGAAATATTCCATATTAGTCTCTGGAATGACTTTAGCTATGTTTATTTGGACGTAAAATTTTTAATGGAGTAAAATGTAATAGAATAGAACGAAATAGTTTATAATGGAATATAATTCAAATGAATGTAATATTAGAAAATTTTTGTTTGGTCGGAAAGAAAGGGTTTATAATATAATATAGTAAAATGTTGTTTGGATGAATAACTTATAATGTAATAAAGTGTAAAGTAGTATATAATTTTATATTCCATCATAAATCTCTTAAATTTGAAGTTTTTCATTTTTACTGTTTATAATAAAAAGAAGTGTAATATGAAATCCTCCTTTTCTATCTCATTCCATTTTATGCTATTATAAAAACTCCTCCTAAACGATGAAATAATATTACATTATATTCTATTCCATTATAAAACCAACAACCAAATATAGCCTTAGTTTTATAAACTTGATTTTGATAAAACTGTGAAATATGACTATTTTAAGCAACATGACTTTAAAAAATGACAAAGTTCAGCTGTGTATATTAGAAAACTTTAGGTTCTGTTTAGTTGGAGGGTTAGTAATGAAACGGGATGAGATGTAATACAATTCCATTTTTTAGTTGAGGGCTTCATAATGGAATGGAATGGAATGAGATGGAAACGGAAAGTTTCATGTTACGTTCTATTCCATCCTAAACAGTGAAAATAAAAAATATCCAATTTGGAGAGTTTAGGATGGGACGTAAACTAATAAATACATACTACCTAATATACCCTCAATAATTTTTTTAATACCAATTATTTTTCCTTACCCTAATAATAGTATTTTTATATTATTAATAAAAAATTGTATATAATTAATAATAAAATAAAAATTTTATTATGTATGTGTGTATTTATTAGTTTATGTTCCATATAAATTTTTTAATAAAAATATAAAATATATAAAAATTATTCTTTAATTGTTTGAATATATTTCTATATAAATAAAAATATAAATAAATAATTTTAAAATATAAATAACATATAATAGAATAAAATTTATTAAATAATTAATAATAATATTTTTATGTAATTAATAATAAATTGTA
>JAOTAY010000191.1:13499532-13535679 GCA_025629805.1 Erythroxylum baracoense
CCAAAGGGTTGGTGAGTCAGTCTAACAAATTAAGCAAAGAAATAGCCAGAGTTCAGAGTATTCAGATTGTGCAATTACGAAGTAATCCTGAATCTGCACTCACCAAACTATAAAATTACGAACTACTGACAAAGACACCGTGAAAAGGATCTCAAAAGAATTCCTGTACCCGTGACATTAACAAGTTCAGAGTAGAGAAACAGATAACTAGAAGTTAAGACAGGACATAGAAACGATGAACAGAGACGGAATTATTTGTTTGAAAGTTCTTGTGAAACAGGTCTGACTTCTGTGGTCCTCTGCGTCTTTATTGTCTCATTCCATTCGAATACAGAAATCATTCCTCGACTCTCGAATGGCCATATCACACAGTGAAAATTGCAGAAAACATACCCACAATTAAAGTTGCAGCAAAACCAATTATCAGGAATCAGAATAAAAGAGAAAGACCTGGAGTCAGGTTTCCCATTTAGACACTTCGGCCTTGAAGCTTTGAGAAAATCAGTCTACCAAAAGAAATCAATTCGGTTTTCATATGACCAGATTGGAGGGGAACTCAGAAAACAAGAAACAGAGGAGCAACCAGACATACCAGCAGTTGAAACCAACATCAAGCTCTATCGGCACTTAAATGGAGAAGGATTCAGGATAAGCTTAAAATTGGCAATCTTTCTTCTCCTGGAAGAGTGCAGGCAATTCTTAGCATCAAGTATGGGGCCATAGCTAGGCCAGGTTACTTGGTCTTTTCTAACAAACTCGTGTTCTGCGTTCTCTCCTCTTTCCTGATACAATATTTAGAACTTGGAGACCGTGTAGGGTCTCAGACCAGGTGACAATGACTTTGTAGTTCAGCTCTAGAATTGTGGAATTCGAAGTGTTTAAGGAGACTTTTTTTGTGTGCTATAGCTTTGATTCTTGCGCAGACGCAAAACGGATTAGTTTGGGGAAATTAAAAACAGTCCCTTTCATCCCCATATAATTACTGCCTTTTCAGATTGGATCCAGTTGGGCTAATCCAGGCATAAGATTCAAGTTGGCGTTCCACGTAGCTTTTTCAGCATTTAGTAGTAACGACTAACAGTGAAAATGGTTAATGGGAAACTCATTATTTTTTATTTTTCTTTGATATTTTACAGCTTTGACACGCCATTTTAATGGCTTCTTGGCTCATTATCTCTCTCCTTCGTGACGTCCTGTTTCAACTTATAATATGAAAGGGCAAGAACACTTGAGGAAACAAAGATTGGATCTTTCTAACAGATCTTTTACCTTTTGTGGGCTACGAATTATCAGGAAATTTTCTTAAAAATCGGAAGGATCTCAACTGAAAATTCATCTGGAAGAGTCTTACGTAATCTTAGAAATTGTCAAACATCTTCACCATCAAACGACAAATATGAAATTACAAGAAATGGTTTTTTTGAAAAAAAATTACAGGAAATGTTATGTCACATGAACCCGTTACTTTTCTTAAAACCTCCATCAACATCATCGTCCTCTCTACTTTCCTTCCTGTCAAAGTTAACGATGATAGGAACCTTGGGAAAAGAGGCCAATGGAGGGTCCAGACGGTGGTGTTTCACAAGGTAGAAAGCTAAACAGCCATTAATGCGTTTGGCATCTCCTAAGTCCTAACTAGTAGAGGAAAGAAAAGATAAATTGACCAAAAGCTGTTGACTTGTATTGTTCTATTATTTAGATGGAGACGTTAGGGAATCTTTTGAGGGGTTTAGGAGGACTAAGAGTCATACCTAATTATCAGTATTTTACACAATTTTAAAGGGTTCCAATAATTTTCTTGCAAGTCTTATCAATTATGAATGATCTGGTGGATACCCTTTGACTATTATTCTCTATTTTATAGGTTTGAATCTTCAACAACCAAATCCTTAGAGGATTTTTAATTTTTGTCTTTAATAGAATGCTGTGGGCTGGGTAGCTATTGAAGCTTGGAACCAATGACAAAAGGATAAGGTTGAGCAGAATTTTAGAGTGATGTTAGACTTTAGACTGTGAATACATCTGGTTCGATTTGAAGTTAACAGGTTCGATTTGAATTAATCCGACTTTGAATTAAATTCGAATACTTTTTTCAAAGTATTAAAATTCAAGTCGAGTTTTTGTAACAACAACATTATAAACAAACCTCTCAATAACATTGGTGCGTTTACTTAAAATAATAAGATGACGTTGATAGATGTTTTGGTGTCTATTAAGAAATAGTCTCTGTATCTCCATCGGAAATGCAGGCATAACTGTGTACATCTTACTTTCTCCATACCTTGTTTAGGCAAAAATTTGAGTATATTTGGTTTTGTTTGATTTGATAGACGTTTTAAAAATAATTTCAGAAATTCATTTTATTATATTAGATAACCTTTTATTTATTTATAATTTTAAAATAACTTTGTATTAAAATGTCAATTTGGCAGGAATCTTACCAGTTTTGATGGTTGGTGTGAAATTGACAAAGTTCCTATGTTAGCAGGTAGTGGTCGGTCGTCTTAGGTTTGGGGAACCTTTTGAGTGACTATTAAAAGAAGTTCTCCAAGTACCTTGGCAATTTTTTAAGGTTCGACAAACACAATGTCGGATTTCGGCACTTCCCACAAAATGTTGGAAGGTAAAAAGAAAAAAATTACAAATTTAGGTAATTTAAGAATTTAAACTATTTAAATTAAATATATTAATTATAACATTTTAGTATGGTTGATTTCAAACTTGCAAAGATTTAACATACATTTAAAGAATAATTTCATTCAAAACTGTATTATGTCCTAAAGTTAAAGAATTAATAAAATATGATCTTTTTATTGTGTTGTAGGAATGATTTAAAAAACAATTCTAACCAATTCAACCTAGAAATAGTAAAATTGAATTAAAAAATTTTCAAGTTCTAGTTGATGTTTTAAAAATTGAATCAAAAATTAAACCAAAAAATGAGAAGTTTAAAATTTAAGAGTATGATTTGTCTTAAACTGTCTTTAAATTGACATATATAATAAAAATTAAAAATAATATTAAAAAAGAAGCCTGTTGTTATCTACTAAAAAAGTTAGAGCTTAATTAAAAAAAGACATCAAATAAAAACAATTGATTTATTTTAATTATAAAACAATTGATTTTAATTAAATCGACCAAAATAATTCAATTTAACTAAATTGGTGTTTTATGTCCAAATATCCTTATTCATATACAGTCAATCTTAATTTTCATGTCTTATCTTCTTCTTTTTTTGGTTATACCTACGATTCAAAATAAAATGTCACATTTAATACTATTTTTTCAAGTGAAGTATTAGGGTTTAAGGGTTTTGAATTTTATGGTTTTAGGGTTTTAAGTATTAGGGTTCTTAGAGTTTAAAGTATCAGGGGATGGGTTTTTGAGTTTTAGGGTCAAATAAATAAGTTTAAGTATTTGAAATATGCAAAAAGTCTAAACAAACTCAAACTTAAGTTCAAAGATTTTCCAAGTCCAATTTAAACTCCATCCATTTTCCGTCCTTATTCATTATTATCCCTAATCAACAGAACTGGCACTTGCACTGAGTGTTATGTATTCCTTATCATCTCTAATATTTTAGGTTATGGTTGGTTGGAAGTTTATCGGTAGAATGAAATGTAATATTATTCTATTATTTAAGAGGAGAGTTTATAATGAAATGAAATAGGATAAGATGAAAAATGAAAGTTTCATATTACATTTCATTAAATCATAGACAGTAAAAATAAAAAACCTTCGACTTGGAGAGTTTAGAATGAAATATAAAATGATAAACAACTTTATCCTATATTATATTATAAACCTTTCATCTAAACAATATTCCACTATAAATCCTTCCATTCCTCCCAAATAATAATTTTCTAATATTACATCTATTTACATTCTATTCCATTATAAGTCATTCCATTACATTCCATTCTGTTAACCGAACATAACCTTTGTCTCTAGTCTATTATAAAATAGTAGCGTACGGTATTTGTCTATGACCAATGGTGTTCCCAATCCAATACGGAACGATAAACTATTGCTTAATTTGCTTGGCTCATTAAAGTAAAATACAAAGATTTCTCAATCCTTAAGACAGAAGGCCAAGACCTGCGATATGCACTTGCCTGGAATTCTCTGAGAAGCAATGTCACTTTGAGCCTGCAAGCGAGAGTAACATTTGTACCTATCCAAAACAAACCCGAAACACGAAACCTGAAACTCCTAATCAATTTAAGTGAAACAAGTCATTTGATCATATCTGGTAATATCATATTAAGGATGCATTTAAAATTTTGACTCACCTGTAAATTCTTATTAAATTGGTTGAACCGATTTGATTTTTAAAATTTGCATATTTTTATTATTTATTTTATAATTCTAAGCATTCGATCCTAAAATTTAACATAAATTCTACTTTTAAGCTAGAGTTAGTGCAGTTATATATAAATATATAACAATTTGTTGTTAATATAATTTGATAAACGATTAAAATAAATTCTCTTTTGAGTTTTTATTTTTTAGTATCAAGAATGTGTTCTAATAAAGATATTTTCTATAATAAATGTAAAAGTTTGTATATTTTATCTTATTTAAAACATTAAAAATTAAAGGATAAATATACTATCATCTTTTCTTACTTCACTTATTTAAAAAATATTTTTATTTAAATTTATTTTTAATTTTTAATATTAAAAATCGAAAATATTTTTTGGATGAGTTACTCACTATTAAAATTAGATTAGAACGGTTCATAAGTTAGATAACATTTTATGTTAATATAATCTCATAAAAATTAATAAAAGGTGATACTTAAATACTTTTAATATTATAAAATATTATATAAATGAATTTAAAATATAAAGGCGTACTTTAATTTAAAGAGATAAGAAATTAATCAATAGCATTGAATTTTTTTCAATTTTTAATTTTGTAATTAACATTTTATAATTCATATAAATTAAGTTAAAATATTGTTTTTGAACATAAGACATAGTCATTAAATTATTTTTGAATTTTCCTTCTACAGTCTTTCTTGGGATGATTGGATTCTTCTATGTGTGGTCTATTTGTGGAGACTAAAGAGGGAATACTAATGGTAAAAAATCTTATATAAGTTATAAAATGGTAATTTATAAATGACATTTTAGATAAATTTTTAATTTAAACGATATTTTATATATCATAACTTTTTTTTAATTATTTTCTTTAAAAGAAGACCCTATATTTCTAGCTAGTTGGACGTAATTCCTGAGGAAGGACTTAGGATTAAACTAAAAAATGAGAATCGAGTAGTAATTGAAGTGAAGAAAAATGAAGGACTAATCATCATCAAGCCTATCGCTCAACCACTACCCGGATCAGAAGCAACGATGATAAATTAATGCAGCATTGAATTCCTAGCTTTTCATAATCTCAAAATTCATGGCTGCTAATAAAGATTGATGCATGACAGGAGGAGTAGCAGAGGTGGTCCTCTTTATTGCTAAGATCAGATCTTCTGTTCCGATTATAGTCTATTATGTTTTGTTAAATCTCATCCACACATTTATGTAAACTCTACGTAAATATATAAATAAGATTTAATAAAACAGATTGTAACAGAGTAACTGGAATAGAGGATTTGATGTTTTTATTGCTACGGATTTAAATAATTGGAAGAGAGTTGGATATTGTTTTAGATGTTTTAATTTAGGAATAAGAATTAAAGATGTTTTACATACAAAAATGAATTATTTCATAACTTAATTTTTTAGGTAAAAGCATGAGTTATTTTTTATAGACAAACTTTTCTTATAGTTTAAGAAACTTACCAAAAAGTTCTAATTTTTAAAATTTTTGAAAAATTCTTAGTTAAAGATTTTTTACACACCTAAAATGCTTAAAAATCTTGACTAAAAAATAACGAAAGAACACACATATTGTAAATATTAGGGATGATACTTTTAGCCCGACTCGGCCTAAGACCTAACTTGTAAAGTCAAAACGTCGTTTTGACTTTTTTAAAAAATAATTTAGGCCGCTATTTAGGGCCTGAGAGGGCTTATCCTGACTTGGTCTGTTGTCATCCCTAATAAATATTAAACATAAAATGATCATATATAACTATTGTAGTAGCCCAACATAATTTTTAAATCCAATCCAAATAAATCAAATTAATAATTTAAGATAATTATAATAAATTATTAGCTGAATTTATATTTAATTAGTTAAGTTTTAAGTTTTAATTAAAAATAAAATTATTAAATAGCAATCAATTTATTTATTTTAGTTTATGAAAATTGATTAGTTTATTAAAAAAGCTGATTAGTTGATAAATATATTTTACTTATAATAATTCTTTTACCAAATTGTCTCTAACTAAATCAAATTAATCACTCAATTTTAAATTTAAAATAAAATTCGGTTAATTTAATAGGTTAAATGCAATTTATAAACCTTAATCGAAGTATATAATACATAAGATTTGAAAAGTTGAAGGATCGTGCGTGACATCTTTTTGTTTTTGAGTACAAAATTATAAGAAATAAGAAAATAATTAAACTGAAATTATTAAGCCACTGCTTCATTGGAAGCTCACATCGGGAATCAGGATCCAAACTATAACCCCTCCAAAGGATTCAAATGGTTCGCCTACACAGCAACACTCTCCAGCTTCTAAACTCATTGTCCAATTCTTTCACTTGGGACGCACGGTTCGATTATGTTCCCTGAGCACTCCATAATCAAGGGTCTAGGTAAAAGATGAGAGTTGAAACCAACGCAAGGTCACACCATAGTTGATGATACAGTATACCCCAGAAACGAACAGAATGTATAGTTCTAGCTTGCGGGACTTTATCCAAAATGGAGTCGGGAATGGGATCAACAGAATTTAAAAGCTGGGATTTTTCTTTTCTTTACCTTGTCTGGTCTGCAACTTTTTCTTTTGTTGGAAACTGTAAAAAGCCCAAAGCTTTAGGATTAGTAAATCATATTACAAACCAAACCCACTTAAAGTAGGTAAAAGTCGCTGTGCAAGTTGATTTTTTTTTTTGTACAAAGGAGAAAAGACTAAGACAAACTATCACGTAATTATGTGATATAAAATTCCCAGTATATCCTTTTGGATAAAATTAAGACACGTCGTAGGAGGATCCTCAAGCCATAGATTTCAAAAAGTGATAGTAAGGCTAGATTGGTCAAGCTGTCGACACTTTTATTCCCTTCCTGATTGACATGCTGGAATTAGATTTCCCAAGCTCTACATTGCAATTCGCGGATCCCCAAAACCAAGCGTGATCGTCAAACAACAGCTATTCGGATGAAGAGAGAATATTGAAAACTTCCAATGAATCCGCTTTTATTTCCACTCGACGATATCCTAAATCCCATCCTAAATTTAGTCCGACAAAAACTCCCCAAAGTTTAGCGATTAGTGGCGAGCACACTCCTATATTTTGCATGAAGCCTCCACACCAATGTCCTGTGCTGTCCCTGATTAAACCTACAGTCGTCGCAATGCGAGATTCTGTTTTGACTGCGCCATCTGTGTTTAATTTGATCCCATCCTACCATCGGTTTAGTCCATCCAACTAGTGTTCCCATTGTCGATCCCGATGTTGGAAGAACTCAGCCTGCCACCACCCTTGCCTTTTCGATCTAGTCAACATAATCCATAACTATCCTAACCCCAGCTTCCGGCCAAATAAAGTCATCCTCAAAGATGCTTCTATTTTGCCACTGCCATATAAACCAACAAGAGACTCCAAATATAGTGGCCCATGCGAACATCAGCCCTTGGTTCTGGCTACTAAGATTGGAAAGTAACCACGATTCTGCATCTTGTTGAAAGAAATTAGGATTGATCACCTTTGGAGGAAACTGACTCCAAAAAGATTTGACCTTGGGACAATTCCGTAATGCGTGGATGAGTGTCTCTGCCTGACTACAGAACTTACAACTAGAGTCTATCGATATATGTCGGACAACTCTCTATCAGTTAGTTAGCAGTTTCCTTTTAGCTAGTAGCCATATAAACAAGCGAATCCGCTGAAGCCCTGACCATTTCCAAATTAACTCCCAAATCCTGTCGTTGTCTTCCGCAATGTTGTCCTTTATGAGGTCATAAGCAGACGCCACCATGAATCGACCATTCTTAACTAGTCCCCAAGCTACTTGATCCTCTCCTATCCTGTCTTTGGGGGGCATAATTGCCGCAATAGACATACATATTGATGAGGGGAGATATTGTTGGAACAAAGTCTATCGCCAGTTACCATGCTTGTCGATCAAATCCTTTACTTTCTTGTGCAGCAAATTGTCCGGAGGTTGATAGGTCATTACAAGTAATAGTGGACCCCAATCTTCCACCTACGCATCCAACCAAAAGTGTGTGCGGCCTCCATTTCCTAATTGCCATTTGATTCCTTGTTGTACAAATCGCCATGTGGCTGTGATTCCCCTCCATATTACCAAAGCCCCTTTTTTCTCCAGCGTTTGAGAAAGGAGCTGCTCATCTAAGCGATATTTGTTTCGAAGGAGCTGGACCCATAATGCATTAGGCTTGGCAAGTACTTCCCATCCCAATTTAGTAAGTAATGCATCATTGGAAGAGCAGACTCTTTTGACCCTGAGACCGCCTGTACATTTAGGCTGACAAGCATCCTCCCAATGAACTAAGTTCAATTTCAGTTGGCCTTCCTTGGATCCCCAGATGAAATCCCTCATTATTTTCTCCAAATTATCGCAAAGTTGCCTTGGTAGTCTTACTGTTTAGATCGTATAGATCAGAAGTGAAGCAAGTACTGACTGAGTTAACGTAACCTGCCTTGCCAGAGATAGAACGCGAGCACTTTGACCTACGAGCTTTTGCTGTGCATTGTTCAAGATGTACTGGTAAGTTCTCCTCTGAGTACGCTTATGAATCAAAAGTACGCCTAGATATTTTCCAAGGTTAGTAATGCATTTAAAATTGAAAGCTTGACTGATAAGACGAGTTGTATCTCGAGAAACGTTTTTAGAGAAAAAAATTCTAGTTTTAATGTTGCTCACTTTCTAACCTAACGCCATGCAGAAAGATTCTAATACCCTTGAGACCACCTGAACCTGGCCTTCCGTAGCTTCAGTGAATAGGAGTAGATCGTCTGCAAAGAAAAGATGGGAGATGGAAGGTCCATTTTTGCTCATCCGAATAAGTTTCCAGTTCCCTTTATTGACCTCATATGATATGAGATGGCCTAACCGTTCCATACAAAGTACGAAAAGATAAGGTGATAATGGGTCACCCTGTCGGATTCCCTTAGCGGGAGTGACAGGATCAGAAAGGTTATCATTTCCAGAAATTTGCATTGTTACCATTGTCAACACTGCATAATGAGGCTGGTGAGAGTTGATGGGAAACCAATATACCGTAGCGTATTATTGGTAAAATCCCAACTGAGTCGATCATATGCTTTTTCTAAATCGACTTTAATGGCAAAAAAACCAATTTTTCCATTCATTTTTCTCATCAAATGTATAGCCTCTTGAGCAACGATAATATTATTTATGATATGTCGTCCAGTAACAAAACTACATTGATTCTGAGCCAACAGATAATCTAGGTGAGACTTCAATCTATTCCCAATCTCTTTAGAAATAGCCTTATAAATAACCGAGCAAAGGTTAATGGGTCAAAATTGAGTGATAAAATTCGGGGAAGGAACTTTGGGAATCAAGACCAGAACAGTTTGATTAAACTCTGATTCCCATCTCTCGTCCCTGAATATTTTTTGAATAAATGCCACTACAGCTGGACCTACTTTTCCCCATTGTTTTTGGAAAAATAACACATTGAACCCATCTACCCCAGGGGCTTTGTTTGGACTGAAAGGGCATGTCCTAGGATTACCCACGATCCATTAGTCAAAGCATTGACAAAGTCATCATCTTCCATGAAGTTCACTAAGAAGAAGTCGTAATCCAGATCTACCACCTTCATAGGGAACAACCAGTTTCCACATCATCTTCAGGCGAGAGCTTAACATCTTAAACCCAATACGTCGGCCTAATAGTTTCACGATTACCACTTTTTCCCACTGCTTGTCTAGCCTAGCTCTGAAGGTATGAGATAGTTCAATTCCCCCTTCGGTCTCCCCCTACAATGGTGTAATATCACCTTCCTCAATCTCAACAGGTTTCGCATCTGGCCATTCTATATCCGCTTCCTCTTCGTCCACTACTTGTTCTCCTATGATTGCTGCTCGATAAGAGAGTGGAGCTCCTAGTGGTGGATCTTCCTCACAACTGCATATCCGGACCTTTTTAGCCAGGTGACCTTCTGCAGCGATATAGTCCAAGTCACCCTTTTCAGATTCGGGATGTTTCTACAACCATTCAAAGGTGGCCAACCTCACCCTCCCTAATGGGGTTTAGCAAAGTTCAATTGTTTATAGGATATTCATGATACGGACTAAAAACAAAGTTTCGGAGTGTTTTCTCTCTCTAGAACTTTCAGAGCTTGCGCATGTTGAATTCTCATTAACCTAAAACTAAAAAAAAAGATTACCCAAAAAAATAAAACTAAAAAAAGTACAAAAAGTATCAACTTGTCGATATTGATTACCTTCTCCTCCCATCAAGTAAACTAATTCCTTATATGTAATGGCTTCTGTTCATATGTCTTTCCTTTTCTTTTCTAGTTCCATGGGAAAATACTGTTGCTCATTTATAGGGAACATTCGTAAACTCTGATTGCCCTTATAAACACTATTCATGGGCAAAAGCATAATTTTAATTTAAAATTTTCATCGTAAATTGAAACCCTAATGGAATCAGAATCCTTGTTCATAATTAATGTTTCTTTCCAAGACACTACTAAATATCGACTGACATGAGCAAGTGGGCTGATCTTATAGACATTATTGATTGTGGCTACAAAGCTTCGATGACTTCATGGTGCTCGGATGTGTTTGCAAGTCATGGAATTCTGCAATCTACTTACTCCAACAGCCTCCGTTGCCTACCAAATTTCCTTGGCTTACGTTTGATGACGAAAAAGCTGTAGAATTACGAGGATTCCTCAATCCTTGGAACCTTAAAAACTTACCGGTTTCCTTTTTCTGAGGATACTGAACGCATATGCTTGGGAACATCTCATGGTTGGTTTATAACTATAGGTCTGATCAGCAACTTACATCCCTGATTCAAACGTCAAGTAATTGGTCTTCCACCTCTGGTCCCTGGTCACGACAGTATGATTCGAAAAGTTGCACTTTCAACGAATCCCTGGAATATGAGAACTAATAAACGTAATCCTGACAGTCTAGTCATGACTATCTCTTGCGTTCTACTAAACTAACTGTTGCTAGAATTGGAGACGACGACGACGACAAAGGTCTTGCCAGAATCGTTATCACTCTCACTACTTCACTAAAAAGCAACTTCAGGATCAGGTGGTCGAAGCTCTTCTTCAATGCTGCTGCACTTTTGCTTCTGCTCCGAGGAAGTGAAATGTTTCAAAAACCAACATTTTGTTTTTCATTTTTCTAGTTGTCTGTATTTGTAATGAATAAAATCACTCAAAAACAATGGAAGATATTCTCGAGTGTTTTGTGAAGATGGTTTCGGATTGCTACAGTGAATTTTATGAACTGTAGAAAAATGAGGTTTTTTTCAGAGCCAACGTCTGGTCTTTTAACTCTCAATTCTCTACCACAGCACACACTAGAATCAACTCAAGATAGAGCAAAGTAACAATTTTTCCACACATCAAGGATGAAGAATAATATTTTCATATATCAGCGTTTGATACAAAAATGAAGAAGCTGAGCCTTTCATATTGGCTCTTTCACGTGTTTTTCATGCCACCTTTTATCAAATGGTTGATAATAAAATAAAACTAATTTGAGGAGCAAGATTTTGACATGTTTTTTGCTCTCATTGGCTCAACAGAAAACAATAACCATTATGTTGTCTGAATTTGTAACAAACTGACAATGCATCATAACTGTATTACAACTGCAGAAAAAGAAAAAAAACTGATATAGCTGGGACCACACGTTGCATGAAGTGTGAATTGAGCTGACTTGATCACTTTTAATGGCACATGACATTTCTGGTTTTTTTTCAACTGATCTGAAAATTCAAACTCTGCTTTTGCTTCTCATGTTCTGGTTCTTCATCTTTCAACTTTTCATTTCAACTTGTTTCAACTTTTTCTTCAGTCCTGTTGCCTTGATCTTCATTCATTTGAATTCTATTCCTTTGATCCATATACTTTTGCATTATTCCCAACCATCATCTCTAGCTTCCTTTGGAGCTTGGGAACCTTCTTCTTCAGTCTTCCTTTCTTCTTCACCTTGACTGATGCAGCTAAATCTTCTACAAGTTTCAGTATAGCAGGCTCCATGAAACAACACAATTCAATAACTCCTCCTTTGTTTTGTGGAGCTTGCATACCTATCAATTTTCTCAGGGCTTCGAATCTCCATCTTGGCAATGCCTTTGTAAATAAATCAGTAAGTTGAAAGTTTTATTTGCAAAAAGTCATCTTGATTTCCTTTTCTTCGATCAATTCCCTAACATAATGATACTTCACCTTCATATGCTTAGTTCTCATATGATCAGATGGATTCTCAGCCATAGAAATTGCAGCACTAGAGTTACAATAAATTGTCACACATCTTTCTTTCAATTCACCTACATTCATCATAATTTTCTTCAACCATTGAGCTTGGTTGAAAGCCATGTTTACTGCCACATATTTAGCCTCAGCTGTTGATTGTGCTATACTCCTCTGCTTCTTTGAACTCCAAGCAAAAATTCCAGATCCTAGGTTACAGCAATAACCACTTTTGCTCTTACTTTCATTGCTTCCCGGATAGCTAGCATCACTAAACACATATAACTCCACCTTTTCTCCTCTCCCAAACCAAATTCCACAATCAATTGTATGTTTAACATATCTAATTATCCTTCTAGCATAAACAGCATGTTGCCTTGAAGGATTTTGATTAAAGTTAGCCATAATATTCACAGCACATGCAATATCAGGCCTTGATGCACTTAAATACATTAAAGATTCAATCATGCTTCTATAGTAAGTCACATCAAATTGTTCACCTGGTTTCGTAGCCTCCAGCTTCAGTTGATGCTCCATGGGAGTTGTCATGCCACTGCTATCCTTCAAATTAAACTTCTCAATCAGCTCCTCTACATATTTTTTCTGATGTATGAAGATTCCATTTTCCCTTTGATTAATTTCCAATCCCAAGAAATAACTCATTTCTCCTAAGTCTGTCATCCTAAATTCAGGCTTCATTAATTCCTTGAACTCTTCTACTAACTTGTCCTTAGTGCCAATTATTAGCAAATCATCAACATATAGTGAGCAGATTAATTTCTCTCCTTCATCACCTTTCACATACAATGTGGCTTCACTTTTGCTTCTCATGAACCCATTCTGCAACAAGTAGCTATTAATTCTTGAATATCAGGCTCTTGGAGCTTGTTTCAATCAATATAGAGCCTTCACTAACCTGTACACCTTCTGCTCTTGTCCCTTTTTCACATATCCTTCAGGTTGCTTCAGATATACTTCCTTATCCAACATTCGATTAAGGAATGCACTCTTCACATCCATTTGATGCACTTTCCATCTATTATTTGCTCCCAAAGCCAGCAGCAACCTTATAGTGTCCAATCTAGCTACTGGTGCATATGTCTCGGTTTAGTCCACTCCATATTCTTGCTTATACCCTCTTACTACCAATCTCGCCTTGTATTTGTTGACAGACCCGTTAGGATTCAGTTTTGTCTTGTAAATCTACTTTGAGTCCACAACTTTGGTTTCTGGACTAGGCAGATTAACTAGCAACCAGGTTCTATTTTCCTCAATAGCTCTTATCTCCTCATCCATTGGACCTTGCCACATTCCTTGTTTGATTGCTTGATTGTATGTTTTAGATTCAGTAATTGCAGACATGGCATATTCTGTAACCATATGTGCATCATCTGCCTCCTCTTCATCTACATCATTATACCTGAAATCAAAAGGATTAGTTTCATTATAAATTGATGTCAAATCCCTCTCTCTGTGAGCACTGTCAATGCTGGAAGTCTCCTCCTGATTTTCTGAACTCAATTCATCATTTTCTGAGTTAGGCGACAACTCCTCTTGATTCCCTTCTTCTCCTGAATTGTTTGAATTATGTTGTTATGGCTGAGATGTCTCCCCTTGATTTCCTTCATCTTCAGAATTATTGGAATCTCTAGCTGCTATCACTTCATCTTGTGGTCCTTCTCTCATAACCTTGTCAACAACTGGTTCATTCAATGGTATTTCAATGTCAACTCCTCCTGAATTCTTGACTATAGGCTCTCCCCACTTCCATCCTTCATTTTCATCAAATTTCACATCTCTAGACATAAACATCTTCTTGGTTTCAGGACTGTAAATTCTATATCCTTTAGATTCTGCACTATATCCCATCATCACCCCCTTCATTGCTTTCTCATCTAATTTTGTCCTTTTTGCTTCAGGAATATGCATATAAGCCATACATCCAAACACTTTTAAATGATTCACCTTCGGTTTAGCTCCAAATCAGACTTCAAATGGAGTCTTCTCTTTCAATGATCTAGTCTTTAATCTGTTTTACAGATACACTGCTGTAAAGCATGCTTCAGGCCAGAATTTCTTTAGTACCCCGATCCCAAACATCATTGATTTTGCCACCTCTACTCTGGTTCTATTCTTTCTTTCTGAAACTCCATTTTGTTGTGGTGAGTATGCTACCGAAAATTGATGGAATATGCCTTCCCTTTCAAAGTAAATTTTCATCTCATTCGAAACATACTCTCCTCCTCTATCACTTCTCAAACATCTCACCTTTCTTACACATTGACTTTCAACTTCAGCTCTCCACACTTTAAAGAAACCAAATACTTGATCTTTGCTCTTCATAAAGTAAATCCATGAATACCTTGACAGATCATCAATGAACTCCACATAATACCCGCTTCCTCTAGCTGATGGTGTGTTCATAGGTCCACAAACATCAGTGTGCACCAATTGCAATTTCTCTGTGGCCCTCCAATCACTTGTTGGAAAAGGTAAGACATGACTCTTACATTTTGCGCATGGTTCACACACACTCTTCATCTTATTGCTCAGCGAAGGTAATCCCACAACCAGCTTCTTTTTCTACATTTCAATGATATAATCAAGGCTTGCATGTCCATACCTCTTGTGCCACAATTGAGTTAATTCAGTCACTGGTATTGTAGCAAATGCTCCATCCACTTCTGTCATTTTAATCTTGAAAACTCTGTTGAACATCAGAATTTTGTGCACCAGCTCACCTTGTTCATTAAAAATCCTGCACATTTCATCTTCAAAGTGAACTTTGTATTTCTTTTCGAATAGCTGACCAACACTAATCAAATTCTGATCAAGTTCAGGGATGTAATACACTTCCTCAAGAATTGTGTTTCCAGCCCTTGTAGCTAATTCTACAGCCCCCTTCCAAGATACAGGTATGATTTCTCCATTTTCAATCTTTACCACTGTATTTATACTGGTGTCCTTTTTCACAAATGCTTCCCTTCCTTTTGTCATGTGGTTGGAACACCCACTGTCTACTAGCCACTCACTTCCTTTCTCATCCTTTACAACAACTGTATTCATTTCAATAGCAGAATCAATTTCCATGTTTCTGTGACAAGCCTTTACCACAAATACACTCTCCTCAGTGACTGGTTTTTCTGGTGGTTTACTGGTTTGTGATGATTCAAGTTGATTGTTTGAGATGTTCTATAGGTTACCTACTAAGTTGGGACAGTTTTCAGATTGTGGTTGAGATGAGGGGTTGTTGACAGAATATGTAGTTTGGAGTTGTTAGCTTGATGATTGTGTGTGTATAGGGTGGTAAGGCATCTAGTGTATGAAGGATGATTGAGGTGCATATGACTGAGTTGTTTGATGTTGAGGTGAATAGGTTTGAGATAACAATGACTGAGAAGTGTAATGTTAGGGAAATGGTGCGTTTTCAGAATTTGCAACATAATGTGCTTGATAAATTTGTGATCCAGGAACATTTTGGTAGGGCTGAGTTTGAATTAGCATTTGGTTTGATGTAGTGTTTTGTAATTATAAGGGATGGATTGGTGGTGACTTGCCAAAAATGGGGCTTTGAAGATTTTGTTGCTCTTTCATCCATTTCTCATAACACACTCTCTTTGAATGTCCCCTTTTTTAGCAATGTATGCAGTCCATATTCTCATTCGAAAAGCATTCTTCAGCAGCATGGTTGTTCTTCCCACAAAACTTGCAATTTGGAAACATCCCCCATCTTAAAGTTCTAGGTCCACTTTGCATCCGGTTGGAGTTGTTTCTAGCATATTGGTTGGTAGCTTGGAAATTTTGGGGATGGTTTAAATAAGATAATTGCTGAGGAAATGGTGTTTGAAGATACATCTGAGGCATCTGATATTGCATTTGGTTTTGGTAGGACTGGTTCTGAGGAAATGAGGTTATCTGGTAAGGATTTTGGGTACTTTGTAGTTGGTTCTGTGAATGTGGAGGCATCTAAGGTTGCACAACATTTGATTCAAGGTGGTTTTGAGTCAGATTTTGAGTTTGGGTGAGAATTGGGTTTCAAAGCATACTCCTCTCCTTCCCTTCGAATCCTATGTTTCTCTTCATGCATCTCCAGCACATTAAAAACTTGCTCCAATGTCACAGAATATGGATCATTACTAAATTACCATTCTACAGGTGCTATGCTTGCTTCAAATCTCAAAGGCAATCTGCTCAAAAACTTGTCAACCAATCTATCAGTATTGGTGTTTTCTCCAAACTCCTTTAGTTGTTGGACTAAATTCATGAATCTGGTTTTTGCAGCTCCCACATTCTCTTCATCCTTCATCGAGAAGTTCTCAAAGTTTCTCATTACAGCCTGTTTTTTCAACCTTAATGACTGAACTAAGCCCACATACTCCAGCTTTAATGTTTCCCACAATTCTTTAGCACTTTTGCAACTAGCATGTCTTAGCAAAATTGTCTCACTAACCACTTACCTCAGAAAAACAAGGAATTTGAAGTCCTTGTATCTGTCCTGCCTGATTCTTGTTAATTGTTGGTCTGTTAATTCTGTTGTTCCCTCAACATCAGTCACTCCTTCATTTACCACATCCCAGCATTCACACATTCTAAGACAGTCCTCAACTCTAAAAGCCCAAGCTTTGCAATTTTCACCAGTTAAAACTGATATATTAGCCTGTACACTTTACAGATTCATCATAGGGAAATTCGTACCTGACATGGTTTTGGTTCAGTCCAGGTTGTGTGAACCGTGTAGCTCTGATACCACTGTTGCCAGAATCGTTATCACTCTCACTACTTCATTAAACTGCAACTTCAGGATCAGCTGGTCGAAGCTCTTCTTTAATGCTGCTACACTTTTGTTTCTGCTATGAGGAAGTGAAATGTTTCAAAAACCAACATTTTGTTTCTCATTTTTCTAGTTATAACACCTGTATTTGTAATGAATAAAATCACTCAAAAACAATGGAAGATATTCTCGAGTGTTTTGTAAAGATGGTTTTGGATTGCTACAGTGAATTTTATGAACTATAGAAAAAATGCAACTGTAGAAAAAATGAGGTTTTTTTCAGAGCCAACGTCTGTTCTTTTAACTCTCAATTCTCTACCACAACACAGACTAGAATCAACTCAAGATAGAGCAAAGTAGCAATTTTTCCACACATCAAGGATGAAGAACAATATTTTCATATATCAGTGTCTGATACAAAAAAGAAGAAGCTGAGCTTTTCATATTGGCTCTTTCACGTGTTTTTCATGCCACCTTTTATCGAATGGCTGATAATAAAATAAAACTAATTTGAGGAGCAAGATTTTGACATGTTTCTTACTCTCATTGGCTCAATCGAAAACAATAACGATTATGTTGTCTGAATTTGTAACAAAATTGACAATGCATAAGCTAACTGTATTACAACTGCAGAAAAAGAAAAAAAATTGATATAGCTGGGACCAAACATTGCATGAAGTGTGAATTGAGCTAACTTGATCACTTTTAATGGCACATGACATTTCTGGTTTTTTATCAACTGATTTGAAATTTCAAACTCTGCTTTTGCTTCTCATGTTCTGGTTGTTATCTTTCAACTTGTTTCAACTTTTTCTTCAGTCCTGTTGCCTTGATCTTCATTCATTTGAATTATATTCCTTTGATCCATATACTTTTGCATTATTCCCAAAACCATCATCTCTAGCTTCCTTTGGAGAGCTTGGGAACCTTCTTCTTCAGTCTTCCTTTCTTCTTCACCTTGACTGATGTAGCTAAATCTTCTGCAAGCTTCAGTATAGCAGGCTCCATAAAACAACACAATTCAACAAAAGGTTGGATCGATGCCCTAAAACCGCCCTCATATATATTCTTACAATGACATCATTTACTACATGGGAAAGTTTTACGTTGTAGTGCGATGTGGTTACCTGTTTGATTGCGATATTGATGACGTCCAAAACTCGAAATGTATCGACATTGCAGAACCTCCAGAGAGTTGGAGACCTTGTTGATCCATCATTATCAGGAAAACTTCTAACGGTTTCACAGTTTAATATTGGAGATCATCTGAGAATTGGGATTACAGTAGATGAATTAGTGAAATCAAGGGGAAGTGGAAGAACAGATGCGTACGAATAGGTACCAATTCAAAACTTGGGTTATGAAACGTTGCTTATGGGATTTAATTCAATAGTTTCTTCACCATCACCATCAGAATGCCATTGGAAGCCAAACTGTATATATTTTACAGATAATATGAGTTTACCTACTTTAAAGGCTACGGTCCACAATGGTACGTTTAGGACTGTTTGGTTACGGGGGTTGGTAACAGAACTAGATAGAACGTAACAGACTTTCATCGTTTGGTTGAAAGTTTCATAATGTAATGGAACAAAATGAGATGAAATTGGAAGGTTTCATGTTACGTTCCATTCCATTATAAATAGTGAAAATAAGAAACCTCCGATTCGGAGGTTTAAGATTGAACGTATACTAACAAATATATACTACCTAATATACTCTCAATAATATTTCTTAATATCAATTATTTGTTCTAATCCTAACCCCCTTTTTTCCATACTCATTTATTACGATCACAAAATTGTATATAATTAATAATATTTTTATGTTATTTCTCCTTACCCTAATAATAATATTTTTATATTATTAATAATAAATTTTATATAATTAATAATATTTTTATATTATTTCTCCTTACCCTAATAATAATATATTTATATTATTAATAATAAATTGAATATAATTAATTAAAATTTAATTAAAATTTTTATTAATGAAAAATAGAAAATATATAAAAAATTATTCTTTAATTGTTTGTATATATTTCTACATAAATAAAAATAGATAATTTTTTTTAAATAAAAATCACATATAACAGAATAAAATAAAATAAAATAAAATAAAATATATTAAATAATTAATAATAATAATTTTATATAATTAATAATAAATTGTATATAATTAATAATAAAACTTTTATTATTTTAAAATAGAAAATATATAAAAAATTATTTATCATAGTTGTGACTTAAACCGTAACTTTTTAGTTAGACATGATTTCTGATTTAAAATTATAGCATTAAATCTCCTGTAACAACTATTTTAATGTTAGAGATATAATAGTCATTTATTATACATTATATTCTATTACATTCATCTTCCAAACAAAATTTTACTACATTACATTATGAACTTTCTATCCCTTCCAAATAATTTTTCACTATATTACATTTTATTACATTATAAACCGTTCCGTTCTATTCCATTCTATTTCATTAATTAACATCAAACCCCATTCCATTTCATTAATTAACATCAAATCAAACAAGCCTAATTATGTTGATTAAAATGAGAAGTTAGACATCGATAAATTGATCGAAGAAGGGTTCCACACGCAGTTATAACTTGCAAACATTAACACCGTAAATAGTGATCATCAACATTAATCTCCGTCCTCCTTGCTTTTTCATGACAGAAAGCATGTGACTAAAAACTAACCCAATGTCGAAATAGGTTAAAACTGTAAAATGCACAAGAGAAATAATTGATGAGTCATAAATCTATTTCCAGTTTTTGATAATAGAAGAATTTAATTTCTAATTCTTGTACAGAAGACCTCGCCGGGTGTAAAATGAGCAATGACCTTTGAGACTTTTTTCTACTTTAACTGATTTTTCCTAATAATACTGAGACCGTGGATTACAGAACACCAGGTTGCTAATCAACCTAACAAACAGCAAACATGACAGTAATACTCCGATCAGTCCTCTTCTTTTCCAGAAGTGGTTTTCCTTTCGATTGTCCAGCAGGCTAAGACCCATAATAAAGGAAAAGATGATCAGAGAATGATTCATAACGCAGATTCTGGACCCAACCATCACCTGCCTCGCAAAGATGACCGGCCTCTATCATTTCCAATTTCATCCTCCAATTCACCATCTAAACAACGGCCATTATTGTTGACACTAACTTCTGAACTTGCATTGCTGCTTGTTGCAAGAGGGGAGTCGGTAGCACTAATAGTTTTGCTTCGTATAGGCCCTGATCTCACGCTATACATAGAAGATGCTGGAATATTAGTCACCAGAGGCCGCAAATTACCATGAATGCTTTGTCTTATGCCCTGTTCAGCATTCAATAAATGATTGGAAATTAGAATCGATAAGCACACTACTTGTTATAATTCACTTCCTCAATTACTTCTAATGAGTTTTGCGGCACTGAACTGAGAGAACTGAAAGATAGCCATCTAAAACCTAATCCGACATTTGAATAGAACTTCATATGGTACACTGTCCGTACCTTCTATAGATACTTATTCAGCCACAGAAAACTATTGCTAATGCAAGAATAGGATATTTCAATACATGCAAAGCAACATACCATATGCCTTATGGCCATGTCCAAAGACTTCTTTGAGAGAGTTCTTCCAAAGCCATCTGGTGAGGAAGACTTCCCAGAAAGGTTGCCATGAGGAGAATGAATGTCATCTTGCTTGGGAGGTGCCAGTTTTCGCATATTTATTACTCTCTCAACCATTTTGGTTCCTCTTACAACAGGGCTAACATTGTCATCAACTTTAGAATATGTGCGATTGGTTGCAGGAACAGAGCTCCCACTAAGGTGCACAAGTCCATTGGATGGTCGTCTTCTTGCGGGAGAACACGACTGCCGTCTTGGCCTTCCATTTAATGCAGGCTCAACTGAGGAAGACCTACAGCTGGGCACTCCAGGCCTACCCCTTGTAGTTGACAGTGGCCTCTCAGGTGCTGATGTTTTTAAGTTTGGGGGAGCATCAAGTGCAAAACCTGGCATTTCGGAAGGTTTCCACGGCCTGGATTTCACAGTAGGAGAAGCAGTACAAAATGGCACTGGGTCTCTCGCTGTTGAGGGGCCTATCTTAGTAACTGAATGAGAAGATTTAGTAGGAGGAACAGACACCCTTGGTGCACTTGATAAAGTGGATGGTCGTCGAGGTGGAGTTGCTGACCTTGATGGGGGCTTGGATGAAGATATTGAGGGCCTTGAAGTTGGAGTTGAAGATCTCGTAGGAACAGTGGGCTTAGTTGTCAAGGCAGTGGACCTAGCTGAGGAAGCAGTTGGTTTGCTTCCAAAAACTGTGGGTTTAGATGATTGCATGGTCGATCGAGTAGGAGTTGAAGATCTCAAAGGTTTAGATGTTGAGGTCAGCAAGGGACGTCCAGTTGGTGTTGCAGGTCTTGATCCTGTACCACCAGAAGATGAGGGCCTACGCGTCCCTGTGGCTGAATAAGTTAACCCAGGGGAGGAAGCTGATTGTTTGGACAGCAGGTTACCCTTTGAAGTAGACTCTGGCTGGGGATTTGCCAGCTGTAACAGCCATGAACAAGTTTAACAACATCATCGGTCCATGAATAAAATTAACATCATAGTATATTTACGAATACCCTAAAAATAAGAAATCCTAAAAAGTAGAGTAAGATCAACTGGATCTATATATCAAACACCAAAAACCAACAAGAGAAGACGGATTATCTCCTTGTTCAGAAGGTATGGAAATTCTACAGGGAACTGGCTCCAAAGTTTTCATATAGTTGGTGGTGTCAACATGTGAGATAAAGCACCAATCCACAGCATAATTCATTCAGTGGTACCAAGGGTTACTCTCCCTAGATTGTATTTGCTTTGAATTTATTTTGAAGCTTCTAGTTACTGATACTAGGCCAACTTAGTTTTGAAAATTTAGAATAAGTACCAATTTTTCTTAAGAACACACAGATTCCAGTAAAGGAAACATCAACCACTTCATCATCTTTCCACAAGTAACATTAAAACACGGAGTGGTTTTGTCTTACATATTTAAGCAGCTTTCCGGCACCATGAGTTCTATGTCTACTATTTTTCTCAGGTTAAAGATCTTACAGGTAGAATTCCCGTGTGTTGTCCTAAAATCAGGACGACAACAAGTTTTGGTTTGCTCCCTCCGAAAAATTTCATCAATTATGTAAATTTCACACTTCAAATAATCAAGAGTGCCGCAAACAGAAGCTGCCGTCCAGTTTAATTTACCCGAGATTTTAAGGCAGTTTCGCGAGCCTTTGGAGTTCCAATCTGACTCATAACTGTCTTTTGTGATTCAATCTCCAAAGAAGGAAAAAGAGGCGTACCAGGTGGTGTAAGAAGCCTGACCAGAACAATAACAAACTTAGACTCAGCTTAAAGACACTGAAGCGTTCAAAGTCCAAGAACAAATATGCTTCAAGTTACCAGTCATAGTCATTCTTATCATTGTCAGAATTCAGAAAATCGTCAGCCATCGTCTTTCTTGCAGGCACGGACGAAGAAACATTAAATATAGGAGACTTACCATGTTTGGACCCTGCAACTTCAAATTCATCAATAATCTAATTCCAACAAAGTAAACTTAGCTAGTGGAGGAAGATAAAATTACCCAAAGGGGCATCAGGCTCTTCGCTGTTATTAAGGAGTAGACTGCTCTGCTCCTTCTCTCGGTTCTTCATTTCTAGAAACAACGCGGGCTCTTCTTCTTTGTCCTTCGCCATTGAAGCCCTTAATTGTTGCCTCTGCTTAACCACCGCTGCCTGCATTTGCATTTGCCAGTCCTGAGCCCTAAAACTACGATTCATTTCTCTAATTCAAACCACAAATCTCAGATCCACGAACGAGCTAAAACCTAAAACTTCGGTTCGCTTGCCATTCAAGCACTTAAACCACCGCCACCAACCGTGTCAAATTCCTAAAAGCATCCTGTACAAGATCCGAAAGTAGAAAACAAATGGTTGCATTTCGTCTGCAATACAGTTAATATTATGAAACTCAGTGATAACGACGGAGAGAGTTCACAGCTCTATGGAGTCGCCATTGTCAGGTCAAATCCTAGAGAGCGAAAGTCCCTTCAAGCTATGAAGAGGGCCCCCTGATTCTCTCGAAAGAGACAAAAAAACCTTGTCGACGGTGAGCTGAAATATAGAGAGAGTTAGAGTTCTAGGTATAGAAAGCTCAGAAATATAGAGAGACAAATATGGAAGTTGAGATGGTGAGAGATCAAACTGCAGGGAGAAAGAGGAAGGGCGGTTGTGAGTGAAATTAGGAGAAAGAGTGGGGGGTAAAAAGGTAAAGAGGCGAATGTGAAGAGGAGTCGTCTTTAGGTGAAGGTGGTGGGAGTTCTAGTTTGATAGGACAGCTGTAGACGTACCAATAATAGACAGATGCAAGTGAAAGAGAGTGGTTATCTATATCTGGCTTCAAGTGTACGGATTTCAGATTTTTGGTTTTTGGATTCACGAGATTACCCTCTAATTTTTTGTGTTATTGCTATTTGGAATTTGAGACTTCTTTGTTTCGTGTTATTTCTTCATTTTGTTCCACGCACAGGGTCAATTTGTTGTACTTTTAACCGTAGACTGTAGACACTGGCCTTTAAAGAGATGATACCCTTAAGTGAGAGATTCAGATAATAAGAACTCGTTCATCTTCTATTAGTTACGCACGTGGATTTATCACCAGATTTTACATTCAGGAACTAGATCAAATTTATGGTACGAGAATAGTAATTATAAATACGACAAGATAATGAATTAAGTTAAATTTGAACTTAAATTTAATATATAAATTCCAGTCTTATTATTATTTAAATTTGATTCGTTATTAAGTTGAATGAGTCAAATTTAAATAAAGTTAAATAATCTGAATTTAAATTTATTTTATTCCTTAGATTAATTAAAAAAACTTGAATAAAGGGCGGCGTGTTGGCCCGTATAATCGGTCCAGTATTTGGCTCTGTTGATGGTCTCAATAGGTGATATTTCATATTGATCAATGATCATCCACTTTAGGAGTTAGTTGAAAGAAACTGTTAATGAGTACTGTGACGTTAATGTTTTACACTATGTCCCGCCTAGTATGAATGATTGATGTTTTTGACATCTCTAACATTTATATAACATTTCAGCTCGTCTTCTAGCCTCTAATTTTACATAAGATATAAGAAATATAGCATTTATATAAACGTAAATTAATCTAAAATTATTATTGAATAATAATTACAATTAAGAAAATTATAAATATTGGGTTTATTTTTATTTTTAACTTAAATACAATGGTTAAATTCTTTAACTTTAAATTTAGTTCATTAACTTATGTTTAAAATTTAGACCAAGTGAATTTTTAAGGGTGTACTGACAACATCATCCTGGGAATAGGACAAGTCGTCGTGGGTATTGTGTAATTCGGTGACTCCAACTAATGGTCTGCGCCTTTTGCCCTAGGAAATCTGTGGGCTGCCTGTAAAGTGTAAACCAAAATCCGGCCTCGTCAATAATGTTTTAAAAACAAAAGGACCAGATAGCAATAACTTCAAAATGTGCAATTAGTCCCAACTTGCCCCTTCTCTAATTCTATCCTTGTATTGTACCCCTTAAAGTCCAAATTTAACTTTTTAAGAAGCGTAAGAGGAAAGATTGAGATTCCACGCATATGATCGAGATGTTTCCATTAACCGTACAATTTTAGCATTCAGACTTCAGAGGCCTTGATTGAATCGATGGTGAGTAGTTGATTAAGGGCAAGCAATGGCAGGGAAGATGAGAAAGAGCGAAGCGAGCACAAGCCATAACTGCAACAACAACAACAACAACAACAGAGGAGAAACCGTAGTGGTCGACTGGGGCCGCCGTAGAAGCTCTTGCGGTTATTGCGGATCCGCCGGTCCGACCAGTATCTCTCACGGTACCTATCTTTCAAGCTCTCGTGGTTATCGAGTTTATGGTCTTACTCAATTACTTGCGGTTTAATTTGATATTCCTAGCAATTTTGCTAGTTTAGTTTGTCTCCTGATAACTAGTGTCGGATATTGATGTTCCTTTCCTAAAATTTCCAGCCATCACTTGGTTAGTTTTAATCAGATCAGGTGGACACCGCCTCATTTTTTTCCATAGTTTAGCTAAAATATTGACTAATTTAAGGAAAAGAAGAGCAGTGACGATAGAATGTCGGAAATGAAATAAGAAAGAAGTCTTTTCTTTTCTGTATAGCTTTACTAACGTAGCCCATTTTGTGAGCTTTAGTTGTCTTCAAATTTTTTTATTAACGACAATAAAAATTAATTCGTTTCTGCTGTTGCAGGTTTATGGGCAGAGAGCGTTACCGTTGATGTCTACCAAGGTTTGTATGATGTAGAAGAACCTCTATTAGATTTTGTGCCGTAACATTAGTCCTAGATGTAGAGCTAATGTGGTAACAATTTGTACAGTAGAGTCGCTGCCATCAGTTTTGATGTTTTCCTCTGTTGTTCTTCATGCAATTCTAATACGCGTTTTGATCTTTTCGGAGAAAATTTTTTACTAACATGAGAAAATGACTGAAATTCTATTTGTTTGGCAAATGCAGATAGAATAGGTTAGTTCCGTTTTCTCTTTCTAACTCTTTTCTCCTTTACTAGACCTTCTTGACCGAGGGTGGAGAAGATCTGGCTGCTTCCTCTACAAACCTGAGATGGAAAGGACTTGCTGTCCATCCTATACTATTCGCCTAAAAGCAAGTGATTTTATTGCTTCAAAAGAGCAGCTTCGAGTGCTTAGAAAAATGCAGAGGTATGCCACTTTTATCCCTGTTCACTTAAGTTTATTATTGAATTTGCTAATTGCAATAATTTTCTATTTTTGACATACATAAGTTTGATTTGAAAATATTTCAGATATATCATTTGAATCATACTTCAGATATGTCATTTGAATAATGCTTCAAATATTTCATTTGAAAAATATATTTATCTTTTTCCAAGTATTAGGAACTTAGTCACCATTCATGAAGATATCATGCGGAGTAGACACCTTTTCCCTGTCCAAGTGTCCATCATTTATCAGAATTTAAGAGTGACCAGGCTAAGAGATTTCAGTGTTCATTGAAATTTAGGGTATTCAAAAGAGATTATGAACATGAGATTAATTATTTCCTAACTTGAATTCTACGACTGTAGGAGATTAAGTTCAGTTTGATGTACTATTTTCTATGTACTCTGTTCAAAATTGAGCAATGGTGATACCGTATCTCTAGGTTTTTGGATGGCTCACTCAATGTGCAAAATTCTGGGGAGGTTACTGATGAATCTGATACGACAAAGGCTACATGCAGCTGTGCTTCCCACAATGTAAATAATGCAACAACTTATGGCTCCATATCTGGTAAAATTGAGTTGAAGGGTGGGGCAGAAGATTTTTCTGCCTATTTGGCTGCCCAAATTGACAATGTAATTCGTAAATGTAATGAACAAGGGGAACTTCCTTCCAACATGACATTGCTGAAAGCTTCAGTGAAAAAGGTTTCACATGCAAAAAGGAAGTTACTAGTTGAAGGAACAGAGGATCTCTTGTATTCTAGTAACATTGCATTTCAAATAGCAGCCAACATAAAGCATGCACAGTCCTCTGAGAAAGATGCTACACAAAATGCAGGAGATGATAATCTGTCTGTGAAAACCATTGCAGAAAAGATAGCTAATGCTTTGCATCATGTCTCAGAAACTAATGGTTTATTAATCAGGGCTGGCAATGGACACATTAATTTTTATGCTCCTGGAACACAAGCTGCTTCCAGTAGTATTACTAAAACTGTTGCCGGCTATGAAGAGTCTGTCACATCTTGTAAAAGAAATGGCTGCTGTTTGAGAAAGGCCTCCAAACATCCTCAGGGTAAAAGGCAGAGGCTTGAGATTCATTTGAAAAGATCTAGCTTTGATCCAGAAGAGTTTGAATTGTATAGAAGATACCAGATGATAGTGCATAATGATACTCCAGATCATGTTACTGAAAGCTCATACAGGAGGTTTCTGGTTGATACTCCCCTAGTACCTGTCTCACCATCTGGTGATGACAGAGTTCCTCCTTGCGGGTTTGGGTCTTTTCATCAGCAGTATTTAATTAACGGTCGGCTATTTGCTGTTGGGGTAATGGATATACTTCCTAAATGTTTATCCAGTAAATACTTATTCTGGGATCCAGATTTTGCCTTCCTATCACCAGGCAAGTATTCAGCCTTGCAAGAAATAGGCTGGGTAAAAGATAATCAAGTTCATTGCCCCAGTCTTCAGTATTATTATCTTGGCTATTATATTCACTCCTGTAGCAAAATGAGATATAAAGCTGCATATCGGCCATCTGAGCTTCTTTGCCCTCTCCGTTATCAGTAAGTTGCTTTTTGACATCTGAAAATTGACAAGGCATGAGCATTAGCTTGTCTTAAGTAAGTTCTGTGCTGGTAGGATTTGAGCCTGTTCGTAACTAATTTCAATCAGGACATCAGATGGAATGCCTCAAAAAGAAAATGCATTTCATACTAAACAGCTTTCTCTTGGTACTTAGTGAAGTGCAATCATGGGACTTGATTTATCACTATATCTTAATGGAAACCTGACTTTTATTTGAGGGCAAGACATTTGGATGCTGTGAATTATCTAGGCTGCATATCTTGCCTTAAAATATTGAAGGTAGAATAGTATTTCTGCTATTAAGGTCTAATGAGCCAGCATTCTCTTTTTTTCCCAGGTGGGTTTCCTTTGAAATCGCAAGGCCTTTGCTTGATAGAAAGCCATATGTTGTCTTGTCAGATAGTTCACTTTTGCAAAATGGAGAGTCCTTCCTGCAAGTTCCCGAAAATGATGTGGGAGTGCTGCACAATGACAATGGTGATGAGAACAGGAATGATCTTGCGATGGATGAGGATGAAGAAATGATAGAATCAGAATTTGAAAGCTCTGATGATGAGTTAGATCCGGAAATTGGTGATCAAACACCAAATGAACTGGGAAATGAAGATTTAGGTGGTACTTTAATTGGGATAAGGGGATCTCGTCTCAGATACAAGGTATATTTATATAGTAATTTATTAAATGAAACATGAAGGATCACTTCGATGGTTTCTATGAATAAAGGGAGTCGTGGATATTATAGCGTAAAACTTGTTTATCATTTGAACTGACTTTTCTCTATTACCTAGATGCAATATTCACGCCATTGTTGATTTTGTTAAAGGATGTACAACGAGCATTTGGTACCGGTGAAAGGAACTACTTGGAAGCACGGCTGCGTAGATATAAGCGAGTTGTGGGTGCGGAACTGTCTGAGCGCATAGTCTATTCACTTCGCTGATACGATTCTTTCAATGTGCAAAATACATGACACATGCATATTCTTCTCAGCTGTGATGCAGTCTTGGGTTCCAAACCGATGTGCATTCTCTCAGTTTGAGCCATGTTCTTCAGCGTTGTGAAATCATGGATGATCTTCTTGGACTTTTCATCATACATTCGATCATTGCTGTGTTTCTAACTAAATTCATGGTTATGACTTATGAGTTCTAGGAATATCATACATTTGCCTCTGCAGTAAGCGGAAATTGCTTTTGTTTATGGATTGTGGTTACTTTTACAACGTATGAACGTTTTGCATATCATACGAATGTGAGTTCGCTTCTTCTTTTCCTCTCTCTTGGCTTCCCCTAGATTTGCTTCTACTTAGGTCTCGTTCTAATGCCCTCTCTGGAGTGTCCATCGAAGTTATGTAAAGCATCATATGCCTGGATCGTGCTTCCAATGGTACCAAATTTCTTACAAAGCTCCAAATTTAAAAGATCCTTTACGGTAGCTGAATTCGGTTGTATGGAAGCCAGAGTGGAAGATTTGAACGTCCTATTGGGCTTAATAAGAATCTATTGGAACCGAAAGCCCAATAAATTGTACTTTACTTTCATGGGCATACAGTGGTAATCAGCAATTTCAATCTACCGAATCCAAATACACTCAGAGTCTCTCTACCGTTGTTTATTATTATTATTTCTCTTTCATCGTTTAACAATTCCTAGAGCCATGAGGTCTACATAGTACATATACGACAGTGACCCTTACGTCTCCTCGCAAACCTTTGATTAACTAGAAATTGCGACAGCAAAACACTTGTCAGCGTAGGAGAGTTGACTTTCCTAAGTTGTCTTTGTATGTGGAAGTAATCGTATTAGGTGTAAAGAGTAACACATCTCTGTGTTGATCTTAGTTATTCGCTTTCATTGGTTGAAGAAGAAATGAAACATAAAACATTATGAGGGTGCAACATATTGAGATTTGACCACCAAGCCAGCTCATCTGGGTTCATAAAATGAAAAAAAAAAAAACGAAACAAAAGATCCCTTATTCATCTTCAGTTATCTATTTGTACACGAAAATCAAATGTATTCTTCCCGCAATTTGGAAGGTCTTTGTTCTGAAAATAACAGTCCTGTAGTCTTCCATATCAAAGAGGACAATATTTTAACAGTTTAAGTCATCTTTCCAAATATTAAGGACCATTTAGATTTTAGTTGTGTGACCTTTCAGATTAATTGACTAAAATTCACCAGCGGCAGCATATACAAAAACCAACAGCCTTCCCCCCTGAATTTGCAATCAAATATTAACCAATTGTTGTGTCCTTAACATAAACCGACACTTTCAGAGAAAGATGGACTGAATTAGGATCAACAATCAATGTTTCAAATCAGGTAGTGAAGCAAGATACTAAAGCTGTCAGAACAAGGATTTCCGTTCTATCATTCACAAGAGTTAAAGAAGTGGAGGAGAAAGAATTTACAGTTGGGAAGGACAACTGATCAAGCATCATCTCCATCACTTCCACCAATATGCATTTCGTGACTGCTGCAATAATTGCTTCCATCAGGACCAGACACCTTAAACCTGCTCAACATCAACAACCTAAAAAGTAAAGATGCATTTCATATCATCTTTACTCGTGTATGATTCCTATCTAGAATCCTAGACTTCCTCTGAAAAAACAAGTGCATTACTAACCGCTCTAGAACAGATTTTCCTTCCTTGTACTTCTGGTTGTTTTCATAGGCAGTTTCCTGGAAGAACCATCAAATTAGCTAAAACCAAAAAAGCATCCACAAACTAGAATTTTATTGCCCTGGTTATCTTACATATTTCCACCCCACAATTGACCCACACACGATGCAAAATATATCAGCAACTGTATGCAACCCCGTCATCATCATTCTTTCCTCTAGTTTTCCCACTGAAGTGTTAACTCTGTCAAACAAGGGAAGATGGTTAAACAAAAATAATTGATGAGGGACTAGTCATTCATTTTGGCCTGTAGACATGTTTGGCTGAGATAACAGTCACCTGTTTTCTACCCAGTCCACCAAGTAACCATACAACTATATACATGCAGTTATCCCATTATGCATCATCCATCTCCGCCTGGATTTTGAGATATATGAAACGATACAACAGCAGAAAGAGACTGACTGGACGTCAGCTATTGCCTTTTTTGTTTCATCAACACAAATTTACATTTTAACAAAATGAAATGAGGATTTGCTAGTGCAGATGAGAACTAGCAACATATGCATGCAACCATTAGCATTGTGTAGTCAACTCAAATTATATTAAGTACAAGAAAAGTAGAAAATTAAGGCTCTAAACTAAAGGTTAATTTCTTAAAAGGCACCTATTAGCACCGTGTAATCAACTCAAATTATATGAAGCACAAGAAAACTAGAAAATTAATCTTAATTTCTTAAAAAGCACCCCAAAGTCTTAGGGTTATTCACTGGATTTGTGATGGTGTCTACTTGTTGATGACGTGATAGGAAGACAGATTCCTCAAGTTAAGAAGTACTTACACCTTCCTGAAGAGATAAGCTTTTCCATGCCTGGAGCGGAAATCCTGAATAAAGGACACAGGCAAAACAGGAAGTCAGATTGTGTTGCGTATGGTATCTCCAAGAGTCATATTGTCTATTGCGACACGTAAGGCCTACATTTGTATATCACATTATTCTTAATAATAAATGGCCATGCGTAACTGTTGAGAGAATTAAGTTCATATATATGAAAACAGTGACCAGACGATACGAAATAGTAATATCCATTTTACATGCGATTTAATGCATGGGAAACTATGTTTATAACAATAGATTATGGTGCTGCCCTGTATGGATAAAGAAACAGAGTTATAGTTAGTAAGCTTCAAAGTACAACTTAACCCATTAAAGGGACTCGAAGTAAGTCCATATCAGTCCAATCTATGAAATCTAATCTCTAGCATACAGTCGGAGTTGAAGAAAAGAAAAGAGAAAGGGCAATGGTCTACAATGTAATCAGAATACAAAAGAATGTCACGTCCTGATCAAACATAAAAACAAGCAGAAAACGCACCAAACAAAAACTTAAGGCTATCACCAACAATAGTCAGCTATAGATTCAATCATAAACCAAAATAACAAATATGTGATTAACCAATTGAATCATGCAAGGACACAAAAGGAATGTTAATGATCTTTTTGCTTACGTTCTCTAGGATCCATAGTTGGCCAATGGGGATACAATCCAATATAAGAAAACTAGTGAACTATGAACTCAACTTCCAAAACAACTGAGATTGCAACTCAATTAACCAGCACAGTAAGTTAAGAGTTATCTAACAATCCAAGAATAGAAACTTCACCCTGTTGGGTTTTCTTCTATAATTTCACTAGTCCGGACCAAAGGAACCAAGAAGTAAATCACCAGAATCTTTAACATAAGTTTAAATTGATGATCTCCTCAAAAAAAAGCACGCAATACAACCACTGATCAAAAACATCCGCAATCAGATTATAGTTGACTTATTCTCCATCTAACCCACCCACCTACATTAGGATCAGTACATGAACGTATCAAAATCTGCACTTAACCCATCAAGGATCTCGTCAAAGCAATAACCACTTAAAACCAACAAAATGAACAACACCCAGATGAGAATTCCAGCAGATTTTAAGAAAAAAAACTAGAAAACCAATCAATCGGAAGGTATCCGAAAGATACCTTAGAAACAATATCTTCAGAGAGAGCAAGATGGGTTTTGCAGTGCTTGCAACTGTAGATCTTCCCTTCGAGATTCACCACAAACAGCCTTCCCATTTCGTCCCAACAAGATCTTCAGACCAAAACTTTTCAGCAGTGAAAATCGAAACATGTATGCCAAATAAATTTTTTTTTTATAAACAATAACTAGCACATGGATATCTTCTGAATTCTTTTGACGGATTGCGTTACCTGTTCTTTCTTCTATTCTTCGTCTATTTCTAGTATCGTGTTTTTTCTTGTTGTTGGTGCATGAAATGCGAGAAATTTGGGCCAAGAAGTTATCAACGTTTCGCATTTATATTTGCCTTTTTCTCTGCTAAAGTGAAACCTGACAAGACGTGCATTATACGGGGTTTTTCTTTTTCTTAATTAAAATAACGTCTTATCGGATTCCATTTATAGCTGCATTATATATATATATATATACATACATATGCTAATGGGTTGTAATACCGTCTGTTCCAGTTTGGGATGTATCACAATTGAAGCATCTTATCATTTAACTTTTTTAAGTTTCTGATTAGAAAATTACAGTATTAAAATTCATCATCAATGGCCCTTTTCGAGAGTATATATTTTTAATCAAATGACAGTGTTGTACCAAAAATATACTGACGATAAGTCTTTTGTATCTCTCTACACATTACATTAGTCTATACGAGAAATTTTACAGTTGTTTGAAAATTGTGGTCACCAGTTATTAGGACGTCAACTTTTGTAGATTATGATATACGCCTTTACTAATAAATAACCATTGATCAGGCTCATAACATCTGCGGAGATTTGATATTATCTTAGAGATTATGATAAAATTTAAATTTAAAACTATTTTTAAGAGATTACGCAAATAATTTTTTACATCATGTTATAAGACAAATGAAAATTAATAGTATTAATATTAATATTTAGTACTAATATTTATTGAATGTTAATAATTGCTTACAAGTTTCTTTTTTCGCACATCTCTTTCATAATATGTTAGAATTTTAATTATAAAAATATTCAATTTGATATTCAATAATATGTAAAACTTAACATGAACCTTAATTTTAGGCCCAAGATCTGCTATGAACTTGTATAAACTGAGATAATATCTAAAAATACCTATTTTGTTGTCCATAACTTGATTAACAAATTTCTCAGCTACTTGAATAAGCTTTTGGATTATAAGCGTTTTGATGTATAAATGAGCTTCTGCAGTTTCTTTTACGTTGTTATTGTCTTTCTATGCCTTTCTGAATGAGTAAACCTCTTAACGGGTCACAGTAACATTACGTTCACAAACTTCTATGAGTATGCTAAATCACAAGCCCAATAAGTAGATATGTCTATACTAATAAGGTCCATTTTCTTTGCTGAACTTTTGGCCTATTTAACTAGATCCTTTATTGGACTCATTTATTATCTTTAATCTAGATCAAATTTAATTTATAAAAACTCATAATTAAGAATTGTCCAATAGGAATTTTAGTTCTAACATACTCTTCCTTAGATAAATATTAATTACAATAGTTGTAATGAAAATGAAAATAATAAAAGTGGCTGAGAAAAACAATATAATGGTCAACCAAAACAAAACATTTGATTCATAGATAATACAAGACCATCATTCGGTCCTGTGAGGCTTTCAATACCAAAGAACATCAAATGCATGTGTTATTTTACAACACAATCCAATGCAATCACACATATGTAATACCTTACTGACATGAATAAGAAAATTGAGTGTGACAAACTATAATGATACCTATATGATATGAAATGCATCATTGTTTCATATGTCAATCTCAATTTCTTTAAACTTGATGTTAAATTGCATTAAAGAAATTTGTTTTCTCTCACTTGATGCTAAATTGCATTAGAGAAAACTTTTATATGATTAAACACTTATATCCCTCCTATGTCTTGTCAAATACATGGATTTATCTATATATTTGTATATTTCTAAAGACATATGTTCATGGTCAATTTGTATATATGCGATCACCTTTAAAATGCTTAAGATCGACATAAATCTTAAGACTTTCACCTGTATTATGACTATGTACCACAAACTAAATGGTTGAGTATAAAATGATGATCATCAATATACATATAAAATGTACAGTTATAATACATGAAAAATAAAACAACTGTATGAGGAGCCGAATACAATGATCTCTAACTAGCAGTGTCTAAGGACTTTAACAAGTCCATACTATATACACATCTCATGAAATTGATTGGGTGCAGCCTTTTAGTTAGTGGATTAGCCAACGTGTGCTTAGTTTCTATATGTTGCATCGTGATGTCACCTTTCTGTACTAATTCTTTTATGATCATATATTTGACCTCCAAGTGCCTAGACTCTATGATATTTTTAATATTATTAAACAATACAACAGAGAGATTATCACAGTGCAACCAAATGGGTATAGTTACTTAATCAACCATAAATAACTCTAAAATCTAATTCCTGAGCCAAACCACCTATGAAGCAGTCCTATAGTATGCTACAAACTCTGCATATATAGTCGGGGAACTTACTAGTGTCTACTTGACAATCTTTCATAAAACAACACTATTTGCGAACATAAAAATGTACTAATGTGGACTTCTTATCATCTAGATACATAGTAACTTTCAAATTCGTATAACCAATAAGGTCAAGATGGTCAACTTTCTTAAATGTCAACTTATAATCCTTAATTTCCTCGAGATATCTTAATTTGATTGTATTCCAGTGGTTTATCCCTGGGTTAGCCAGATACCTGTCTAGCAGCCTAATAACAAATGCTATGTTGGGTCTAGTGCACACCTAGGCATACATCAGGCTGCCAACTGCACTAGAATAAGGAACATGCTTTATAGTCTCTCTTTTTGTATCATTCTTTGGACGTTGTACTCAAGATAATCTCTTACTATAAGAGATAGGTGTTGCAATAGGTTTACAATCAACCATATTAAACATTTGCAGTACTCACTAAATGTATGCTCTTTATGTGAGAAATAACAAGTTTTAAGATATGTCCAGGTGAATCTAAATATTTAGAAAAAAGATGTTTCACCAAGGTCTTTCATGTCAAAATTCTTAGCCAAAAGCTATTTAACCTCATGCAATATGGTCAGGTCATTTGATTTTAACAAGATATCATCCACATATAAAAGTAGAAAAATAACATTTCTCTGCCTTAACATGTAATACAAGCATATTTTCAACTTTATTTTCTATGAAGAAAAATGAGGTAAAAATCTAATCAAACTTTAGATACCACTTTCTGAAAGCTTCTTTCAAACCATATATGGATTTTCTTAATTTACAAACCATGTCAACTTTATCTTAATCTTGAAATCCTTCATATTATTCCATATAGATCTCTTCATAAAGGTTTTTGTTTAGGAAAGCAGCTGTGACATCCATTTGTTGTAACTCCATATCATAATGAGCTATTATTGCTATAAACACTCTAAATACATCTTTCTCTCTGAGTGACCTCTCTGACAACCAATATGTCTTACACTGCTCAGTTTCACCTTAAGATTTCTTTTTTTTGGACCTATTTTCGGAGTCCAACTCAGAGGTCATATCACAAAACGTGAGCTTATTACCATAACGTGAGCGTAATCCAATGAAGAACACCTTAACCATTATTAATTCATCTTCATGCTTTTATATCATAACATATCTTACTTATATGTCACCACAAT
>JAOTAY010000191.1:13535779-13548918 GCA_025629805.1 Erythroxylum baracoense
CCCGACTTACCGCAACTACAAATTTTAGTGTGCAGAGTTAGGTAAATTTTGCAGTGCATTCGACACGCGCTGTCAACTGCTCAAAATTTTCTAAGAAAAGTTTCAGGGTCCAGCATTTTTGGTCTTATAAATCCATTTACAACTAACATGTTTATAATTATGATGCAAATACACAAGCTCCCATACCTTATTATGCTCTATAGATTGCTTCTTGTCCCTTATTACAACCCACCAAAAATACGCATAAGGTTAAAAAACAACTTTTGTAATAGTAATTGGATCCAATATATGTCGAATATCATATTCTTGATCATCCAGATAGATCATGTAATTAGATGATATAGCATGTCTTCTCACTTTAGTGGATTTACTTAATTGAATTGGCTCAATATGTACATGTACCTCAGGAACTTCAGTTTGTACAGTTATATGTTTATTTTCTTGTATTGATATGGTATTGAGTCCTAGATCCATTAATTCTGATTGTATGAGTGATGTATATGAAATAACTGTAGTATCCACACTTATATCACCTGAATGATGGGAATAGCCATCCTAATCAAAATGAGATGGACCAGTCTTATAACAGCCATTATGCTCTCTGAAAACTTAACTATTTGTGATTCCACTATTATAGATATCCATCTCTACAGTAAAATCTGCATCCTTAGAGTAGTCAGGATATCTAATAAAGTAATAACGAGTGAAATGAGAATGCAATTTATTTTCATAAGAATTATACAAATGTACCTTAGCAGAGCAAATCAATACAAAAAGATAAGTGAAACTAGACTGCCACCCTTCCAAATTTCAAAAGGCGTCTTTGAAACTAATTTGTTTAGGACTTTATTAAGTATGTACAAGGTAGTCTTTATGGCTTCACTCTAAAGGTAATAAGGTAAATTAGTCCTACTCTGTATTGACCTCATCATATCCTTTAAAGTGCAATTCTATCTTTCAATCACATCATTTTGCTCAGGGCTACTTGGAATAATGAATCGAGCCATTATTCTATATGATTCTAATATCTAGAAAAATGAACTATTTCTTGTCCTGAAACTCCATGTCTGTCATAGTATTCACCTCCACTGTTATATCTAACAATTTTAATTGAATTTCCCAATTAGTTCTCAACTATAGTCCTAGAGATTTTAAATTTATTAAGAACTTCAGGTTTTTCTTTAAGCAATAACACATATTCATAAAGGGAATAGTCATCAATAATTTCAAAAAATATCTTGAACTACACAAGGTAACTCTAAAAGGTCTATATGTATCATATATATGTGAGTTTTAATAAGCCAAAAACACGAGTTAACCCCCTTTTTATTTTTTTCAACTTATTCCTGTAGCAGTCAACACATGTTTCCATATCATTATATTTTAGAGTTAGGAGAATGTTATCTTTTGTCAATCTCTAAGCCTTTTCCCTAGAAATGTGGCCTAATATTTTATGTCACAATATGTATGACTTTTTTTTTATCAAAGGTCTTTTCTAGTAACCTGTTCAATAATATATGAAGAAGCATATATCTCATCAGGGGTAAGACACATTCTATATAAACCATATGATAAGAAGGCCATACTAATATGTTTTACATTGAAAGATAATTTTACAACAAAAATTTCAAATACAAAATTGTAACCTTCTTTATCCAAAATAGATGCAGAGATAAAATTTTGTTTGAAAGAATATATATAGAATGTGTCATACAAAATAAGTTTGAACCTTATAACTAAGTTCAAACACATCCCCTATAGAGACTACATCTACCTCTTTATTATTTCTTACCATCAGTTTTTCTTCTTCTTTATTTGAATTTCTCTATACCATGAATCATTGCATTATGGAAGCAACATGATTAGAAGCTCTATTATCTAGCCATTAAGAACTTTATGTGGCTATAGCAACATTAGGTTTATGTATCATATAAGTCGAGAAGTTACCTGATAGTTCATGCCTTTTTTCCAAGTTTTGTATTTCTAGCATTCTAGCTTCCTATGTGCCTTCTTTTTACAGAAGAAACATAGCATACTCATACTGATTGCTCGCTTTATTGTCTTGGACTGACCTTTATCTTTATGTGGAGAAATTTTAAAATTTTACCTTTAAACTTATGAGGCTTCATCTTTGTCTTTCCCTTAGTTGTTATTAAGGTTTTATGAGTTGTATTCTTTAGCTTCTCTTATTTAGCAACACACTAGATAATTAATTAATTTATATCCTAAGCTTTATCTTGAGAATTGTATATGGTAACCAGAATACCAAAGGCTAAGGAAAGAGTATTCAAAGCTTGGTGTACAATAAAAGCATCAGGAATACAAATGTTTAAAACCTTTGGCTTGGTTTGGAGATGGACCATACTAATTATATATTCCCTTACTCCCCTACTCCATCATATCTCATAAAGTACATTTCCTTTAATAAGGTAGCTATTTCAGCATTAGAGGATACCTTATACCTTTGTGAGACATTATGGAGGAAATCTTTTACTATGTTTATCTCTAAAAGTCCACTCAGTAAATGGTCTAGAATGGATCTCTTTATGCTCGAATAACACATTTTTTTGGACCTTTCCTAGGATGCATATATTACTCTCTCATTCCTCTGAATTGATGGGTGTAGGTGTTGGTGGTTTTTGCCTAATCACGGCTATATTGATATCTTCCATTTCCAATGCCAACTCTACATGTTGCTTCCATTTCTTAAAGTTAAAACTAGTAAGGGTTTCAATGGTGACATTATTATTGTTTATAGAAAATGTGATTGTAACATTAATAATTTAAATTATCAACACAAATGTAAGTCAAAAGTGATAATTAAAGCCATAAAATAGTATTTGGATTGAACATCTTATCACACATATCATGAAACACGTATGGGCTGAATGCATAATATATGCAGATAAAACCTCCACATAAAAGTGATCAGAGTACACACCATCAACCTTTATGATTATATTACTCATAGGTGAATATATCACTTAAAAAATGGTTATGCTCCACTAAATACATTTATACACACGTTAAAATATCATATAAGGTCAACACATGTGGGCAGAATAACCGAACTCGAGACTAGAAACATCCCCTAACATTCAAGCAAATAGTCCAAATGCTAACTTAAAAGGATACTATTAAAGGTTTAAGTCCTAATTGCAAAATCATGTAAGCATTAGAGAGTCTTGACCAATGTTTGACACTCGGGGAAACTGAACAAGGAAAAACTTGCGAGTAGGTAAGGAAAATGGGCATTGTTGATGAGTTGGCATGTACTGGTGCACATTGGCAGAAATCTTCTATGAGATGTAAGATTCAAACGTGAGACCAAAAGGTAACTTGAGATTGACCTTAGTTTGAAGGTTAGCTGGATCATATGTATAAGGAAGCCATATAAGAGCTCTAAAGACTTAATGTGTGCTCAAATTTATGGACCATAACTAATGGACTTGAGATGGGTAAGCATTGGACCTGACCAGTGTATTATGAAAGGCTTTGGGCTTGGATGACTTATCATCAATGCATAGAAATCAAGTGGAGATCTTGAATGATGTGGCAAATAAGATCATAATAAATATACATTAGCTCTAAAAGATAAAGACCATGTGGGAGGATCATTTGAAGATAGTAAAGTTTTTCATGGATATGGATATATCATTCCTAGTTAAGTGTAATCTCTGATCTTGTTAGTTGTCATGTAGTTAAATCCTATTAGATATAGACCGATTTGGATGGGAGTGTCATACGATTGGTTGGTTTGATGTAATCTAATAAGGATATATGTGATCTTGTTATTTCAGTTTAATTGAGATTTTGAATGTAAAGCTAAAGGTGTCTATAATTAGACTTTTTGAGTTTTGCTCTAAAAGAATAGAGATAGGCGGGAAGGGAACATATTAAGAAAGAGAATTCCTTTGTATACTTTTGGGGAAGTAATAATGGTTAGTTTTTACAATAGCTTTTGTGTGTATATTGTTGCCTTTAATTATCCATTATTTACGTAGTATTCTTACTAGAGTGTGATAGCTAAACACTATAAAGGCTATAAGGCATTTGAAAATAAGTTAGCTAGTCGATTATCATATGGGAAGGTTAAGTCTCTCTTAAACGGACCTAAGTGAGATTGTCATGCAAAAGAGTAGGCACGATTTCAGTATAACTTTGGTGTCTAAGAAAACCTTTATAACAACTATTGTGGTGATTGCATTCTTATTAGTAAAATTATTTTACAAACATAAGAGATACATCTATATGTTACCTCACATTCATTTGTATAGGCATAAAATATGTGACAACTTAGCACTCATAAGTCCAAAATCCTTATGCGCAATCTTATTGTCACATATTAATGATGAAAACATTTTCAATAAACTTTTTTTAAGAATTTATCACTACATAAATCTCAATTAAAGTAAAAATCATGTGATACCGAATAATAAATACACAATATAAGATAGCAAAACCATATGTCTCTTTATTATTTGAAGTCAAATGCATGAAAATTCACTCAATCATGGTTTTAATAACCTTATTTGATTTTCTGGAGTTAAACCTTAGTTATTACCAATGTAATAAATCAAGAAAGATTATAAAACTCATTTAAAAAATTTCATTGGCCACAAAACCTAACCCAAAATAACTTGAGGGACCATTTTGTGAATTTTAGAAATTTTGAGTTTTTTTAATCTTGTAGTGTGCTGACATCAACACTACTTCATGCAACTATAGATGCACGAGGCACGTGCAAGACTCTCACAAATACACGGTGAATTTAATGGCCCATATATTCCACGCGTTAGATGCGCACAGATGAACCCACTTATGTTATGACATTTGAAACACACGTGTGAGACACGCAGATGCTGTAGTCACCTTAGACCCATAGGTGTTCACACACCAACACGCTCCCAACGCATGTGAGCTACCATACCAGTTGTCCAGCACACATGTATCATATGTGTTAGACATTGAGTGTGTCTTAGAAGTTCCTAGGCAATTTCCAATAACTTTTCTAGTGATTTTTTGTCAAATTTCAAAGACTTTTATCAAAAAATATCCCAAAGTCTATTTTCCACCCTTTTTCACATAAAACCCATCCAAATTCAATTCAAACAATAAATATGTAATTTATATAAGCAAAAAAGATAAATTTCTCCGATTTCTTTATGAAGGGCTTTAGAAATCATGGAACTGCTCTGATGTCACTTTAAAAGTTAACACGAGCCTTAACTTTAAGAACAAGATCTACCATGAACTTCCATAGACAGAGATAATGCGAAAAAGTACCTATTTTACCATCCATAACTCGATCATCAAGCTTCTCAGCTACTCAAATAAGCTCTTGATTCCTTTGAATAAGCTTTTTGACATATAAACGAGCTTCTACAACCTCTTTTATACTGTTATTGTCTTTTTTGTGCCTTTTTAAATATATGAACCTCCTAATATGTTAAAGTAACCTTACATTCATGAGCTTTTATTAATAGGTTACAGGGGACCTTAAGAGTTATTTATAGAAATTTTATTGTCCCCCTTGCCCCCACACAAGCTTGATAAGCAGATTTGCTCACATTAATAAGGGTATATTTTTCTTAATGAATTTTTGGATCATTTAATCAAATCCTTTATTTGGCACATTTATGATCTTTATTATGGATCAAATTTAATTTATAAAATCCCATAATTAATAATTGCCCAATAGGAATTTTAATTCCAACATGATAAAAATAAAATTGTACATAAAAATATCTTTTATATCTATATAGAAATATTCCCATATATACTAATCCAATATTCAACATGACAATAATTGTATACTAAAACTATTCATAACTAAAATATGTACATGATTGTTTATCCTTTTATATGTCAAAATTATTGAATTGATTAGCTACTTGAACCAATTAACGATAATCAAAGGTAAATAAAAATAGAAATTTCTCGATAAAAATGAGATCATAAGTTTCATTTTATATACGAATAGATATAATAACGTGAAAACTCAAGTCATATTAATTCAATAATAAGTTGCTTCTCAACGTGTAAATTATTAACTATTAAATTAGCATATTACAGTTTTCAATCTCCCAACATCAGTAACGTATCAAGCTATTGGTGATAATTCTTTATTTCTTAAAATATTATTTTATGAAGTTGATTAAAACATACATTTACTAAAATTATATCATTCAAAAAAGTTTATTGAGTCATCTAATTAATAAGTTATCCATAACTCTAAAATATGTTGACTTTTTCAAGTTACTCTAAAATTGAAGATGCAAAAACTGTTAAGTAGTCAAAAATTGTGCTTCATCTTACAAACCTACGTTGAAAATTTATGGAAACGGTAAAAGTTCCTAAAGCTATAAAAAGAGTCTTCCCTCCTTAGTTAAACATATCTTTAAAATTGTTTATCTTTCCTTAAGGCAAAATTTCCTCTCTCCTTTTGTAATATTTTACCTATATTATTTTCTAAAAATAGTGAAATATTAATTTAATAGTATTCAAAGAAGTAGGTATAATTGGTTGAACCTTGTTAAATTATAGTATTCTTTATTTATCTATTTAATAATTATTGTTGGGTATAGTTATAGTGAATTATTGTGCTATTAAATTACATATCTAGAAAAATTCTATATAGGAAGTTGAGTTTTAAGTGGGACTGTTTGTGATCTCTGTAATCTTTTCAGAGAATTTACTTGGTGTGATTTTTTAATATAATCATTCACACTCGATTCACTAAGCAATAGTACTCAAGGTGAATTTATTACTATAAGTGAAATTTAACCTATAGCACCCCAATCCTGCAAGACCCGAACCTAACATCTAGAGTGATATCCGAGTCTATGCCCCGCGAGGGTGGCGTGCTAAGACACTCACGCATAAACACTTGCCATCATAGTAATAAAATCAACAATAATTTCACTAGCCATTTGGGCCCACTTCACATATACCAAACGCTTTAGTTGTTTCGAAATACACATTTATACAAAAAGTGCAGAAGAAACAATTCAATACAAATTTAGGACATGCAATGTAGAAGCGAAATGATCATGACCTCTATCCCTCATTTGTATGCTGTAGGTATACTCCTGTTGGCTTAATGGGGTATTTTTCAAATCCTAAAAAATAATTGCAAATTTTGGGAGAGTTTTGCGAACTTAATAAGTGACCAATATCGATGGCTCACCCAGTCACATAACACATAATCACATTCACAACATTTCACATAACATAGAATCACCTTGGATCAGATACACTTAATCAATCATGCCACGTTGTACATTTAACACTTTATAATCATTCAGATCTTACATTAGCAATGCACATGAGACTCAATTTCTTTCTTATTGTTGTGACCGAGTGCCTCTCACAGACTTATACAAATATTGGCCCATAAGGCTCAATCAGACAGAATCACAGAGCATAGCTCTACGTGCCAGATCAGAAAAATCACAGAGCAAAGCTCTACGTGGAAGAGCTTCATAATGGCAGCTCAAGTCACAATGCCTTTATCTGAGCATGCATTTTATGAAATGCAATACATTCTGAATGCCTCATATATCATAATCTTATATGAAAGTTCAAATAAAATTTCAAAGTCATTCACATTCACATATCATCGGACCGTAGCCCGGCATTCAACATTAAAGTTGAGGATAACTCTTTCATTCCTATGCAAATGCACATTCAGAAACACACTTATCATTGGACCATGGTCTAGCATTTAGAAATGCATTCATGAAAGGAATGCATGTAACACATTCAATCACATTTTATAGCACATAGGTCTTCACATTCACATTCATCGGACCTTCTGTCCCCACAATCAAACGCATTCATTTCACATTTATCACTCAAGTCATAACACACATGAAACAACAACGAGGTAAGACCATCTAGGTTTACTCACAGTACGCTACATACTAGCATTAGCTTCCAAATTCTGGGAACGTCTGAATGCGGACACTTAACCTGCACAACCCATTTATGCAAGGTATACATTGCACACCCATTAATAATTTCACACATATAAGCATTTATTCATGCACAATGTATAATTGAACTATGTACAATGCATGCTTAATGACAACTCGGGTACTGTCACTTCACATCTTAGGCACACTCCCATTTCATAACTTAATCACTCCTCAGTTATTTGAATTACAACCTCAATCCTTTGGTACTTTGATATCAATAACTTATTCACTACTTTACCGATATAGTCCCCTATATGACGAGTGAAGAGGAAAACAGAGGATATCACTATGTATATCTCATTATCAACTTTCTTCTTCAAGCTCAGTATTTCTTCTGATTATCACTTTAATCGCTCTTTCACATCATTACACATTTTCATTGATCTTTCAACTCCAAAACTGGTTTAACACTATCCTATAATATTTTAGTCATCAATCCAAAGAAAATCCCTATGTACAGTACACTAAATCTCCTCACTCATTTTCCAGCAAATAAGAATAACACTATTATTAACCATTTAGCAGTGAACTAACGGTACACTAAATCTTCTCACTCATTTTCCAGCAAATAAGAATATCACTATTATTAACCATTTAGGAGTGAACTAACGATGCATGCTTCATGTCATGCAGAAACTATGAAATCAGAAGAAGCTTACTTGTTTGAAGCTCCAATCTCTACAAAATCACATAACCCTAATCTCTCATGCACCCACGTACATCAACTCTAATGTTGACAAGGAGGCTTAGTTTTTCTTAAAATAGAAGAAAGAAATATCAGAGTGGAAGTGATGAGAAACAGAGAGAAGCAGGGTTAAACTTATGTGAATATTTGATGAAAAGCTCCCGGTTGGAGAAACTCTGAAGAAAGAAGTTTCGGGAATGATCAGAACAAGGAGAACAGCTAGCCCTTTTAAGGCAATAAAAATCTTATCTGTAGCTATGAAACCTGTCCATTTCTTATCCACTTATCCACTTCCCTTTTTTTTAAAACTCTCTTAAGTATAATTTATACTTAAGTTTATGACTCAGTAACTCTGTTCACAAGTCATAACCTTTTACTCACTTTCAGGTTTTTCCTATAACACATCATTTCGGGTCGACTTTTTGTTTTCTTCTTGACCCCGACACTGAGGTCACTTTGCTACACTTTTCCTCTGTCTCCATTGACACCAAAATCATTCAATTTGGTTATACCAATTCTATCTTATTATAGAACAGAAAGAAGACCAAAAAGATAGAAGATAGCAAAAGACAGAAGGAAGAGGAAAATTGCTATAACTTTCCCTACAGATATCTGATCAAGGTTTTCTTTATATGGTGTAAAAGAGGACTTCAAGATATACAACTTCCATAAAGACCTCGAAGACAAATTTTATCTTTTGAAGGATCAAAGATAGGATAGAAGATAGACGATGAATAGTAACATAGAAGTAGTTTATGAACAGTGACACAGAAGGAGTTTATGAACAGTAACACAGAAAGAGTTTATGAACAGCAACACAGAAGAAGTTTATGATCAGTAACATAGAAGAAGTTTCGATCACTTAGGCAGAAAGCAGACGAATGTAAAAGCAAACGAATGCAAGAAGCAGAAGAAGCACTACGTAGACGAATACCAAAGTAGACGAATGCAATAAGCAGAAGAAGCAATACAGAAGAAGATGACTTACAGAAGATGCATCTTTACCGACGATGCATCCTTACAGAAGAAGATGATTTAGAGAAGATGCATCTTTACAGACGATGCATCCTTACAGAAGAACATGATTTACAGAAGATGCATCTTTACAGACGATGCATCCTTACAGAAGACGATGATGTCATTCAGAAGGAGATGACGTCATCATAGACGAAGTTGGTTTACAGAAGAAGTGAGTTACAGAAGAAGGTATAGAAGGAGATGACTTATAGAAGATGCATCTTTACAGACGATGCATCCTTACAGAAGAAGATGATTTACAGAAGATGCATCTTTACAGACCATGCATCCTTACAGAAGAAGATGACGTCATTCAGAAGGAGATGATGTCATCATAGAAGATACCTCTACACTTCTGATCATCTTCACTTATAAGGATTATAACTTTCTACTCCCCTTCTATAACTCCCATACTAAACATTCTCAGTAACCTTCTTCAACACATTTTTCTTCACTAAGTCCAACCCTGAGATTTTATTTTAGTCTTCCTAATCCATTTCAGTTGAATCATTCGCTATAATCAAAATTCTTAATCTATCTTATTTCTATTCACTATACCCGAAATGTCAATGAGTGTGTGTACAAATTTTCATATGTACAAAGACTCAAATTCACATGCATGTATGCTGACATTCTGCTAAGCATGAAATGCAAATTTTTCCTCTTAAGTCTCTCATTACCATTCTCCCCCTTATTGAAACCGAGGTTATAACCCTTAGTATGGGGACAGGATGCTAAATAACTCGTGTTTCATAACAAAAATTAACACTAGTATTTCTTAAAAGTGAGTTGTTAAGTTGTATTAATTTAACACCATTATTCACAATTCTCAACAACTATACAAATGTTAAGTTATCATTTTGTGCTTATTTTGTATATAAATCTCTTTAATGTATTGAAATTATTATTCAAAATTGATGAATTTGTTTCTTAATTGTTCTCAGATGATTTTCAACACTTAAGAGATGAAATTGAATAAAAAAGATGCAAAGGAAACAAAGATAATTTGAAAATTCCAGATTGGCAGTAAATTCAGTGACTAAGCGTGGGCACTTGCAAGGACAGAAACGATCTGCAGATCTGTTTTTAAATGTAAATCTGTCCACTTTAGATTTTTTATGATTTTGAGAATCAAATTGCATCCTTATTGATGGGGATCAACCACTTAAATATGGGGGATAGATTATTTGCAAAAGATAATGGAAAATGAAGGGAATCAAAGCATAAAAAGGGGGATTGCTACTGTTCACGTCAGCCAACATTAGATAGTTTACGTTTTCTGTAGTTTTTCTTCTTGTTTTTGGTCAGCCATAGTTAGGTCTTTCAATTTCTGTAGTCTTCTTTTTCTGGTTTTTGACAGATAGTTAGGGTAGTTTACATTTCTGCAGTATTTTTATAGGGATTTTCGTATTTTCTAGGAAAAGACTAGGGATGGATACTTTACATTTGGCTATTTCTTTGTTGATTTTCTATTTTGTTATGAGTAGCTAAATTCTTTTTTTTTTGGTTAAGGGAAACTATGTTATCATCTATTATGTATGAGGTGTTCCAATAAAGTTTGCTTTGTTGATGAATATTGAGTGTCTTCCGAATTGCTTTTTATGATTGAATAAGTTGATTTCTAGGATGTGCAACTAGGAATTGATTCGTTAATAGCCAGATTAGTGAAATATGACGTTCATTTTTGCTAATCACAAGTGGCAATTAGGATTACCATTTTTATGTTAGAGTTCGAAATTCTAAGAAGAAACTCATCTCGATTAAATGCATGTCATACATATATTATTTTGTTCATTGGTTTCTAGTTCTTAAAGCTATTACTCAATTGAACTTACAATCGTATCTAAGTTGTTAATTAATAAGAATGCTTAGAATACATATTTCTATTCACTTACACTTAAGAGAAAACATCACCCAATGAATGTTTATTGATGAACTGAATTTTATATCAAGGATCCATATTAGTGTGATAACAACAGTGACCTGAAACGAAGGTTTGTTTACTAAATTTTCAGATATGAATATTTTTGTTAAATTTTAGTTTTTGTTATTTCTAATTTCTTAAATTACGTGAACCAAAACCCCCCATTTGTTTTAGTTTTAAACTCGTATAATTTTTGCCGTTAAAAATTCCTCATAGGAATGATCTCTACTTTCCACTACTACATTAATTTGTATTGCAAGAAGTTGGTTTATTTTTAAATTTGGTTGCATTCGACAATAGTACCAACAAAGTACCCACGATAGAAGATAATTAAAGAAAACACTTAAATGTCTTATGTAATACAACCATCTTTTAGATTTTGGTAACCAATTGCATTAGGCATATTAATTTAGGGGAATAATAATTCTTTAGAAGTCGTGAAATAGACGTTACCCAGGCCAATTTTCGTTGTTAACCAAACTAGAGTCGATTCTGTTTTCTTTTTCAGATGTCCAACGATTTGTACAGGTAAACTGTTAGAGAGCCCGCCAAGCCCACAATCATTCAACCAATCAGTCTAGTGGATGCCATCCTGCTTAATTTGCGTAAACAAATTGTTCTAAATTTGTTGAGATTCCAATTCGACATGTAGCCCTCAAAATCGCATATATCATCTTAATCTCCAAGCCTGTACTTGTGTTTCAACCAAGTTTATTTGTTACCCTTCGAAGCAAGAACTCAAAGTTGAAGAATATGGTTCGTATCATACATCTTAGTTAATGCGATGAATTTATTTGATAGAATTAGTAGTTTTTACAATATCGTAAAGTCATTTGAACCTTTTTCCACTTATCAGAGGATAAATATCAATCACATCTTTAGTTATTTTGTGATTATCATTTAGTTATTAGTTTGTTAGTAATATAAAAGTTAGATTTGATCCTTCTTTCATATTCCTAAGTTGGTATCAAAGCTATTCATTACGGCTAATTCACAGGTTACATCTACCTCTTCATCTTCTCAATCTTCTATTTCTATATCTACAACTTCTTCAACACTCTCAAATCATTTTTTGCCAACAATTTCTAGAATTTGTATGGAATATTTAATGGAACTGAAGCTGCACTACCAAAAAAGATTGTTAATCATGCGGCCAATCTACCTGAAATTTGTAGAGCATACATTGCTTGGTGTAACAAAGATCAGCTCTTGTTTTCATGGTTTTCATATTCCATCAATGAAGAGATACATCCTCATCCAATTGGTTTTAAATCGTCAGCTAAAGTTTCGGCAGTATTAGCATCTGCCTATAGGGCTGTAAGTCATGCTCAACTTTCCCAACTTCACTTAGAACTGTATAATCTCTAAAGGATGACAAGTATATTTCAGACTATTTGTTTCAAGCGAAAGCTATTACTGATCCTCTAGCTTTAGCTGGCCAGGGCCGAATTTAGTGCCATTTGTTGGTTTATGCCCTACAGCCAATCACTTTGGTTGTAGTTTAGTGACAAATTATTTAAAGGCATTATTTATC
>JAOTAY010000191.1:13556617-13572059 GCA_025629805.1 Erythroxylum baracoense
ATGGGTATATATATCTAATGAGATACAAGTCTGAAGCATTTGAAATGTTCAAACAATTTAGACATGAAGTAGAGAAATAGCTCTATAAAAGTGTCAAGACACTTTGATTAGATCAAGGAGTTGAATACTTAAACAAGGAGTTTCTAAGTTATCTTAGGGATAATGGGATTGTATCCTAGTGGACTCCACCTTACACACCGCAACATAATGGTGTAGCTGAAAGGAGAAACTGAATCTTAGTGGACATGGTAAGGTCGATGATGGGCTTAGCAGATTTACTGAAATCCTTTTAGGGTTATGCACTCGAGACTACTATTTTTGTAATAAAATAGTCCCTTCAAAAGCAGTTAATGTTACTCCATATGAGATATGGACTAACATGAAACCCTATCTTCCTCATATAAAAGTTTGGGGTTGTCCAGTATACATGAAGCGAATTCAATAAGACAAGCTTGAAGTGAAATCTGATAAATGTTTGTTTGTAGGATATCCTAAGGAAACAATTGGATATCAATTCTACAATGTTTTAGAGCAAAAAGTGTTTGTCTCAAAGCATATTGTCTTTTTAGAGAAAGAGTTTCTTCTAAGACAAGACAGTGGGAGCAAAATTGAACTTGATGAAGTTCATGATGCTCAAACAGATGCAGATCAACTGTCTGAACCTAAGATTGTTGTTCATAAAGATGTGACAATAGTTGAACCTTCTGACACACAAAATATTCGTAGGTCAAGTAGGATACGTAATGTTCCAAAGAGATATGGATTTCTTATAAGTGAATATAATGATATATTGCTCATAGAGGATGATGAGCCTACAACCTATGAATAAGCTCTGAAGAGTTCAGAATCTGATAAATGGCTTCAAGCCATGAAGTCCAAAATGGATTCCATGTTTGAAAACCAAGTATGGACTTTGGTTGACCCAGCCGAAGGGCTAAAACCCATAAGGAGTAAGTGGATTTCAAGAACAAAATCGATATGGATGGTAATGTGATTACTTATAAAGTGAGGCTAGTCGTTAAACGTTATTCTCAAAGACAAGGATTTGACTATGACAAGACATTTAGCCCCGTAGCTATGCTTAAATCCATTAGAATACTCCTAACCATTGCTACTCTTTATGATTATGAGATATGGAAAATGGATGTGAAGATGGCTTTCCTGAATGGAAACCTAACCGAGGATGTGTATATGATACAACCTGAGGCTTCATATCCAAAGATGGAGAAAAGGTATGAAAGCTTTAGAAATCTATTTATGGATTGAAGCAAGCATCTAGGAGTTGGAACATCCTATTTGATGTGATAATCAAAGAGTTTGGTTTCTTACAAAATTTGGATGAACCTTGTGTGTACAAGAAGGTTAGTGGGAGTGTTATCATATTCCTTGTGTTATATGTGGATGACATATTACTAATAGGAAATAATGTCTCAAGTTTGCAATCTATCAAAATTTGAATATCCCGAAATTTCTCCATGAAAGAACTTGGAGAAGCAACTTAAATATTGGGAATAAAGATCTATAGAGATAGATTAAGAAAGTTGCCAGGTCTTTTACAGTCTATATATATAGATAAAGTGCTAAATAGGTTTAATGTAGAGCAGTCTAAGAGAGGGTTTCTTCCCACGACTCATGGTATAAAACTCTTGAAATTTATGTGTCCCAAAATGAAAGATGAGAGGACTCGCATGAGTCTGATCCTGTATGCTTCTGCAATATGATCAATCATGTATACTATGTTATGTACTAGATTAGATATATCATATGCTCTAAGTGTTACGAGCAAATATCAATCGGATCCTTGTGAGTGTCACTGGGTGGCTGTCAAGAATATCCTAAATTACTTAAGAAGGACTAAGGATGTATTCTTGGTATATGGAGATGGAAATCTTATATTGGGCGGGCATATAGATTTTAGTTTTCAATCTGACCAAGATGACTCTAAATCCCAGTCAGGTTACATTTTCACACTGAATGGTGGAGCAGTCAGTTGGAAAAGTTCCAAACACAAGACGAATGTAGATTCAACAACTGAATCAAAGTACATTACAGCTGCGGAAGCGGCAAAAGAAGCTGTTTGGATCAAGAAGTTTGTTATGGAACTCAGACCTTAGTTCTAAGCATTATAGACCCAATACTATTGTATTCTTATAATAATGGGGCTATTGCTCAATCCAAAGAACTAAGGTCTCATCAGAGGTCCAAGCACATACTTAGGAGATATCACCTAATAAAGGAGATCATTGATAGAGGTGATGTGAAGATTGAGAGAGTCCCTACAGATCAAACATTGTTTATCCTTTAACTAAGCCACTTCCTCAAATAAGATTTGATTCAAGTGTACTCGCCTATGGTATTAGATACAAAGGCAATTGGCTTTAATGCAAGTGGGAGATTGTTAGAGAAATGCTCTAAAGGCAATCGCTTTTAGCACTTTTGTATAAACTTTATTTTGATTAATAAAGTGAAAGGCAATTTTCATTAATTTGATATTCATATTTATGAATTTATGTCGATCTTAAATCGAGTTAATGAAGTCCATGATATAAAACATAGCATAAAGGAAATCATGATGATATCATGATAATGAGATTCCTATCATGTGTAATTATGTTAATATCTAAATTATCCCTAGTCATAGGTTAATGAGACAGGACATTGTTAATCTAGATACACTAGCACATGTTTTGCTCTTTGATTTGATCAAGTAGTGGATCTTATAAATTGTAAGCATGAAATGATTAGAGTTAACATGTGAATGTTTACTAAAAGTAGTAAGTACATCGGATGACCTACTATGAGATTATCATATGGATGATCTATCAAATGTTAGTGATTAATCTCATCATAGCAATAGTGCAAATATCCTTAAACTTAGGGTACTCAAGGATATCTTGGATACTGATCCTGTTCTTTGGCACCATTCCTTATTGCCTCAAGATGAGGTCGCTCATAGGGTGATGATTGGGTACAGCTATTGGTATTCAAAGGTAAATGGGTAGCCAATAACGAATTCACCACTCCTAATAAAAGGGGATGATACCCACAGCCTCTTATCAGGGTGATTACTCAAGAATCTCTGGACAGAGTAGAAGTGTCATAAAGAGAGTCTTTAATGACATAAAGATTAATGAGATTCCCAAGGCGAGAACTAATATCACTTGGACTAGATATGACGTAGTCAGTCTAGTAGAAGTTGAAACGTGGCCCATACTCCAAACCAAGTAAGGTATAGAATGGTGAAAGGACAAATTGCACGATAATTGCCTATGGAAAGGTCTTATGTCAGCTAATTGACTATCAAAGAGTGTACCACTTACTTTCCAATAAATTGGTGTCAAGAAACCATTCATGAATTGCTCGGATTAAAAGATAATTCAAGTGGCCAAAAATCAGGAACCTAAAGGGTCACATGCTTAGAAGATTGAGGGAATGTTTGGGGATAATATCGTGATATGATCGTGGTAAGAAATGTTAAAAAGGAATGGACGAGGCAAATTTTGCATAGATGTCTAAGGTGGAGTCACAATTGTGACCAGCTAAGTCACGATTATGACCCACTAATTCCTGCAACATATATAAGTGATTTCTCATCACTTAAATTTGGAGATTAATAGCTAGGGAATCCAAAAATGTTCTAGACATTTAGAGGGAGAATTTCTTTGCATGTCAAGCAAGGGTTGCTTGATGTTTATTGCATATGATATAATTCTCTTCTATCCTTCCTATTGAGCATCCTACTTGTGTTTCCATCTTGTTTGATGCTTAAACCTTCCCTACACACTATATTTCTTCATCTTTGCATGTTCTTCACTAGCCGTTGAAGGTGTTTGGTGTTTTCCATAACCCAAACAAGGAGAAGATTCAAGAAAAGAGGAGCATTTGCAAGGTACATATGCTGTAATTTCATGTTCTTACATTCTGTTTATACATACATATGGATTCTGGGTTCATAGGGATATCATGGGAGTTGGAATTTTGATTTTGACACTTCTGCGACCTTGTTATGCATGTGATACATAATCCCGGGCCTCTCCAAAATTAAATACCAAAAAATAAAAAAACTCTTAAGTAAACAAATTAAAAATACGATATATTAAGCATTTATCAAAACTCCCCCATACTAAAGAATTTGCTTGTCCTCAAGAAAATCAATTTTATTACTCTCAACTTAATAAGAAACAACTCTAGGAAAGCATTAAACAAATCAAATATATCCATCAAGATTCTTCATTATTAATTCAATTGCAAAGTTCATTCAATTATTAAAAACTTAGTTACTTGCATCAAATTATAAATCAATCCAATTCCCTACATAATTCTTTAAATTTCAACTCAATTCACACCAATCCACTTAATGTATAAAGTGAAAATAAAGAAGAGAAATGTTAAAACCTTTAAACATTTTTGTACCCTGTATTAAAAACAAAACACTAAATTTAAATAATATAAGTGCATTTAAAAACTTGTTCAAAAAGTCAAATAGCCTTGTAACTAAAGAGTAAACACCTTGTCATAAATATTCCTATTTACTCAACTAGGTCATTATCGCAAATGGTTACCAGTACCAATCTTTAACATTGACTTTTTTATTGGTACAAAGTCAGCCAAGTGAATATTTATATTCATTTATTCTCGTACTACTACTTTTTTTTCTCTTTTATAATTAGGGTAAAGTATCATAATGCAAATTAAGTATCAATTCTCAAAATTAATAAACTAAATGAAATCAACTTAATCATTAAAACTCATAAATATTTGCCTAAACAAATCCAATCACAACCACAACTAAACTCATAATGAATCATCTTGATCAACTTCCTCTTTATCAAAAACTCTTAAATTAATCATTACTAAGCTAATTATAACAAAATTGACAAGCTTGACTGCCATTTCCTTCCCCTACTCTTAAATTATACACTGTCCTCAATATAAAAAATATGTAAAAACAATGAAAAATATGAAAATAAAGGAGGGGGCGGGGAGAACCGGTAGTCCTGTGATAGAAAAAGATTTTCATCCTTATCTAATATTATTAACATCCATCCCTTACTGGTGTAACCTTTTCTACTCTAAAGTAAACAGTGATGATGTCTTCATAGCTTGTGGGATTCCATCAAATCTTAAGTACAAAATTAAGACCATTAAACTAAAACTATGACAATAAATAAAATACTAATGAAAATCTTACAAATTACTCAATCAAAACAAAAACATATAATTGTTGGGTTGGCTCCCAACTAGCACTTCTTTATGAATATTTTAGTTGGACTTCTCAGCAAGTCCAGCAACTTACTTCCACTTTTTTCTCCACATAATGGTTCACTAGGCCACAAATAGGTCTTATGTTGTAAGATAATAAGGACATAAGTTATTAATTAATAAAACCAAGTAAATCCAGTAATGCCCTTTTTAGAATGTCAATATAATGAGGAATAATAAAATCCTCTAGATCTTTGATTGACTCTGGTAGTTTTTCTATAAGAATTAGGAGCCCCTCGTACTTAAGATGAATGCCTTGATATCATTCTTATTTGCTCATGCTCTTTCTCCTCTACCTTCTCTTCTTCTTTCTCTTTTTGAACAACTATTTTCTCCTTTCCTTTAACCTCTAGGTCTTCTCCATTATGTAAAGTTATTGTATTCACATGTTCTCTCAAATTCAGTGCCATATATCTGGATAAAATACCTAGCTTTTTGATTTTATAAAGGGCAACCTCATTTGAAGCAATGAATTTCATAAGGGAATCCTCAAGACATTGATATTCCTTTTATTGATGTTATTGTAGAAATTCATATGAAGCGTAATTATTCCATACATAATCGTAATAATTGCTCCACTCTAGATTATAAGTATTCTCGTATATAGAGTTTTGAGGCTAGTTCTCCACGTAATTTGGATGCTTTCATCTATAGTATGGTGGATGACATTCGTGATTGGGGAGGTTACCCTACAAATGTCATTACATGTCATAGATATTTAGTGAGCTTTTGAATACATATCACTATATCTCTCGTTCCAAGCTTCCGTAACTGTCATAAATGATGGTATACCATAGTCAAAGTTTTAGATTTCATACCATACCGACTGAAAAATGGTATGAAACCATCGTATTTCATATCAACTGATGGTACTCATCGGTATTTAAAATAATAGGCAAATATCGACTAGTACTACGAAATTCAATTAATTTAGGAACCTAAATGTAAAAAAACATTATAAATTGAAATGCAGCAGATAACTTTGGGCAAAAGTAATCACTTAGACGAGAAGCCACAACAGGCCTCGTCAGTAGTTGTCGCGGCCCCTGCTTGTTGTGTTCGAAGATAGTAGGCTCCCCGCAGCCTGCTGCAGTTCCCTACTAGCCAACAACCCCCCACAACCCCTGCCTGTAACTACAGTAGCCTTTCAAGTTTTTTAATTTTTCTCTTATCTCTTCCTTTATTTCCCAATCCACTGTCATCCTTTGTCCACTTCTACCCTCCAACTCTGCTTTAAGCTCCTCCATAGCCATCTTTGGCCTTATAAACTCAAAAAGTAGAATTCCAAGTCTCCCATTTATATGGTTTATCTCTGTTGCAATCTTGTTGTTAAGATCATAAAAGTTGATCCGAAGAACAAAAATCCTTCATACCCTCCTCTTAAAAAATTAGATCCAAGCCAACAATACACCAACCCATATAATAAGATCATTAAAAGCAAAGAGCTAACATTTCTCGTGACATATAGAACCCCTTTAAAACCATTGAATCCTTTGAGTTTTGATTCAATCCCAACCTTCTCATCAAAACACAGCGATAGAGGTTAAATTCTCGTTTCCATTATGGCTCTATTCTCTTTTCCAATCCCAGAGTCTCTCTTCAACATCGAGAAATTGCTCGAATTACCTAAGTTGTGATCTTTTTATGTGAAAAAAGTTTTGCTTTCAAATATTAGTGGCTTTTATAGGAAGTATAATCAATAACAGAATTTGGATTGTGTGTGTGATGTTGGAGGCTTGTGGATGTGATTATGGATGATCTGTAAAATGTGAATTATAAAGGATTACTTTGCAATTTTAAAAAAAAAGTTAGGGACTACTTTATAAATAAACGTTTACCTAAAATGTACCTAGTATTCACCGATACTAATCTAGTACCATACCACAACCAAATTTGGTATTGATACTGATATGATATTCATAATATTGATTATATTCCCCTTATGAAGTCCTCTCCATCCTTCGATTGTGTTTAGTGGCTATGACAATAAGTCCAAAATCCTAAAAATAAGCCACAAACATAAAATCAAGAAAGAGATCTCTATGGATGAATAAATAAATATAATATAATATAAAATAAAAGGAAAATATGAAAAATGGCTAGATTAAAAAAAATCAAGTTTTCTTAATATCTTAGTCTTTGACAATGCTGTCAAAAACTTGATGATGTGATTTAGTTTTAACGAAAGCACACGATGTAATAGTAGGTAGCACTGGTGAGTATAGAGCGATTCCACTAGGACTAAAATTACTAGTAATTACCATCTTTCTATTATCTAATCTAACAAATTATGGTGTGCATGATTTATAAAATTCAAAATTAAAACAATAATCTAAAATAAATCAACATATTTGACTAACTAGAACAAAGATTGAATTAAGAAACATTTAAAGAAAATAGTGGTACCTGGAACTCAAATCCTCGTGGAACTTGTCATGAAATCATGATTTCACTAATCAATTCAATATATAGTTCATTAGACCATGCAAATTCTTCAATTATGCTAATATCTTTCTTAGGACTATTAACACATATGCATGTGTTAATTAACTGAAATCTTTTTCTAGTTAAAATCTATATAATTGCATTAATCAATTTATGAATTTTACTATTAGGTTTGAAATTCAAAATATATCGATCTATATCTAGGTTTGTATGCAACTCCTTTCAATTATGCTAGATATATTCATAAATTGAATTTCTCGATTTTAATTGTATGAAATCACACATGAATCAATATACATTGAATTATTGGTAAATGATAAATTTTCATAAGCTAATTGGTATTGAACAGGGATGTTGAACTAGCACCAATCTCGTATTGGTTAGAAAGATTTCCAAGTCAGAAATAAATTGACGTTGTTGTCAATTGTGGGACAAACATTAAGTCAATTTCCAAGGATGAGCAGAAATATAATTTCAATGTCGTTAAGCATTTATGAAAATAGAGTTCCAGTGACTTTAGAATTATGTAAAAAGAAAGTTTTAATGTATTTAAACTTCTAACATTTAACCATAGACTATAAATATCTTAATAAGAATTATGTAAGGTAGAATTTTTAGAAGATAGAGAAAATTGATGTAATATATTCTTCTTGTATTGTCCGTCCAAAAGGGAAAAAAAAAAAGAGTTAATATTTTTACTTATATAATTAGTCGAATCACAAAAATTCTTATATTTTTACTTGATATTTTCTTACATGGTTTTTGCTTGCGCTGCAATTGACATTTGAATAATTGGTATCTTAACAAATGTCGTTGATGCGTATGTTAATACACAAAAATTGTTTATTCGCAAGACGCATTCAGTGTCACTTGGACACCAATTACAAGTACAAGATGATTGGACTAGGGTCCAGTTCTAGAATGGTAAATGCATATATTCGGGCTCCCCGTTGAATATGGCTGCATTAATAACTGGCCCATTAAAATCTGACACAACAACACAGAGAAGATCCTTGGTTTTTACTTCTTTCTGTCGAGGCCAACCACTCAAGTTAACTACTAATGTTCCATGAGAATAACTCTGTCTGTCTTAATGCTGGTTGGATTGAATTCGTGGCAGACTCAAACTTAACCCAAAGCTAAAAACACAAAACAGGATTTGAATTGATCCAACTCAATAAGACCCAACCATATCCACTTGACCCACTATTAAAAAAAAATGGACTCGTACTTACAAAATCTGACCCGAGTAATGACCCATATTACCATGTGAAATATTCAGTTTTTTTATGCTTATTTTCTTATCCATATCATGCGTAAAGAAATCTAAAGTCTTGGGTGCAACGCATCGTATAGATCCTTTAAAAGAAAATGATGTCACGCGAATCGTGTCGAAGCATGTCACCGGAAAGTGAAAATTTGTTGTGGCCACTTGGTCGCCAGAGAGACACACCAAAGTGGACGACAAAAGTGGTTATATACATGATCATAATCGTCATCATCAACAACCTCATAAAACCAAATTACTTTTTAAGGTCGGGGCATTAGCTAGGGGAGGGGACCCCACCAAATTCCTACATGAAACCAATGGACTTGATATTAATCATGGTTTAGCTTATAATTTCAATCTCTATGATTGTAGTCTGCATGATCTCCAGCATTAATCATTCTCTAATGTCAGTTCCAGGAGGATTCATAACATGGCTTCCCATTATTTTTCAGTGAGCATTTTCCTTTCACCTCCTGACGATGTCGGGGTTTTGTCGCACACATTCGCCCATCCACGTGCGGTGGGCCATGATTTCTCTTCCTTTTTAATATGCTATGCTAAGTTTTTGCTTTTTCCTTCAAAAAAATCCACATACACCACCACAATTTGGTTGGCAAAATTAAAATATAACTTTTGTCAGGCAATGACCAAAAGGAAATTTATCGATATTTAAATCACAATAAAGTATATATGCTTTAATAATTATCTATCTGCCAACACAATCCATAAGATCGAATTGATAATAATAATTCAACATTTGCCAGTAAAAGATAGTAGCATTGTTTTTATGCTTTGTAACATAATTTATCAGTAGATTCTGAGAGCGATTCGGTTGTTTTTCTTTTGTTACAAGGGACTTGAATTTAAAGATATATTAGAGGGGAGTATATAGATGAGTGTCTTTTATCTTTTTCTTGTTTTCTTCCTTACAAATGTTAGGCTTATGTTTATTGTGTAGACGGAAATATTTCTTTCCGGTTAGATTCAAAACCTGGAATCTTTCTTGCCCGCAACGAATCTTTCCTTGTCCACGTCAACATGTCAGTAGAAGATTTCTACACGAGAACAAAAGAAAAGATTTAGATCTGATGGGAAAATCAATTTCAATGCTAAAGAACGGCACAATGTATCGAGCGAAACCAGACAAAAAGATGGTAGGAAGGCATTAAGCGAACAACAAGGATTCCTCACATACGGGCTAAGTATGTGTAGGTAATTAATTAAGTAGGCTTTGTCCCCTAGTTTTCAAGCAATAAGCAAAGAGAACGCCCTCTAAATCAAAAGATACCAAATGGACCACACACCAATAACGATACCTTTTGCTGTTGTACCCTTCTTTGTCAACGGAAAGAGAACAGCAACTTTATTAACTTTGGACATAAGATAGTCGATTAGAAAAATGATTAGAGTGGAGGTAAAGAAAGTCCAAATGTGCTGCAGTGTTAGAGCAAAAGATGCTAGATTTGGAGGACAATAATAAAGTTGGGTTATGTCTAAGGGACAAAGAAAACGAACCGCAAGTATTGGAGGGGAATTTGGCCGGCAATATCAATCAGCATTCACATGTAAACTAAGCACAAATAGTTGTGTTTTTAAAATTGGGTTGGATGAGATTTCGGTATAAACTCCCTCCAATGGGAAAGGCTGCAAGCTTAGCTACTGGTTCCTACTTCCTATAAATGGGAATCTACCCCACCCCCTTCTACATGGAGTGGTAATCCGACGAAAGCCTAGCCATGTACAATGAGTTTTCGTACTAGGTTAAACACCTCCTTCATCGGTGCATCCCTATTATTATATTCTCCAATATATATTATCTTTGGTTCACTTCAGTTTCCTTTGAAGATTCTTCAAGTTAGAAACTGCTGTGTTTGTAGAATCTTCAGTTTCCTCTTGCCACTAAAAGTTATTTTTTCTATAAGAAAATATCACGGTCAGGGTCAATCTACTAAAAATTTTATCCTAAGCAAAGAGAGCCCAATCGAGCATCCGGCTTGACCCAGCAACAATGGATTTATTTACATCAGTATTGAAAACGTTTCCTCCCTTTGGTATATCAAAAGTTTGGAAACATCTTTTCCTTTCAGTATATCTAAAAGTTTGCAAATGTCATCATCTACTCTGACATTTTTTGTGTGTGGTATCTTGAATTAAATAGCTGGGGGAGTACGCTTAAAACTTTCAAGTAAAACCTAATAGTTTTGTCAGCAATGCTTTCCGAATCAACTAAACAGGCACAAAAACGTATGATAGATTCCATTCTACAAGATTTTTAAATACGAAGAATTGTGAATTCTTTTGTGAGACACATTGTCTGTGAGTCTATCAAATACAGTCTCTTTAGCAATAAAATTGTGTACTGTCAAACTTTTCTCGCCTCAAAGAGATTTCAACTAGATGTTAATGATGATGATGATGATGGGAATCGTTCTGTAGTTTTATATAATTTAGCTAAAACATATGAACTAATAATTATATATAATTTAAAATTTATTTAATACACGTTTAAAAATAGTGATTATGAATTTATTAACAACAAATTTATTTTTTGAAACAAGAGTTTGGCATATTTATGGTCAAATCTGAACATAAACCTTAGCTCTGAAATAAGTGGGATGGGAGAATGGAGATCTTCCAAATATGTGAAATAGAAAGTATCACATTACAATATGAGATCAATCTCTTTACATGCTCGTTTATCTGACAAGAAAGTTGAAATTTTATTCCCTCCGTAAAATCAAGATAAATCACTTTCTTTGTTTCATGAATCAATTAATTATGACAATTCCCCCTACCCAAAAATACCATTTTCATTATCGCAGCGCGTAGTAGCATAAGGTAAAAGACCCTTAAAGTAATAACTAAAACATTGTTTTTCAACGAGTCAGCTTGTGGTAAGAGCTTAAAGACAACCATCTTTTAACAAAGAGAAGATGTATTCAGATTCCTTGTGATTTTTCTGTTGCTCTAAGTCTCCGTTGTCGAGCACTGAGTGAGTGATGGAGCCACAGATAAACTGGAAATGGTCATTCATAATCACTAATTAGTCCAACAAACTCCGGACATGAGTGACTTGTGGAACAATATATCACTTCAATTTTGTTAAAAAAAATCTTGAACTTATATTATGTTGGATATAGATTAAATAAGTAACATGAAATGAGTGATTTAATACTTCTAAAAAAACTTAAATGCATATCATATTCAATGTTTTCGTCACATTTTTATTAGAAAATTTGGCCGGACTATTTATTTTTTAATCACTTTTTTATTTTCTTATATTGATCCAATCATTACGTCGACGACTAATTGGATTGACGTTAAACTCATTGGAAATAAGTAAATTGATCTTAATTTTTTCCCTCGAGTCTATCTATAGTATAAATATGTCATTTAAAAATAACTTAAGTTTAAATATGATAATTTACATTTTCATCAACTTTAACCTGATTAAGTGTTAAAAAATGGAACTTTCCCATAATTTAAGTAATTTACAAATTAATCTTTAATTTTTTTAAAAAATTCTTCATAATTTTTTAAGAATTTTGTTATAAATTAATGCAAACAAACGTGTAATGAATAGTACATATTAACCAATTAAATGTTACAGAGATGACGATTGAACTAACACCTTAAATTTGAGTCGAGTTTAATTAGTTTATATCAAATTTAAGAGTTATAATATTTGATTGCTTAATATATAATATCCATGTTAAGTATATTTTTATATGTAATGTTCATTTTACACATATTTTGTTGTTATTTAAAAAAATTTAAAGCAAGAGATTTTTTTTAAAATTGCAAACCATAAAAAATTTTAAAATTGCTTATCATACAAGGATCCCTTTGCCTTTAATCCTGAAACTAATAAACCTTACGATTGAATGAATGAAAAGAAAATCAGGTTTGTAAATTGTGATTATTTCTTCCATGTTATATGAGATCTTGCGAGGATCTGTTGTACCCATCCACCGGCGTTGGCACTTTGTGAGTCTCTTCCACAGTCATTGTCCCTCTGAGCAATTTAAGTGGAACCTCACGTGTAATGCCTGTCATACCCATTCGTGTGGACTGTGGAGATTATGAGATGTTGGAAATTGCACACAAAAACATGACAAAAGCAAGTACATTTTTGTCACAGTCTTAGCCCACACGTGCGACCCAGACCTCGTGTCTCGTGGCTGACCGTTTCTTTTGAGTTTTGAGTACTGTCCTGTCTATCGACGGATGATGTCAGCGAGCGAAAGCTTGATGCTTCTCGTAGCCTTATCAAACTACACATTGTATGTAGTTTGGTTAAGGACGACATTTATCAAGAAATCATATTTTCGTTTTTTGTTGTATTAAGAAATACAGGAATTTTATAATTTATTTGATTAGAAGATTATATGTGGAGGACAACTGATGGACCCCAACAAAACCTTAATATCTAAGAAAATGCCAAAGAAGATTGAGGTAGAATCTACCCGTACAGATTTTGCGCGACACAGAGAGACCAGGAAGGAAAGTATGAAACGCAAGGTGGATGTCTACAGTAACTTTCATATTTATAGAATTATTAGAATCGCATAATTTTAAAAAATTGATACTATATAAGGAGAAGATTGGTGCATACTATATAGAATTAGATTATCATTCTCTGGATCTTATAATAATTTTCCCTACATTAAATTAAGAGATCGTTGTAAGTGCAGAGTGCAGACAAAATGAGAGTTATTTTGTCCGCTGAATACTATCAATTGATAGATTAACGGCTAATTCGTGCCCAAATCTAATATAAAAACATAAATCCAATTTGAAAGAACTAGTTTAGTGGAGATTCGATCTTTAATTCTGAAAGTTGTGCAAGAGTTTAAATGAAGACCATATTTATTTGAATTAAAACTGCTGGTTATGCAATAATATAGAAAACGACTAAGATAAAAGAATTGTAACTTAAAGTACTCTAATATATATTATGTTTAGAAAATACAAAACCAAGGAAAGTTCATACATAGAAGAAACATGAATAGAGAATATATATTTTTCAAACATAAGAAATTGAGTACGCACTTGTTTTTTTAATTAAATTTTTATACATGATATTTTAATTTATAAGGGGATTGATGTGCATGTTTAGAAACAATCTCTCTTAATCCATAGAATAATACCATCATAGTAAAATTAATGATGCATGATTTTACTATATCACAAACTAATTATATTAAATCCTAAAATATTTAATGGTTGTAACGAATTTGGCAAATGGAGAATATAAAGTGAAAAACGTGACATGTATGTTGCAAGCAAATGCAGTTATTAGAAAAGAAGGGGAAAGATAAAACAGAAAGTGGGATAATCAAACGAATTTTGGTCCCCTTTATACAGGAGCGTTAAATAGGATGTAAGATTTGATAAGATCGTGTGGTCCTTTAACAACCTTTAATAATAGGGGCACAATAATTTTTTTTAAAAAATTAAGTTGAATGTGGACCTTACCCCTAAACTGATATGAAGAAGTAAATTGTAAAAAAAAATGTCTGCAAATTCAATTAAACAGTAATTTGCTGCTAAATCAAAATATTAAAAAAGTGATTGGTTTGAAATTTTGTATTTATTTGTTTTTCTTCATCAACATTGGTTTAAAAAGAAACGGAAATGAAGAAAAGGGAATGAAAATAATTAGTTAAATGTAAAACAATATATCCATTATATGAACGGCTTTCAGGTCTTGGTTAACTTCTGAAATTAGGTTTATTATTAATGGAAAGGCTATAGGATCTCTGGCTAATGTCAGTTTACAATATATTGTCGGCAGGGCAACGCCAATGTCCCTACCCATATGAAGCAAGTAATCCTCGTGGCCTAGGCTAAGCAAGTAATGGAGGTGACTTAGCCTTTTCCATTTTCGACGACAAACACCTTTCACTTATCACGTAAAGGAAGGCATCAAAGAGAGCACGGGACTGTACCAAACTCGGCTTCTCATTCATTACCCGTTTGACAAATTCAAATGTCAAGTAGGCAAAAAGCAGTCTTCCACTCTAGTCTTGAATGACCAGAAAAAAGACGCTCTGATCTACCCGCAGGAATGAAATCAAATGGTATTTTGGAAGCAGTCTTCCACTCTAGTCTTGAATGACCAGAAAAAAGATGCTTCGATCTTCCCGCAGGAATGAAGTCAAATGGTATTTTTGTAACACCCCATTACTCTAGGGTACGCATCGGGACGTCCGTAGGTCATTCCGATACATATCCTAGAATAAGGGAGCGTTACGTGCGATCACTACAGAACTCCACATAACATCACATACATTTAAATAATAAAACCATTAATTGTAAATCACAAGATTTTTAAAACCAAAATCTTCCTCTTTTCATTACTCAAAACAACAGTTTTATACATCGAATGTACAGTCTGTACATACAGAAAACCTAATACAGATACTATGAAAGAGGAAGAAATACAACTCCTAACTAGGTCAT
>JAOTAY010000191.1:13581622-13599935 GCA_025629805.1 Erythroxylum baracoense
TTAATAAGTTAATAGTTGTAGTTAAAATTATGAATTACATTAATTACAAATTTTTAATTTACTTAAGTTATTTATTAATTATTATAAGATAGAATTGATAATTAATTATAGTAACATATAAGTGATTAATTATGATAATAAAATAAAGTTATTGAGATGTATATAATTGTATGATTAATTAGGACATTTAATTAAAAATTTATATAATTAATTATATTTCTAATTAATTATGTTTATAATGGTGGGCAGGCCATGGGTCGGGCCGGTCCGACCGGCCCACGGTCCTCCCCCTTCCTGGCCCTTGACCCGTGATGCACGGGCCATGGTCCAGCCCGCCATTGGCTATATCTACTTGGCCCATGGGTCGGCTCTACTATAAAGGAACTCTTTTAGTACATTAAAGTGGGCTACTGCTTTCACATACAAGGTCAGGACACATCATCAGAGAAAATTTTCCGTCGTTTAAATGCTAACGGCTCCTTGATATATTTTTTGCCATCAAGGAGGGAACCCTCTACTCCTTCCCTGTTCTCAAATTATCGTATTCATCTAATTTTTACGAATCCTGGTTGAATTTTTATAAAATAGATTAGGCACGAAATAATTAACCGGTGATCTGGTCTCCATTATAGAACGTCCATAGTACATGCCCCGACATTTCAATACACCACACCGGATCGAGCCTCTCCGCCAAAGATAGGACGTATAATGGCAAAAGAAGAAGCATTAGGAGAAGCTGAGACCTAATGCCGACACAACCCAACCCCTACCGACCAGATAACGAACTACATAACCAATCATCACGTTCGAACTAAGTCGATACATATTGCATGAACTCATAATCACACTCAATCATAACCATGGTTTCAGGCGACAAAACCACCTCCAGATCCACGCTTCCACCACCTTCCCGCCCAGGAAAAGCAGAGATTTTACCGTCGAACTTATTTGCCGCACCACTCCTAACTGCCAAGGGTCGGCCCCACCCGAAATCAGTATCATACATTGGGAATCTTGGAGAGCTGCCCATGGCGATTGATGCGCCGTCGAAGTTCCCTAGTGGGAAACACCTTGGACTTTCCTCCCAATCTTCCACAGCACGGCGCACCGCAGCCTCCTCGTGGGCCACCACATTCTTATTTAATTGCTCAGCACACCATTTCAGATCCCGACATAATACGTCACTAACCGACGCGTGGGTTGATATGCTCTGAATCGCGTTCCCGAAATATAAAGGATCGAGCTTTGGGTTTAAACGGTTACGACAATTTACGGCCATCCTAAACGTGGTCGTTGTAGGAGGGTTTAATTTCCGGGCACGTGTCACGGCCTGCCATAGGAGTGCGCAGAGAGACTGAAACGACGAAATCTCCCGCACAGTTTCGCTCACTTGCGGTTTAGAAACTGCGGTCTTGAACAAATTTTCTAGAATTGTAGCTGCCTTTCCATTAGTAAAGTGATCGGTATGGTTGCTATGTTTACCCAACAATTCGACGGCGTCACTGATGGTGTTATCTGTCACTTTTCTGCTATTAACTCTGGATTTTAGCTTCAATATCGATTCTCTACTAAAACTAAAGATTCTCTCACTAAGTGGCTCGTTTTCGTTGAAAGTCACTTTTGGACCACCCTCGGGGACTTTAAGGACTGCTTGGGATATGAGGAACGAGCTTCGGGAAAAGTTTGGTTGACGAGATATTTTCTTGATTCCTCTAGAGAATTCAGCGAAAGTGTTAAAGAAGTTCCAGAAAGAAGTCCCATCTATGACGGCGTGATTCACTGCACAGCCGATAAACAAACCGTCAGCTAGCTCCGTCACCTGAACAGCCATAAGCGGTGTATAATGGCCACTATAACTAACAGTACGGTCAAGAGCGAAGAAGCTCTTAATGCAGGCTGGGACGTGAGTTGGCGAGAGAATGTCATAAACATGAAGATGGGTGGCATTGGCGTGAATGAAATCGACCCCTTTGTCGTTGCAGTTTATGTAAACGTAGCCATCAGAGTCAGTCGTCAAACGACCAGCTAGAGGAGGGAAGTGAGTAAGTGTTTGCGAGAGGGAATGCTTGAGGAGGGAAATGAAATATTTGATGGAGATAGGTGGGCAACTGAAAAGAGCACCCTTCTGGATGTAGTGGCAAGAGAGCATAGGAAGGTCGAAGACCGAGAGCTTGAGGTCTCCCATAGTTGATTTCTGATGGGGAAAGACAGTGCATCTGGAGACCAAAGTTAGAGAATGAACAGGAAGCATTCTGGGTGTTTTGTTGGTTTCGCCTCAAAACGAACAATCCTTGGCTAAGTTTGGTTACTTCGAATATGCGAATGAAAGGAATGAGTCTTGAACAGCGAAGAGGATGGGATACTTATAGGGAAGGAGGTGGATTTTTATGGTACTATCCGCTAATACTGTAATGTGGTCTTGTGGTTTCTTTTGTTTTACCTTTTTCTTTTTCGGATAATGATCAAAATGGAGTAGCGATATATTTCTTCGTGAGTATGCTTTTGTTTTTTCCCCCAACCACTCAAGAGTGAAAGTTTTCATACTGTAAAAAAAACAAAAGGAATAAAGCAATTGTGTCGTGAATAACGTGAGAAACAAAATCATAAAATCGGGCAGTTATTACCAAATAACTTAAAAGGTTACAAGTACCTTAATCCTTATTGGATGTTGTTTGAACCCAAATGAATAAATATTTTTAGTTCTTTGACCAGTAAAATATGTCCAAATTGGACTCTAGCTTAAACCTCACACTTTTTACCCAAAAAAAAAATTAAAACTGTTAAATTGTTAAATCTACTCTTTAATTTATTTTAATAATTCTTATCATAAAGATAAATAAATAAATAAAGAAGTTAGTCAATTTTAAATTAATTTTTTTATAAATATGAATAAATCAATTTATTTTCATTTAATAGTTTCCTTTTTAAATTAAACTTTAATCTCTTATTATTCATATTTTAAGTTTTAATATCAGTTAAAATTTTAATCCTCTTTCTAATGATATAACTTTTCGTTTAATTTTTAAAATATTGCTTAAGCACATGGGATTTTAGTTAAATTTACAGGAAATAAGATGAAGTATATATTAAGGAAGGAAGGAAAAATCCGAGAGGGATTTGCCTTCAAATCTCAGGAGTATCATCAAGTATCGCCTACCTAGAATTTCACAACTCTCGCATGTATATGATTTGCGTGTGTTTCAATCCCCTCATTCTTCTCAGATCAATATCTTCCGGATTTGGCGTCTCTTAATTATATGTGCGCTTTAAATTGATCTTTTTTGCCTAGAGCTCGAAGCGTAATCAAATAATAAAAACAGTTTTTTTTTAAATATAAAGAAAGGCAAATTCTCGTAAAATAGAAAGCATTATGTATTGAATATATTGACTTTTTTTAAAATATGGGCTTAATTTTTTCAGCCTGCTTAAATTAAGTATTTAAAATAACATTATTTTAAGTATATTATTATTTTTTAATTTTAAGTGAATAAAAATTATTCTTAACATGGATAAATGTTCTCTAGTAAACCCTATGTTAATTAAAAGTGTAGATTCATTTAATTCATTTTGACACATCTCTTTAAAATCCTCGTATATTAGTCTATACTTAGTTCATGAATGAAAGAGGGTCTACTACAAGTCGTAGACTAGTGTATACCTTCGTTCTGTATGTTGGTATCGGTTGTCATTCTTCATCTTTCGAAGAAAGGTCGCTTAGAATATAAACTGTGCCTGAATTATCTAGAGAAACAAATTGCAACTACGGCGGCTTTTATATGAATAGTTGAGAAAAATTATGGATAAGTCCTTAACATATTAAGTTTTAATGGATAAATGTTGAACATTCTAACATTAAGAATCTTGTCATTATTAAATACTCACAAATTAATATTTAGAATATTAAAATATAACAATATATTCCTTAAGCATATTAAAATTTAGTAATACATCTTTGAGGGATTTTAAGTACAAATAAATTCATTGTAAACAGTCATTAGTTCCAATGTTATATAATTTAATTTTTTATTTAAATAAGAATTATTTTATGAATGAATATCAAAACATTAGTGATTTAATTGAATTTTTATAAAAATTTTTATAATTAATTCGTCCCTCGTGCCATTTATACCTTCAATTTCTTTTCTGCGTTCTCTTACGCAAATTTGGAGAATACCTTCAAATTAAGTAGACTTTGAAGGTATACTTCACAAACACAATATAAAACTTTTATCTTTCCTGTTAAATTTGCGTAATTTCTTTAGACTAGAATGAGAAATACTATTTATAGACAAAATCTTAACACTAAATTAAGGATTAGATATACATAAATCAAATCAATCTAATTAACATACAAATATCAAAGATTTAGATAATTCACATTAGCTAAATGATTTGATCAAAATAAATGTGATTGTGATCATATTAGAAGATATTCTTAAAATCATACCTCTTGAAGAGAAGTAATAGCTATAACTATTTAATTTAATTTTTTATTTCTTACAAGTTAAATATACAACTTCATAAATATTAAATAACCTATTTGCTACTTACCAATTCTTTATGATACTTATATATCACTGAATTCATAGATATATAGCTATAGAATAATAAATATCAAATTAATTTGTCAGATTAATCAATATGAATTATTCACAAAATATAAGAATACAAAATAAGAAATACTTGAATTAGAACATAAATCTAAGTTGAGAATAAAACTTTGAAAGAAAACTACTAAGAAACGAAAGAGAATGATGAGTATAAATTGTTGGCCGCGTTTTTTTTCCATTCTTTTCCTACTCAAAACCTAGCCTACTTTTACTCTTGCAAAGATTATTATCTAAAATAAATCCAAATTCCTACATAATAGGCGCTCGGTCATAAAAAAATAAAAATGAATGTGGAGTCACATGTACATATGCATTTGCAATTATATTTTCAAGTGTACTATATGAATGATTGTGGACAATTATTGAATTATGTTGATATGATGATATGCCATGTATTTGTACATTCGATAATATGATTGACTGAGAATGAGGATTAAATTATTTTGAAAATATTATATGAAATGTGTGAAATTCATGATGTATTGTTGAGATGAGGTATATTGTGAATTTGGTTTCTATTTGAGATGTTGTGTTCTGATATGAGTGAGCACATCGATGATGATTCACTTACTGAGTTCGCAAAAATCATCAAAATTACAATGTTGATTTTCAGGTACAAGAGAGGAGACTTAGTTTTTAAAACATTCTAGAAGAAGTCATGTAATTACGTTTTGGACTTAAGAAATGACTCAAAGGTCTGGTTAGCTGAGACTGAGGAGTTAAATATAATGTGTTTGTTAGTTTCTCATTCCATGTACAATATGTTGTAAAGAGCATTAGACTCTCATATGCTTTTGATACAGTGTGTATATGGAAAACGTAGTGGAAAGCAACATTGTAAATTATGTTTTATAAATGGAATGAGGATTTGATCTTTAGAATATTTGTGATTTATTTATGATGTCATATTAAGTGAATGTGATTACTCCAACATGCCATTGTCATAGAGTATGTTCTTGAACATCCTCTGGATATTCGGGAATATACTCTTTGGTCGTGGGGTTTTACATCATTAATGTGCTTAATAACTCCATCCTTCCTTGTCTCATATTGTAGAGAATTTCCAGCCATATTTGATATTAATTGTTTGGCAACTTCAAGTGTTTTATTTATCAAAGTTCCTCCACTAGCTACATTTGCCATACTCCTGTCCATTGGCAATAGCCCTTCATAAAAGTACTAAATCAAAAGTTGGTCAAGAATCTGACGACATGGGCAGCTAGTATATAACTCCTTAAACCTCTCCCAATATTCATACAATGTTTCTCTAGTGATTGTCTTATACCACATATCTCATTTATAATATTGGCTACTTGTGATGAACAAAAGAACTTCTCCATAAACAACCTTTTCATCTCAGTCTATATTGTCACTAAGCCAGATGGAAATAATATAGCCAATCATTTGTCTTATCTTTCAATGAGAATATAAAGGCTCTAAGATTAATTTGTTCCTCAATCACTCCTTATGGCTTCATTTCAGAGTAAACAATATGAAATTCTTTCAAGTGTTTTTGCGAATCTTTACCTGTAAGATAACAAAAAATAGGGAGTAAGTGAATTAAACCAAATTTTAATTTGAAATCTACCTCAACATTTGTAAATCATTTGCATAAGGGTTGTTAATGCAAATTTAGTGCCACTAACTCCCTCATTGTTCTAGTGTTAGGATTCACCATCTTTTCTTTAACTTTTTGGAAATTAGAATATTCACCAATTATTAGATCTATCTCAACTTTCACATCTAGAGGTGAATGACAACTTCTTTTTTAGACCTTTTTATTAAGCGATACCCTATCTTCTCAATTTTTAGATTATATTGCAATTCACCTATCTAAGAAGAACGAGTCATACAAGACAAGAAATTAGTAGTAAACTATAAAATAACACAAAGAAACTGAAATAGTTCTCAAGCAATGGTGTCAAAATTTTGATTAGGTTGTCAAAGCCCTCAAAATTAATTATGATTCTTTAAGCTCTTATAATAGTCATAGAATTAGGTTGAATCTCAAGAGAATTAAATATTAGTTTCTTAATTTAAATTAGAAAAACAAGTTATGGGTTTTTGATTAAGGGTTTTTGATTAATTAATTAATAAACTAAATTTAACATGGAATCAAAATAAATCAACTAAGCATAAAAGTGAGAAATTCAATGATACTTAACTCTGTTTCAGGGGAAATATCTCATTCAATTATAACATTGATCATTGGTCTAAAAAGAATAATTTTTACACTTCAAATAGTTAGTCTAATACATATTAGGATAACTATACTAAGTCTCATTTTTTTAAATTAGTTGGTTTAAACGCATTATTAAAACAAAACTAACCATTAATTGATTAGATGTGATAACATTCCATATCAAGTAAATGATAGCAATAAGCTTAGTGAAAAAGAATATAACCTAAATTACACTATTAAGATAGCTACAACTATTTAATCTAGTTTTCTTATTTATCATAAGTTAAATATGCAACTTCATAAATAACCCATTTGCTACATGTATCAATCTTTCATGACAGTTATGGATTACTGAATTCATGGATAGCTATAGAATAATCAACAACAAATTAATTTGTGAGATTAAATAATATTAATTATTCATGAAATATAAGAACACAAAACCAGAAAACTTGAATTAAAATATGAATATAAGTTTATAACAAAACCTTACAAGGTTACACCTAGAGATTTGAATCATCTCGAATTAGTATATTTGGATTTAGCCACACATTACTTTATTTCCAACATGAAAAATAGAAGACAAGATGAAAGCTTGGGAGAAAAATATAAAGAAATGAAAAGAGAATGATGTGTAGAAGTTGTTGGACATGTTTTTCCCTTCTTTTCCTACTCAAAACCTTTTTGTTGGGTTTGATGTCTTTTAATATTGTTTTACTACATATAATTTAAATAAGATAACGATTTTATATCTACAAATATTATAATCATGATAAGACTTTAAAATATTAAATTCATATATTTATTTAGTTTATATCATTAGCTTTCATTCTTAATTATAAATTTTGTTTATGGTTTATTATTTTCATTATTGCAAAGATAATTTCAAAGGTATTATAGGTATTGATTGACTTGATTGATGCTTCCCAACCTTAAAACTTTGCAAGAGTTGAAGAAGTGATTTTGAATATGAGATTTGATTATTGTAATTGATACCCAAAGAGCTAAAGGACTCTTTAGAACCTAAAACTTGTGAAGTAAAGAGAAAAGTAACTTCGTTGGACTTGACGCATACGTACCTTCAAAAATTTTCATTTGATGAGTGAACTAAAATGATTTTACATAGCCCTAAATTCTTTTTGCCTAGAAGACTATTAAACTAAATAGCTGAAATATTTTGACTTAAACTTGGGACTTTTGACCTCAGAGGGTTTTCGATAAAATCAATGAACTGAAACAACTTCAATTATGCTATTTTTTGATGGAATAAAGATATTTTCTATTAATGGGTTTTGTATAATTAATAGCACAGAGGCTTTAAATATCTATATGTTATGACTTTTAATTTAATCAACTATTTTTTTATTGGTCTATTTAAAATTTTAGAATAAGGTTTTCGATTAGGTATCACTAAAATAATTATTGTGTGAAGGAGTATTATTCTACAATTTGACTAAACCACCATATAAAAATCACACGCTTTAAAATTATTTGGAGAATTAAGTAATTTAAAATCAAGTTATAACCATAACAAATTTAGAATCCATCTCTATAACCAAATTTCATGCTCCCCAATCCCAGGCCAATTCAAGTCCTTCAAGAGAGCCCAAAGTTCAACCCTTATTGAAGTGTAAATACCGATATGATAACAAAATCCTCTAATCCAATGCCCCATGCTATTACGCAAGACTCCTCCAGCTGATGCCTCAATTGGGTTCCCCCGTAAAGCACTATCCACATTGAGCTTCAGCACAAATTCATCTGGGTGACGCCACCCCACCAAGCAAGTATGCTTAGGAGAGGTAGTGCTTGTACAATACACCTGCTGCCAGCTATACCATACCCAACAAGCTTGATCCAAGATCAAATATCCCAAGCTTTGAATCTGGCAATTTCCCCCTGCAAAGACCATGTTATTTCGAAAATGCCATATCCACCATAATGATGCTGAAAAAAGAATAGACCATGGCATCCCCTGATAAACTACCTCCCTACAACCAATGTGAGCTTTAAACCATTGAAGAAAATTATGCCCAGTAGGCACAAGGAAAAATCGACATTGCCCCTTAATTATATTCCAAACCTGAGTAATGACTTCACAATCCCAAAACATATGTAAAGGAGATTCAGGTGCATGATGGCACAAAGGGCACAAATCAACCACACTAAAATGTCGTCGAACTCTTTCTAAATTAGTGAGAATTCTACCATGACACATCACCCACATAAAAACTCGCCATTTCTCTAAAATCCTTAACTGCCAAATGGATTTCCAGATTTTACCTCCATACATATTGGGAGCATGAGAGGCCAGATGGTAAGCAGATTTAACAGTAAAATGGACTTGTGGTGATGGAGCCCACCGCAAACAGTTAGCTTTATTTTGTGAAAGAAACCCAATGCTTAATATAGCTCCTAAATGTTGAGGGCTTAACCATTGTCCTAAGATATCCATCTTCCACCCAATGGTGCCATCCCAATAATCAGAGACCGTTTTATTAATCTCTGATGAAGGCATTGGTGAGACAATCCCATCTAAAAGCCACTGACTTCCACACCATCTATCTAGCCAAAACCGAACGTTAGATCCATTGCCTATATTACACACTATCCCATCCTGAATAAGAGACTGCACACTTTGTAAACTTCGCCAGATAAAAGAAACAGTTCCCTTCTTACTATTACTTTGCACATCCATAGTACCATACTTACGGGAGAGGACCTGCACCCATATCTGCCCGTAAGATAACGCCAATGTAGCTTAGCCAACATTGCTTTGTTTAGTGTCCTCATATCCCTAACACCCAATCCTCCTGCCTCTTTCGATTGACAAACCACCTCCCATCCTAATAAATGTATTCTATGTCTCCCCATATCACTACCCCAAAGGAAGTCTCGTATGATTTGATTGATACGGTCATAAACACTTATAGGAAGTTCAACAACTTGTATTGGACAAATTGGGATTGTAGAGAGCACTGATTTGGCTAGTGTAGTTCGGCCAGCAAAGTTTAAGCACTTAGCTTTCCACCTTTGAAGCTTATTTTGGATTCTAGATATCACATTTGCATATAAATGAGCACTCAATTTGCCACTCAAAGCCCGACGCTTCGTAATAGGGACATTCTTGGAGAAATATACTTGAGATTTAGAAAAATTGACATGTTGTCCTGACGCTTCACAAAAGTTCCTCAGGCAGTCCTGAATTACTGCCACCTGTCCATCCAAAGCCTCAGCAAAAAGAACGATGTCGTCGGCAAAAAAAAGTGAGATAAGAAAGGTCCTTGCCATGACAAGTTAACAGGTCGCCATTATTTTCCTTCAACAGATTTATGAATTAAGTGGGCCAGCCGTTCCACACACAAAACAAATAAGTACGGTGAGAGCGGGTCCCCCTGTCGGATTCCTCTTGATGACCTGAATGATTAAATTTGCTCACCATTCCATAGGATACTCATAGAAGGTAGTCCAGCTTCTCGAAAAGTATCATCAATAAAATCCCATTCAAGCCTGTCATAAGCCTTTTCTAGATCCAACTTTATGGCGATCATATGTTTCCATACTGCTTTTTGCTTATAGAATGCACCAATTCCTGGAAGATAACAATATTATCACAAACATGTTGATTGGGGACAAAACTAGCTTGAAGAGGTCCAATGAGATGTGGTAGCGCCATGTGGCAGTGTCAGTTTAAGTCTTTCTACAATCATTTTAGTGACAATCTTATAGAGGACTTGACAAAGGCTTATTGGTCTAAAATACTTTGGAGACTCAGGACTCTCCACTTTCGAGATTAACACAAGGAGAGTTTCGTTTAAATCCTAAGGGATGCAACCAACACGAAAACATTCAAGCACAAACTGGATTATTGATGGGCATACTAACCTCTAATTCTTTTGGAAAAAGACAACTTGGTACCCATCCTTTCCCGATGCTTTGAAAGGCACTATCTTGAATAAAGCATTGAAAACTTCATGGGGAGCAAAAGGGCGGGCCAACTTAGTATGTTGTTCTGTAGTGAATACAGGGAAACACCCTTTAGGCATATTCCGCAACTCTACAGGCCCCTCACTAGATAGCAGCTTGTGAAAGAAATTGATTATCATTTGTTTTAAAACCACTTGGTCCTCAACCCAAACACCCTGCTCATCTTTTAAAGCTTCAATTCGATTACGTTTACGCTGGATCACCGTAGACGTATGAAAAAATTTTGTATTTCTCTCCCTTTGTGTGATCCACTGAACACAAGATTTTTGGAACCATAAGGTTTCAATGCACGAAGTTAGTAAATATCGCGGGGTTTGCAAAGCTTTCACTTTGTAGTTGTCGAACGAAAGGTTTGAAATAATAGGTTGAGTGCAACGAGGTTTATTACTTAAAACCCAAGTTATAAAGTAATAAAGAGAAAATAATCAAATTTTCAACAAAAATATTTTACACGCTTTTCGTGAACATAGTAGTAAAAAATATTAACAACACATCAATAAGTGATTAACTTTTTAGCAATTATATATTGTAAATAAAATTATATAACATTATGTAATTCTGTCACCACAGAATACAAACCTGAACTTGTCAATTTGTACCAGCAAATCTTGAAATTTTAAAAAATTTGTAGTCAAATTTTATGACTAATAATAATAATTTTTATTATAAATAATAATAATAATTTTATTTAAAGTAATAACTAGTAATGAATTTTTCCACCGACTAAAAGTACATAGTTCTCACTTCCCACGTTGCTGTTATTATCTAACACGACAAACCCAGTGGCCTGCCCTTTTACACTACATATTGGCACTACTATGACGTGAAGAACGCGCAAAGTTAATCAAGCAATCACTTAAAATGTGTTGTAATTTTAATTGTGAATCCTTTATGTTAGAGTTAAACTAATTTTATTTTCATATATAGTGTTAGAATTGAAACGATTGACTTGTATACAGGAGGGTATTAAGTAAGCTGCAATAATTTAGTTTACATAGAGCATACAATTTAGTTTTGACTTGTACACAAGAGGGTATTAAGTAAGGTGCAATAATTTAGTGCACAGACCGTCCAATATTTGTAACGGACGCTTATTTTGGGCATGTACCACCACAAGTAATCAACATAAGAATAATAATTATGAATAATCGAGGGGAAGTCAGATTAATAGGATGCCAAAGTCTCACGTCTTATTAAATATCTATATTTAATGTTTTCATTATGATTAGGTTGCTTTCGAGCTTGATGTAATGTTTACAGTTTATACTTCAATCAAATCCTTGTTTTATCAGGCAAAAATGGTTGCTTAGGCACTAAAGTATCTAAATGTATTTAATTCAGCCCGTAGACAAATTAAATGTTGGATTTAACCTTGGTTTCCATTTTTCTTTTATTCAAACTTCAACTTACAGTGGGGACTTAATAGCTAATACTATATATGCAGACACTCTCTTTGAAGTACTAAATTACCATCTTCTAGTTTTCTTAAAAATCTTTGGTATAACTATGGCACTACAATAGGATTTTCGTCGCTAAAAGTTCTTCATTCATCACTGATAATATTTGGCAATGATATTAAATTGTCGCTCAAATCGTTGCAAAATCTTAATAACAAATATTATAGATGACGTTTTTAACAAATCATCGCTAATTAGTTTTTGCTACAAGCCATATACGTAGCGAAAAGAGAGCTGCGACGATATGGAAAATCGTCGCCATTGATTTTTTGGTATACTTAGTTTTCGTGGCTAAATGTTATTAGCTACGTTATTTTTAACGTAGCAAATAATATTTAGTAACGAATTTTTAATCATCGCCTCAAATTATTGGTGACGATATATTAAACGTAACAAAATTTTTTTGTTGCATTTTTGGAAATTATATTATCTTTAAAGGATTCTTTAAATAATTATTTATCTATTAGTGCACCCGAATAGTATTTCATTCAACGAAAAAAATGTTTGATATAATGGTCCCATATAAGGCGTTTCACACTATATATAGATGTCAAAATATAAAAACAAGATAGTGTTTCTGTTTTGTTGATCTGAAAATTAAAAACTTTACCTTATTTGTTTTAAGAAAAATAAGCGGCTAAATTCATGTTTATTTGATTTAAAGGTCAGATTAAAAAATTATATACTTTAGGGATTATTTTAATATTTAATCCTTCTGAAAAAACAAAAAATACACATGCAAAACTAACATAGTTATGTATAAGATTCAAATAGGAATCGGTAAATACAGCTTCAAGAATCAATTTGTACATGTTCGTGTTCCTATATGGCAACATTTCATGATAAATCAATAGGTCAACGATCTAAGGCAATAATTGTTACGTGCAATGTAAATTGCAAATAATTTAGCTGCTTTCTTACCCTGCATATCTTATCAAATCTTGTGATTTCGACTAGATTTTTGACCTTGGATTTTTGATCTTATGTCAGTATGTGACATTTTATTCCGACTGAAAATGGTGTTAGAATCGGCAGGAACAGCTAAGATTCTTTGTTCATTACTCAGTTCTTCCTGTTCTAAGTGATTTTAGTTATTCAATTTTTATAGGTTTTATTTATCAAATGGATAATTTTTATAAAACATAGTAGAAATAATACAAGTGATCGGTTCCGAACAGCTAAGCATGAAGTGAAGAGGAATATTTGCACGTGTCATCACTTATGAGGTTCAACTCAATGATAAATTTGGCGAAGATGATCTTTTCACATACGTAAGTCGACCAAATTCATGAACCCAAGACTCTTAGCTAGCCCTCCCTATAAGTATAGACCCCTATCATTCAGGACAACTTTTCTGGCCCAGTGCAACTCTCCGTCTAAGTTTAGTGTACGTCTAGGGTTTACCTACTTTCATGTCATCTTTGATAAAGCCAGGAAATTTGGTGAAAATAAATTAAAGGTCGTCGGTCAGATTATTTCCGCTACAAATGGTAGTTCTAGACAACAACTGCACTTTTAAAATTAAGGTATGCTATGTAGTTTCAGTAATATTAGAGTTGGATGATGTATGTCCAAAGCTAAACATTGTAGAGTTAATGATCCTCAGACGCTAGTTTAAGGTTCGGTTCAAACTGAGGTCATCTGGTTTATTATTAGAAACACAAAAGTGCTTTTGACACGAAAAAGCTTCCTTATTCGTAATTCCCGCTGTTTAAATCCCCAAAAGAAATCACTGCAAAATATAATCTTTTGCATGTGATATTCATTGTCCCCTTGTGGGGGTTTAACACATTACTGTGGCTAGGACTTAGGAGTTTAACTCCTAGTAACGATTTATTAATCGAATTTGACGTCCAATTTAGCACGTAACAGACTATCTAGTTTTGAGAAGAGAGTTGTTCTGCATGTTATTGCTAGCAAGGAAATTTGCTATACATATAAATTCATTCAATCAATGAGGTTGTAAAAAAAGAAACAGTTCCTTGAAACGAGTTTAGTTGGGATATTGTTTTCACTTCTTGTTTTGAAAAATAAAAAAACTATAACAACTTTACTGAAATATAAAAAAGATGTTTTCTAATTTTTGGCAACAGGTTTTCACACGTTTTCGTTTCTACTTCTTCTTAATATAAACTTTTTTTTATTACAGAAACTCTATCTCTTCTCTTTTTTTTTAGTCCCATACTCATCTCTTTTCTCTCTCTTGCTTCTTTATTCTTTTTTTTCCTCTTACGTCCCTCACTCATCTCTTACGTTCCTTTTCTATATCTGTAGAAGGCGAAAGCTTGGACTTTTAACCATGTGAGTTTCCAAAACTGATTTGATATTTTTCTAATTATATTGTGTTAGTTTTCTGCTTTTCTTGGTTTATTATTTTCCATCGACGTCTGATTTTTCTTTATTTTTGGATTTCTCCTAATTTTTATTTCTACATTTCTACGTTAACAAATTTCCTATTTATCGTTTATCTGCATTGTTGCATTTTCAATTGTTTGTTATTCTACGTTTTTGGTTTATTTTAGTTTTTAAGTTTCTGCATTTCACGTTTCTGGTTTATTCGTTTCTAGTTTTTTTTTATTTATGCATTTCTACATGACTAGTTTTCCTATTTATAGTTTATCAATACCATGTAGTGTAACCATGGGTTTATTTTTAGTTTTTATTACAAATCTCAACAAAACAAGTTTTTGTTTTTAGTTGTTATGTTGCAAATCTCAACCAAACAGGATTTTTGTTTTTTAATAAAAAAGAAACAAAAAAGAAAACAAAAACTAAAAACTACAATTGAAAAACAAAAGTGGAACCAAACGACCTTTAAACTATTACAACTTAAATTCTCTTAAGAATTATGCGATGATTGCTGTAATATCGTAGCTAACGATTTGATAAAATTCCAAATTGATACTATACTTCATCATTAATTACTACAAGAAAATTTTTTTTAGCGACAAAAATTATCGATAGAAAATGATAAATAACCACATCTATGTCTATATTATCCATGTATATCATAATTTAACAAACAAAATATACAATCATATGGACATAATTATTGAAGTCATAAAAGTATTTTAGTATATACCAACTCTTGATATACATCAACACTCTTCACATACATCAACACTTCTTAAGTTCTCGGTGTTAGATAATTTCATTATGTGGCCATATATTTTGATTTAATTGTTTAAGTATATTAAATCCCATTAGTTATTTGAATAAGAGATAATGTGATGTATTTACGTGAACGTAAACAATAAAATAAAATAAGGACAATGAAAAGAGATGTCGTTTGAATTTCAAATGGATAACTATTACCTCTCTCTCTCTACCTATTAAGTTTTTTCACTTATTGCTCCATATCACATATACAAAAAATAACGAAACAAAGGCCAAGAGAGAAAAACCAAAATCTAAGAATATCTTGAAGATTATTGGAGATTCACTATAAAAAATTTATACAATCCACAATATTTTATTGACAAAACGTTGTGAATTGTAAAAACTTTTCGAAGTTTGAATTTTCTGCGACGTTTTATGAAAACTTCGCAGATTTGTGACACTTTCTGCGACGTTTTATGAATAAACATTGCGGAATAAAAACCACAACGTTTTGTTGAAGATAACGTCACAGAAGGGTAAGCTAAAATGTTCTGCCGCAGGAGCAAAACCAAGTTTTGGTTTTCTTAAAACCCCGCCCCCTTCCCCCTATCCTGCAGTCGTTTTAAAACCTCCACGTTTTGGTTTTGCCGCCGATAGCTAGAGAGGTACGTCGTTGTCAAGCTTCTCCTCCCTCCTTCTAATTGTTCTTCGATTTGGGCTTCCAATGTCTCTCCCTTTTCTTCGATTTTAGCTGTAAGCTTCATTTTCTATAATACCTATTAAGCTTTCTACTATTGTTGGGTGTTCTGTGGTTGATAGATAGATGGGTTTTAGGTGTTTAGTGTTATAGATTTTAGCTAAGGATTGGATGTCTCTATGTTTTGGCTTCATTTAGAAACTCCATTGTATAAGTTTCTAAAATAAGTTTTGCGGCCTGCGATTGTCCTATGAATAGGTTTTTTGAAACCCATAGCTTCTACGCACACTCTCTGGTTTTCGAAATACGTAATATTTGAACATTCAGCTTTATGGATGCCGAATATGTGATTGTGTTTTTTAGTCTTGATAATTGTGTGTTGAATGGAGATGCATTGTCGAGAAGGCTCGATGATTCTGGAAGTTGGGTTTGAGAAACCCATCAAAGTTTTGGTTGCGATTTTTTGTGTTGCTTGTGTATATGTGATTTTTTGGTGGCTATTGGGTATCGGTGTTGTGTTTTCTTTGGGTAATAACAATTGTGTTTTGTAGGTGAAGTGAAGCTGGGGTAATTATATGTAAAACTGGGTAATGTGACACGTAGTGCTTTATGATTGAAGTCACGTTTAGTTGTTGACGGAATCGCCATTGAAGTTGCAAAGGATTTATTATTTTCATTTTCAATTCTAAGCACTCTTTCTACTTTCAAGTAGATGTCTTGTTGGTGGTTACTGTGTGGGTGGCTTGAAAGCTTGTGGTCTTTTAATTATCGATTTAAGTTGTTGAATGCTATTGTATGAAGTCCTAGTGGAGTCTATCGGAGTGGAATATCACAATCATAATCATCCATAGTTTAGGGATGAGCTAAAAGTTACGACAGGAGGTTTGTTTGAATGGGGTATTTCCCTTTACCCCATCTTCCCATGTGACTACATTTAGTTTGTGATTTTTGTGAAAGAAAAATTTAGAGAACTCATAGAAATATGTTATTTTTTTGGTCTTATAGAGAGAAGATGATGAAACATGTTACAACATTTTTCTACAGAATGCAGAAACAGTTGCTTTGAGATGAGTCTAATGATGACGATGATGTGAGACTGTTGGTCTAGTTTATCTAGCTATAGTACAAAGTTTTTTTATTCACATAGTGGATGTGTATTGAGTTTCTACAGAATGCATAAACATTTCATATATCATGTTTTCTGTTGGAAGTAATCTATATGTATTTTGGGCATTAAACAATAAAGATTAGGTTCAGGACTAAAAACTAGTATTTCATTTTTTTATGGCTCTTTTGCTTTATTTTACTTGTAGTTGGCAATTGCTTGAGGATGAAAATGATGAAACATAGTTGTCTGCTTTTGGCTTATGTGGGTTTCAATTCCTTTGTCTGTTACAGAAAATAAAGGATAGTGATGAAAATAATGACCTTTTTTGAAAATGGGTCTCAATCAAAGCTGAAAATACATATTTCGAAAAGGGGTAGAAAATCAATTACTTTCAACTCCGCTTTGAATGGACTGGTCTGTTTGCTCTCTGTTTATCTGTCACACTCTCTCTCATTGTCAACACCATCTCTATCCTCAGTGACTGAACAATCATTTGGTTTCTATTAGGTTGCGGTAGTGATGTACTAAGTCACTGTCTGTTTTCAACGCAGGGTTGGTTATGTTCATTGCATTGATGATAGATCGAGAGGGTGTTCGAGTTCTTGTAAGCTAGCTAGACTATTTTCTAATCTGGGTCAATTTGTTAGAGGCAAAAGACTGAAGCTTTCAACCATAGTTCGAGATTTGAAGCCAAGAAAAGTAAGCTCTCATATCTGAATTCCCATTACTTTTGTTAATATGAGAAACGAAATCTTTTTTTGAAGTTTCTTTTGTGTATCGACAGCTAATTAGATCTAAACATCTGCCAATAACTTCTATTCTTTTTGTTCAACTAAATTCTACTTATTTTTTTGTTGTCTGATGTGTTTGATTTTTTTAATTACTTGTAAGACCTGCAATTCACATAAATTTTCCTCAGGTGAAGGAAGTTGATAAAAAGGAAAGTAGTAGTGAGGAGAGCTCTAATGATACTTCCAGTGAGGAGGAAAATAGTGAGGATGAAAAATCTGAAAATACTCCAAAGAAAAAAGTAATAACCAATTGTTATACTTCTTGATTGGTTTTTGAAATATTTTTGCATTGAACTATCTTTTTCTGGATCACAAGTTATATTAATATTATGCAGTGGAATTAATACACTAAAAGCTCATATGACTTTTGAAAGACATATTT
>JAOTAY010000191.1:13614509-13645733 GCA_025629805.1 Erythroxylum baracoense
ACCCTTACACTAACTCTTATTCTTTTCAATTAACACCATAAGCTTTCAAAATTTAATCCATCAATCTTAATAAAAAAATTTTCTACCCCTCAAAAACTTTATAATTAAAGCCTAATCACAACAAAAATAATAAAATTAATCCTCAAACTAATCGGGGTCCAACACTTACACAATACCTAATTCACTAAACACAAGATAACATAATCATTCCCTAAAGAGAGTAAGAAAAACAAACATAATGAAGAATATGCTTCATAAGGTTCGTCAACAATGATGTCACCTCTAAACTGGTGTTGAGATGTCTAGCCCTCTATGGGTCTCTAAGGTATCTCCTATGTCACCCTTCTCATCTTATCCCAAAACCACTACATGTTTCTCAAACCTTCCGTCCTCTTCCTGCCATCAAATGATGCTTTTATATTAAAAATGTAGGGTTTTAGGTGAACCGTCAGTGTCTCACGGGTGTCATATGGGTTGTCACACCCATACATAACCACTCACGGTGGTGAGTGTGTGTGTCACGAATGTGAGGGTGTGACACATCTTTGCATAGGCGTGAGAGGTGTCTCACGCTTATGCAAAACTTGTCACAGTCGTGAGTGTTTTCTATTTGGCTCCTTCATGCAGTCTTCTTCTTTATTTTCTACATTAACTTGTCTCCTCTTCTTCTAATATTTCTCATTCTTACTCCATAAAGATAAGTTAATATGAATCTTCAGAAAACAACTCAAATATAATACTTTTGACTCACTTTAGCTCTTTTTCTTCCGAATTATACCTAAAACCATATAAGAACTAAAGTGAGTATTTTAAGCATTTTCATATCATTAATCTCTAAGTGTAAAGGGTTAAATGTATCAACAATTAAGTACATTCTAAAGGTAGATGACTGCTTCCTTGCTTAGTTTCTTTTCTTAAATGACACACTATGTTCTCAATTTCCAAATTATATTACAATTTTCCGGTTTGAGAAAATTAGTCATACAAGATAAGAGATTAGCAGTAAATTGTAAAATAATGCAAAGAAATTTATAAACTAAAATGTTTCCTCAATAATGGTGCCAAAATTTTTGTCAGGTTATCAGAGCCCTTAAAATTAATTATAATTCTCTAAACTCTTGTAATAATCTGGAAGTAGGTCGAATCTTAGGAGAACTAAAAACTAAATTATTAATTTAAATTAACAAAACAAATTGGAGGTTTATGATTAATTAATTAATTAAATAAAATTAAAAAGAAACCAAAATAAATTAACTGAATATAAAAGTGAGAAATTCAATGGCACTTAACTCTTATTTAAGGGAAATATCTCATCTAATTGTAACATTTAACATTGGTCTAAAAAATTAATTTTTATAATTCAAGTAGTTAAGTCTAAAATTTTCCTAAACTAGTTAGTTCAAACCCTACATTCAAACTAAAACATACCATCAATTGATTGGGTATGACATCAATACATATCAATTAAATGATGGCAATAAAATTATTGAAAAAGACTAATCCCTAAATTAAATAATTAAGATAGCTAAAACTATTCAATTTAGTTTTCTTGTTTCTCATAAGTTAAAGATGGAAATTCATAAATAACCTATTTGCTACTTATACATATCCTTTATGATAGTTATGAATCATTGAATTCATGGATAGATATAGAACAATCAATATTATATTAAATTTTTAGGTTAATCAATGTTAATTATTTATGATATATAAGAACATAAAACAAGAAATAATTGAATTAAAACATGAATATAAGCTTAGAACAAATCCTCAAAAAGTTACAATTAGGATTAAATCCCCTTGAATAATAATATTTAGATTTAGCCACACATGATTTTAGTTGGAACATGAAAAAATAAAAGAAAAGATGAAAGACTGAGAGAAAACTATAAAGAAACAAAAGGAGAATGATAGATATGGCGTTATATGTGTTTTTGTCTTCTTTTCCTACTCAAAACATAATCTCCTCCTATCTTGCAAAGATTCCTAATTAAAATCAATCCAAATCCCTACATAATAGGGATTGAAATAAGATTGCCAATTGAATTCCAACTCATAGTGAATATGCAATTAGGCGTGATCTTGTCTTATCCATTGCAATAATCTATCCACTTTTTTCTAAAATTCATGATTTTGACCAATAATACTCCAACTTGATGCAATCTCCAATTATCAACTCCTAAAACAAAACAAATATGAATTTTCCTACATAAGCACCAAAATATAGTCAAAACAAAAGAGATCATTTGAACTAACATAACCAAATAACATTTTATAAAAAAACATGGTTAATTTTCCTGTTTTATGTACTAGCCATTGTGTTAAGTCTGAGGAGGACAAATTTGGTAAGTACGTAGCTAAGTTGCTGATAATTAGGTCTACAACTTTGGAAAAGTGGAAGTGCCAGTTCCAAGTACCATGTATGATTAAATCATAGACTTTGGTCTTAGAAGGCATTAAAGGTCTTAAAGAGTGGCAGTTAAGGAGCTTGTGTAGAGTCCTTAATTCATACCATTAGTCAAGCTAGAAAAAGGGATTAAGGCCACTACCTATTCTGCATTTGATCAAGGCTTGCTTCTAGCTTTTATTTTGAAGGATTATTAACGAGTCCAAAATATTTTAAAGTTTAGTGGAATCATTCAAATGCTTTCTTACTTGATGTGATATATATGAATCCATTCCATATATTTTCTTTATCAGTACAAAGAGTCCATAATTTCTAAGATAGCAAAGTTTTGATTACACTTTTGTAAGAACTAATCCCCAAACCTCTATATTTTTTAGGCTAGGAAATTGATGTTCATTTTATTTTAGGAAGTTTCCTTAGAATAGCTAGAACGATCCCATACAAAATCTCTTAATTTCCTATCTATGGTTTTCAAAATTCCTTTTGGAGGGGCCAAGTGGGAACACTAGCAGATAGACAGATTGGTGAGAACAGAAAGAACTAACTGTAGTCTACATCTACAGCTTAGGTGTATATTGCACCAACTGCTAATTATTTTATTGATTACATTAAGTGAAAGAGCACATCCCAATTGGGCTAGCTTCCTATTGGTTATTCAGACTCTTAGTTATTTAAAAGGGAGAATAGCTGAGTTGAAGTCCAAGGCATTCACCAAGTTACTGATGATGGGATTGATCAGCGTAAATTATACTATGTTTGCTAAATGTTTAAGTATGTGTTTTTAAGTATTTCTTCGATGATTATCATCTGGGTAGGCCTATAATTATGTTATTATTAATGTTTGTACGCATTCTAAGTGTTTGTGTCGTTAGAGCGACATTTGGATTTTAATTTTTTTCATAAGGTGTTTGATACATTTGTGAGTGTTGGAAATAAGATAATTGAAGAACAAGGAAGATTTGAAACAAATTAGGATACATGACCATGTCTATGGTTGTGTATATCTCTTAGCCAGTGTAAAATTGTGAATATAGGAGATTTCTAATTTATGCATAGTCTAATGCACGTCCGTGCATAAGACTTTGCATCTTTTTGACAGCAATTCTAGCAAATTTTAGCTTTTCCAGCACGTGAATTGTTTTGGTCTTTTGACATTTTGGAGCTATTTTTGGAGACAAATTAAGTGGGAAAATCCTGAAAAGAACCCTCGAAGTCTTAAGAACTATTTAAGAACGTGAAGCAATACAAAAAAAGTTAGTATCCACACATCAAATTGAATCAAAGTGGAGAGATCGAGAAGAACATCCAGAAAATTCCAGCATATTCCAGATCAAGGCGTTAAATAGTTTTTTCTCTTTTCCTTTTGATTTCTTTCATAATCCTTAATATGTAATCTAGTTTTCTTGATGTTTATCATGTTTATGCGTTTCTATATCCCTATTACAAATTAATCTATATTTATTTTGTGAATTTATTTCTTGTTGATTTAATACAAATTCTGGTGTTTAAGATAATTATGCATGCTTATACTTGATAATAAATCAATAAAGTAAATTAAAAGTAATTAAATTAGATTATGCAATGAGGGTTGGCAATTTATTAGTCCTGCAATTACATAATTAACAATCATTTGAATAGAAATTTTGTTTGAGAACTTAAATATCTATTAGTTAGCTTCAGATCTAATTGAAAATTTTAGGGAAAGTTTTGTGAATCGAGAGGTTACAGTTATGGAATTTTCATATTCAATTAGGGTTAAATTATTAGATCTTGAGAGAGAGTAATCAATACCTCAGGAAATCTAGGATCCAACACATAACTGAATTAACAAGAGTAAAGGAACATAATAGGGAAAGAATAGTTCCTAGATGTTCAATCTTGATCGATCTTAATTTTATTGGTAGCTTAACTACTTTATTGTTTACTTATTTCATTTATTAATTTGCTTTACTTTCTGTTATTTATTTTTATTCAATTAAATTTGATATTACCTTAGATAAATTTAGGTTCAGATTGTTAGTTATTACATAATCCTCGTGGGAATGATACCTTTCGATAGTACAATATACTATTTATTACTTGCAGGTATTGAGAGTTTTATTAGATATAAAACTTGCTCAATTAGTTTATGATAGATCAAGTCCATATGAAGTATATAATGTCCTTTTATTTGGATTATATTTCAATCTTAAGTGTAATTTGAAAAGGCCTAGAGAGTAAATTAAGAGGTTAATATAATTAGGGTTAGCAACAGATAGGAGTAACAAGTCATTAGCATAAGTTAGTTGAAGATCTTCAATTTTATTAGAAGATCTTCAATTTTAAGCATTTATAGTGGTAAGTGAAGCCTGGTTCTTTAAATATGCTTATGCCGAGCATTTCTAGCAAACACTTTCATGCTGATTGCAAATAAATAAGGGGATAGAGGATCCCCTTGTCCCAAGCCCCTAATAGGCTTAAAAGCTATAGATAGTTTCCCATTTATTGAAATGGAGTATGATATAGATGAGATGCATGCTTGATTCTATAACACAAACTGATGAGGGAACCCCATATCTTACAAGGTGTATAGAATGAAGCTCCAACTAAGTGAGTCAAAAGCCTTAGCAAAGTCAATTGTGCAAGCACAACTTTTGATCAATCTATAGAGTTATAACCTCTAAAGAGTTCTCGAGTGATGAGGATATTATCACTAATTTTCCAACCATGTATTTTAAGGCACCAACATATATCGTAGAAGCATTATAGTATGTCTAGGGTGAATTAATAAGTGTATCTAAACACAATACGAGACATAAAGGTAATTAATTTAAAAGACAGGGGCAAACTGGTAATTTCATAATTTAGGCATGGACATGAACAATTATAAGTTATGGACTAGAATGAAATCAATTGATAACTTTTTACGCCAATGTGGGAATTAAAGGAAGAAGAAGGACCAAATGTGCAATTTCGCCAAAAATCAACATATGGACTAATGGTATTGAAACATATTTGTAGTACTCGAAACTTCTTGAAGTAGGAAGAGGGATATGTATAGAGTGTTTTAACTCCAGAATTTTCTCTTCTCACCTCTTTTCTATTCCATCTACTTAATCACATCATTTTGCATAAGGAATCAAGCTAATCCCAGGTGAAAATTAAGGTAAAAGCTTGTGGCTTTTGTTCTCATATTCATCTTTCTTTCTTTGCTCATGAAGAGCTAGAATTATAAGGTTGGATATGGAATTAAGATACGTATTTTTGGGGTTCTAGTTGGTGAATCAAGCAAAGCCAAAGAGGGGAGAGAAGGAAGAGTATTAAAAGAAGAGCTAATTGTCAAATTTCAATGTTTGGGACTCCACTTAGTTAATTTCTATATTTGTGTATATTTGAAAACGTATAAAGATTGATTTGGGAATGGAATGGTTGCTGGAATGGTGATTTAGTGTTACTTTGCATGAATTGGTTGAATATGACATGAGAGAGTCACGTTTAGTGAAATTCTATCATAGGTTCTCAGTTCACTCGAACCAGTCCTATTGTTTTGGCCATAACTTTAAGCTACAGACCTCTAAATTAGATGATTCCAATTAGAAATGGAACTTAAGTCATAGAAATAAAATTCTATTGAAGATATCCTAACCTAATTATGGCTATATGATATTGGAAATTGAGATAAAAAATGACGGCATGATGTTTCCCCTATATTGGAGTAGCTTGTGATGTTTGGCACTTCTCTCATGACTAGGAATTCCAAATGGCCTAATCTTTGATGATATGGAAATTAGAGACATATTAAAACAAATTTTTAGAAGACCTTAAAGCCTAATTTGAATGTTTATATGTGAAAATTACGGAACAAGTTGAGACTGTCGTGTTATTTGCTTTTGGACTGATTTGTTTGCCTATTTTTAAACCTATCATGTGCTTAGCCCATTTTACACTATTTTGAGTGCTTTATTTCTTTTTTTCTTTCAATGAACCATATCGGAATCTTTTATTGTTTATGAAAATCTGCAAACACCAAGAAATAAATAAAATATGACTTACCATATTTTAATGAGGGTGATTGAACATTGAAATTTAAGATTGAACATAATGCATGCAAAAGCAAATTTACATGTATATAGATGATTTGTGTGCATATTCATTGCTTATATATGTTTAATATGGCCATACAAGTTCACATACTAATTTTGTGAAGATAATTGAGTACAATTTAACATGTTTTATATTTAAATGAGGTATAGGAATTGAAATTATATCAATGTATCTCGAGAAACATAACTAAACAAAACTTATACAAAATAAATCATACAAGTACTTGTGATTTGAATATTATCCTAATGGTGATAAGTTATGAATTTCATGTATGAACTTAAAAATAGATTTTATGGTTTCAAGTGAATATCATGTAATTTGTCAATAAATTAATTATGAAGTTGGAAAATCATTAAAGAAAAAGGTACAGTGCCTACTTCATTGTCTTAGAGATGGATAGATAGGCACGGCTATAGGGTTACAACGCAATTGCTACAGTTGACAACACTAGTGTCTTCATTTCGAGACCATAGTGTCATTACAATTCAATACCTTCGAGTATCCACAGTTCGATACTTTCGAGTATCTATAGTTTGATGCCTTCGAGTATCCACAATTTGATATCTTCAAATATCTATAGCTCCTGTTATCCACACCCATAGGAATGTGCAAGCCCAACACAAAAAGGAAATTAAATAGTTATAAATAAGAGATACAATATGACAACATGAATAATTTGTATTAATGAGCTTTGGAAACCAATATTTGGCTTATAAATGTGAATTTAAAGCATGTGGTTGAAGCATATTTGCATTGTGTACTTTGCTTAATGGTGCCACCATTGTCGACATGAGTTTATAATATTCATGAATGTGTGTGTGCTTAGTAGATGATTGTTGTGAGTGGTCATCCAAACTAAGAGTTTCCCAATTAAGCTTTCAAGCTTGGCACAGATGTTAATTAGTTTAGGTATAATTAATAGGAGTAAGGCACAAGGATCATCTACTGGGACTAAGGTCAAATGTTATAAGCAAAAGTACCTTTGGATGTGTCTTTTGATTAAAGAATGGTTTTATATGTAATGAAGGAAATTGTAGTTTCTTAACAGTTTGTAATTAAGAATTTAAGTTGTGTGTAGTATCTCTTTTGGATTACCATATTAATGTAATGATGTAATACTAATTTTAAATCATATTATTAAGGGATATGAAATTTTGTAATATGTACATGTACAACGTTAAATAGAATTGTATGCCATGAATGTATGTACTAGAATTTTAGGTACTATATTTATGGGTAGTTATAGGTTTCGTATAGGGGTGTTACATTTTGTGGTATCAGAGCCATGTTTTACGCTATTCTGGCCAATAAGAGTCTAGTTATGTGTGATATGGTTTGTTTTTTGTGTTATCCTAATGCAGATATCCCTATTTTTTTATAGATAGTAGAGATGGAGAGACCTCGTGAAACATATGAGGAGTTAACTGATAGTGTGGAGGGGAGAGATCAATCAGTTTTCGGTCCTCCTGAGCCTCCAAAGGGTGAAATACCAGTACCATAAATACCTAGGGAGATGTTTCTAAAGCTCCCCCATGATATGATGAGATTGATGGATATAAAGTTGTCACTAGATCAACTAGCCTATGATATACATATGACTAGTCCATTAGGCCATAGTATATATGTGAATAGAGTGAATAGAGATTGCCCTATTATGATACAAAGAAAATAGTTTGTTGCTAATCTGATAGAGCTACTCTTACATTAACTTGACTTGATTTTGGGCATGGATTGTTTGTCTAAACATCAAGCTATAGTTGAGTAAGCGTAGATAGTTGTGTTCAAAGATTCTAACGATTCAAAAATAGTGGTGCATGGTATTTTGTCTAGTTCTTTAACTAATGTAATATCAACCATGCAAGCAAGACAAATTTTTAGAAAAAGGTTTAAGTATTTGGCTTTCATACTTGATTCAAAAAGGGAGAAGATGAACTTACAAGACACATCGATAGTAAATAAGTTTCTTAACGTGTTTCCAGGAGGGTTACCCAGTTTGCCACTCAAGAGGGAAGTAGAATTGCCTATTAAAATTGTACTTGGTACTGTTCCTATTTCTAGGGAACCTTATAAAATGGCTCATACAAAGTTAAAAGAGTTGAAGACCCAGTTACAGGAACTTTTGGATAATTTATTCGGCCTAGTGTGTCACCATAGGAAACGCCAGTCTTTTTTGTCAAGAAAAAGGATGCCACCTTACAAATGTTTATAGACTATAGGCAGTTGAACAAGGTAATTGTAAAGAATAAGTATCTATTACCCATAATAAAAGATATGTTTGATTAGTTGAAAGCAACAGGAGTGTTCTCTAAGATTGATTTACATTCAAGTTATTAACAGCTTCGGGTAAAAGATGTTGATGTTCCGAAGACTCCATTCAGGACTCGATATGCCACTATAAGTTATTAGTGATGCCTTTCGGGCTAACTCATGCACTGGTTGCTTTCATAGATTTGATGAATAGGGTATTTCAACCTTATTTAGACCAATTTGTTATGATGTTTGTAGATAATATATTGGTCTATTCAAGGAACGAAGAGGAACAAGCTTAGCATTTAAGGATTGTGTTATAGACTTTGAGAGATACACAATTATTTGCTGAATTGAGAAAATGTGATTTTTGACTAAATGAAGTTTCTTGCCTCGGGCATATCATCTCTTTAGAAGGTATCGAGGTAGATCCGAGTAAAATTGAGATTGTCAATTAGAAATTGCTTCAGAATGTGACAGAAGTGAGAAGTTGTCTTGGCTTAGAAAGTTACCATCAACACTTTGTCAAAGGATTCTCAGTAATTGCTTCTCTAATCATAAAGTTACTTTAGAAAGGTACAAAGTTCGAATGGTGATAGATGCTAAGCTAGTTATGAGTAGTTAAAGAAGATGCTCACCAAAGCTCCAATACTGACTCAGCTAACCCCAGGCAAAGAGTATGTCATACACAGTGATGCTTCTAAGATTGGTTTAGGTTGTGTACTGATGTAAAATGGGAAAGTGGTGGCTTATGCCTCGAGACAATTAAAGCCACATGAACATAACTACCCTACATATGATTTAGAATTGGCAGTAGTGGTGTTTGCCTTAAAAATCTGGCGACATTACTTATATGAGGAAAGATGTAAGGCATCCACAGATCACAAGAGTCTCAAATACCTGCTCATATAGAAGGAGATAAATTTGAGGCAACGATTTTGGATAGAATTGTTTAAAGACTATAATTGCATAGTTGACTACCACATGGGGAAAGCAAATGTGGTAGCAGGGGCTTTGAATAGGAAGTTTATTTCAGCTCCATCATTACCACATAGTAAATGGATATTTGTACCAAATGGAGCTTTGATAGCCCAGTTAAAAGTGTGTCCTAACATAAGACAAATGATAGTACACGCACAAAAAAATGATGCCAAGTTGTAACAAATTGTACAAATGTTGCAGCAAAGGAAACAAACTAATTTTTTAATGAAAGATGACTGAAGTTTGTACTTCAAAAGTAGACTATATATACCGACAATAAAGGACTTAAAGAAGAAGTTATTACAATAAGCCCAAAATATTGTGTTCACTATACATCCTAAGGGTAACAAGATGTACCAGGACTTGAAACAACATTACTGGTGGTCAGGAATGAAGCATGATGTAGTAGAGTATGTGTCTAAGTGTCTAAGTATTTGACTTATCAATAGGTGAAAGCTAAACATCAAGCCTTGCTTGGATTTTAAATCCCATTCCAATTCCATTATGGAAATGGGATAATATCATAATAGACTTTGTAATAAGTCTACTCCTTATATACAGAGAATGCATGATGTGGTATAGGTTATAGTGGATAGGCTCACCAAATTAGTTCACTTTGTACCTTGACCTGACTATTCTATACATCGGTTAGTTGAGTTATATGTGAATGAGATTGTTTGGCTACTTGGGGTGCTCTTGTCAATTGTTTATGTTCAAGATCTAAGATTTACATCAAGATTTTGAAAAAGCTTGCAAGCAACTTTGGGTACTCAGTTGAGCTTCAGCACAACTAGGCAATCTAGGAAAGTTATACTGGTGCTAAAAGATATGCTTAGAGCAAGTGTTATGGAATTTCCAAGCAGTTGGGACAAGTACATTCTTTTGATGGAATTTGCTTACAAAAATAGTTTTTAGTCCAGTATAGGCATGGCATCATATGAAGCATTATGCAGCAAAAAAATGTAGAACCACAGTTTATTGGTTAGAATTTACTGAGAACAAGATGATTGGGCCTAATATAGTCAAAGACACAGAAAAGAAAGTGAGGGATACTCAACAAAGATTGAAGGCTACAAGTGATAGGCAAAAATCATATTTTAACTTAAAGAGGAAAGATATTGACCCTGTAGAAAGGTGTTAAGATTTGGGAAAAAGGAAAACTTAGTTCAAGATTTATAAGTCCGTATGAAATCCTTGAAAGAATTGGATCAGTGGTATATAGTTTAGCTCTTCCTATAGAACTATCCAAATTACACAATGTATTCGATGTCTCAATGCTAAGAAGATAGATCATAAGATTCACATATGTTACAGGTATAAGAAATAAAGGTCCAACCAAACTTCTCATATCATGAAGAGTCCAAGAAAATCCTAGCTAAAAAAGTGAGACAGTGAAGGAATAAGCAAATTCCCTTATAAAGGTGCTCTGGCAACATTATGGCATTAAAGAGGAAACTTGGGAACTTGAATCGATGATGAGAACTCAGTACCTATTGTTATTCAATAATGTTATAAATTTTGAGGACAAAATTCTTTTTAATTGGGAGAAATGTAAGGAACCAATATTGACCTTAGAAGGATTATAGTATGTATAGGGTGTATTAAGAAGTGAACATAAGGAATTAAGTGTATAGTAAGGGACATAATGGTAATTAATTTAAAAACATGGGTAAATAGGTAATTTCTTCATTTAAGATATTTGTATGTAAGTTATGGACTATAATGAAATCAATTGATGAATTTATATGCCAATGTGGGAATTAAAAGGAAGAAAAAGGACCAAATGCGCAATTTTGCCAAAAATCAACATATGGACAAATGGGATTGAAACATGTGTGTAAGACTAGAAACTTCGTGAAGTGGGGAAAGGGACGTGTATAGAGTGTTTAACACTAAAATTTTCTCTTCTCACCTCCTTTCCATTCCATCTCCTTAATCACATCATTTTACATAAGGAATCAAGCTAATCCTAGGTGAAAATCAAAGTAAAAGTTTGTGGTTTTTTTCTCAACTTCATATTTCTTGCTTTGCTCATGACAAGCTGGAATTAAAAGTTTGGATATAGGATTGAGATATGTTTTTGTAGTGTTCTAGTTGGTAAATCAAGCAAAGCCAAAGGGGAACAAAAGGAAGAGTACTAAAGGAAGAGTTAATTGGCAAATTTTAAGGTTGGGACTCCACTTGGTTAACTTTCTTATTTGTGTATATTTAAAAGTGTAAAAATATTGATTTAGGCATGGGATGGTTGTTGGAATAGTGAATTGGTGTTACTTTGCATAAATTGGTTGAATATGATAAGAGAGAGTCATGTTTAGTGAAATTTTGTCTTAGGTTCTCGATTCAATCAAACCAATCTTAACATTTTGTCCATAAATTGACCTACAAACCTCCAAATTGGGTGATTAGAATTGGAAATGGAACTTAATACATAAAAACAAAATTCTCTAGAATAGAACCAAACATAATTCTGGCTGTAAGATATTGGAAATTGAGATCGAAAAAGATGACCTGATGTTGCCCCTGTATTGGAGTAGCTTATGATGTTTGATACTTATATCATGACTTAAAAGTCAAAATGGCCTTATCTTTAATGTTATGAAAATTAGAGACATATTAAAACCAATGTTTAGAAGACTTTAAAGCCAAATTTGAACGTTTTATATGTGAAAATTGCTAAACAAATGGACACTTTCGTGTGATTTACTTCTGGATTGATTTTTTTGCCTATTTTTAGACCTACCGTGTGCTTAGCCCATTTTGCACTATTTTGAGTGATTTGCTTCCATGTTGCTTTCACTAAACCATACCAAAGCCTTTTCTAATGTTAATGAAAATTTGAAAATACCTAGAAATAAATGAAATATGACTTACCATATTTGAAGGGGGGTGATTAAACATTGAAATTTAAGATTGAACATAATGCATGCTAAAGAAAATTTACATGTACATAGATGATTTGTAAATGCATATTCATTGCTTGTATATGTGTAGTATGACTATACAAGTTCACATACTAATTTTGTGGAGATAATTAACATTTTTTATATTAAAATGATGTATAGGAATTTATATACTATAATTATGTGAATGTAACTTGAGAAACATAACTGAACAAAACATATACAAAATAAATCATACGAGTACTTGTAACTTAAATACTATCCTAATGGTGATAAGTTATAACTTTCATATATGAATTTAAAACAGATTTTATGTTTTCAAATGAATATCATGTGATTTGTGAATATATTAATTATGAAATTGGTAAATGATTAAAGCAACTGTTACAGTGCTTGCTTCATTATCTTGGAGATGGATTGGTAGGCATGCCTATAAGGTTACAACGAAATTGCTATAGTTTGACACCATTGGTGTCTTCATTTCGATACCATAGCATCTTTACAGTTCAATACCTTCAGGTATCTAAAGTTTGATGCCTTCGGGTATCTACAGTTTGATAGCTTCAGATATCTACAGCCACAAGAATGTGCAAGCCTAACACATAAAGGAAATTAAGAAGTTATAAATAAGAGATATAATATGACAACATGCATAATTTGTATTGATGAGCTTTGGGAACCAATATATAGCTTATAAATGTGAATTTACAGCATATGGTTAAAGCATATTTGAATTATGAACTTTGTTTAATGATGTAATCATCATTTACATGAGTTTATGATATTCATAAATGTGTATGTTCTTAGCAAATGATTATTATAAGTGGTCCTCCAAACTAAGTGTTTCCCTACTAAGCCTTTGAGCTTAGCACGGGTGTTAATCTACGTAGGTCTAAGTAATAGGAGTAAGGCTTAGGGATCATCTATAGGGACCAAGGCTAATTGTTAGGAGTAAATGTACCTTTGGGTGTGTCTTTTGATTAAAGAATTTTTGTATATGTAATGAAGGAAATTGTAGTTTCTTAACTGTTTGTAATTAAGAATTTAAGTTATGTCTAATATCTCTTTTGGATTACTATATTAATGTAATGATACAATACTACTTTTAAATGATATTGTTAAGGGATATGAAATTATATAATATGTACATGTATAGCATTAAATAGAATTGTATGCCATTAATGTATGTACATAAATTTTGGGTGCCATCTGTGTTAGTGGTTGTAGATTTCGTATAGGGGGTGTTACTGTATAAAATCTTTCTAAGTAGGATAAATAATCTCCTCTAAAAGTTTCTTTATCCTATTTGCAAGAATTTTTGAAGTAATTTTGTAAATATCATTTCACCATGATATGGAATGAAAGTTATTGAGATTTAGTGTGTTGGAAGATTTGGGAAGACAAAATTATGTCTTGTTCATCTCAAAGAGCATTTTGTCACTTTGGAAAAATTCTTTAATATCCCTAGTTACCATATCTCCTATTATTTCCTATGTTTGTTGTAGGAACCTATTGTTGAATCCATCAAGGCTAGGTTCGAGGTGGGAGGAGAACAAGGTAGCTTTAATCTCCTAACCAGTGATCTCCTTCAATAGATCTATACGTGCTTGTGTAAGGCAAGCTCTATGAAGTTTGATTAGACTCCTTAAATGGGGGAGTTCTAGAAGAGTTAGATCCCAGTAAGCTTTTATAGTGATCATAAGCTAAACATTTCAATTCATTTTAAGTTTTATTTGTTCTCCTTTTATTGTCCTAGAGATTGAGGATCATATTATTGTTCCTCCTAGCCTAGATGCAATTATATTAGTATTTGGCCTTTTTATCTCCCTATTTTAGCCAAAGCATTTTAGATTTTTTGTCTCATCTAAGTCTTAACAACTCAATGTACTCTTATATCAAGTTTTCTTCTAGTTTTTTGAGCTTGATATCACCAAGGTTAGACGTGAGCTTTCCTAAGAAGACAATAGAGATGTTAAAGATTTGCTTTTGATTGCTTCAACTGAGTTATTTTTTATTTTTGCAATTAGATGGGTTTAGCTTTAATGACTTTAAAATTTTGCATTCATTGGAAGGCTTAAGATCACCTATGAGAGACCATAGGTCCCTTCAAAACCGTTTCTCTGCACCTTATAATGTTTAAAATAGTATTGAAGATTTTGAAAGGCGATTTCCTTATATTGGGATAATTTTCCTCTAAGATAGTAATAGGAAAATGATATAAGGCATGGCGTTTCCCAAAATAAGCATTGTTACGGGGAAAAGTGATTAGCGAGCTACAATTCACTAAGAATTTATCCAATTTCTTTTGTAAGCTTTAATCTCATCCCTGTTTATTACACCGAAAGTTACTTGTAATAACCCATTTCTTCATACTTAGGGTTATAACCTAAGACTATTAGACATGAGAAATAGTTTTAAGAAATTAGGAAATACATTTCATACTTATGCATAACATTAGCATCACAAACGTGAATTATGATTTTTGTACACATTGTAAATACTCTATATGCACTTATTTAACATTTTTTAGGGCATGAATGATTTAAAATGATTATGATGTGAATTGTGAATTATTATGTTGTGAATTTTGATTTAGTCATTTATAATTTTTACTTCGAAATTTTTGGTAAAAATTGAGAGATTTATGAAACTATGTGTATTTTTAGACTAGGAAAAATGCCAAGTAGTAAGGCAAATTGATTCGTGGTAGTACAAATAAATGAAAAATGGTAGTATAGAAAATTAAGGAGTGGCATTAGAATTTATTGACAAATGGCATAGAAATTAGGAGACAAATGGACTAGAGATTAAGAGACCTTAGTTAGCTTAAGTAAATGTCATATTAATTTGATTAATTATGTGGTGAGTGTCATGACATGTTTCATGACACCCACCAAGCTTAAACATACTTTCATTTTTTCAAAACCGTCTCATTTGGCTTTCACTTCTACTTTTATTTCATGATTTCTTCTTCTCCTCTTCTTCATTTACGACGCCTACATCTCACACTCACGACATTGTCATCAACCCACTCACTAAGGAGAGTCTTGTTTAAGTTCTTCACTTTCCACTCCAAGATTTCATTGCCTTCATCCTGTTGATAAAAACCCAGCTTATTCTTCTTAAAAAGTTGATGATCGTGTAAACATGGAAAGCTAGGGTTACGTGATCTTCAAGCTTGGAGTTAAACAAGTAAGTTAAATATAGGGATCTTTATGGCTTTGTTAAATGAAACATATATATTGATAGTTAGAGGTGAAATGATTATGAAAATGATGATGAATGAGTGTTGAACAATGAAGAAATGTGTAGGTTTATATTTTCTTTTTGGTATAAATGATCAACAATAGGTATAATTTGTGTTATAGGGACGTTTTTAAGATGGATTGATAGTGAAACTGGTGTTTAAATGAGAGCTGAAAGAGTGAAATGAGAAGGATTAAGATGATAGTGATCATATTCTGTTTTTGTGTGATTGATAAACCATAGTTAGGGATTATTTTATGGATGATATTGAGATGAAATTAAGGTAAAAATGAAGAGGAAATAAAGTAGAAAAAGATGAACTATGTATATGAGGTGTTGGATACAGTATAGAGAAGTTAGGAATGCATGTATGATAGGATTAAGTGAATGATAATGAATCAATTGAGTAGAGTTTTATAAGAATTAATGTAACCAATATGGTAGTTAGATTAGTATGAAATAAGGTTGCATAAAAGAGCATGAATTCTAGAAAACTTGAAGGTTAAATGATGTTTCTATATTTGGGGAATTTGTGGAAAAATGAAGGAAGAAAGGCAGAGCACGATCGTGGCATAGTTGTAACATCCTGTTTCCCTACTAAGGGTTAGAACCCTAGATTTTTGTAAATGGGAAATAGCAATGAGAGATTAGAAAAAGGCATTTTATACTCATGCACACACGTGAATTTGATTATTTTACACACATTACAATTAGGTACAATTGATATTTAACGTGATTATAATGTGAATTGTGGATTATGTGTCTTCAAAATTAAATGGTGTAAATAATTAGTAATCTAAAATTTTTGGTGAAATATGGGAAATTTCTGATAATTATAAGTATTTTTGGACTAGGAAAAATGTCAAGTGGCAAAATAGTTGATAAATTGTAGTAGAATTAAGTGTCAAATGGCAAAAAAAATTATTGTTAAGAGACATTAAGATTTAATGACAAGTGTCATTGAAAATTGGGAGACAGTTGGATTAGAAATTAGAGACAAAATGGATTAGTTATTAAAGTGGACCAAATGGAATCATGGGGAGGTGACAAGTGTCACTTGAATTGCCACATCTCACCCACGATTCTTACATCTTGCAAGAATATCTTTATTTTGTCTTTCATTTATATAAGACACGTTTTCTTCTTCTCTCTACATTTGTTCTTCATCTTCTTCATCTCCATGACACTCACTCTCACCCTATCAACATTAAAACTTGCTTTCATCTTCCATTGGCTACTTTCATTTTATTATCTTCTTCATTATCACTAAAAGACCTAACCCTACCACCTTTTATTGATGATGATCATTTGATATTGGGAAGCTAGGGTTAAGAGTGATTTGAAGAACTTGAAGCTTAAACAAGTAAGTAAGCATTGTTCCTTAGGTTTTGTTCTAAATGAAACATGTATGAAGACAGTTAGGGGTTAAATGACCATGAAAAGGTGAAATATATATGTTAAACTGTGAGTGAAGAAATGAACACATTGATGTACTGATTTTGTGTATATGATGATTAACATTTCATGAGTTATGGTAGAGATTCTTTTGAGTTAAAATGATCATTGAAATAAGAAAGTGTAAAACATTTGACTAGTAAATGAATGTTACTTGTTCTGTTTTCTATGTATATTAACATAGATTTCCTTAGGTGTTATAGAGATGAGTTAGAATGATTTTTGAATTTAAATAAAAGACTAAAGTTGTGTCTTGAAATGAGGTGAATTAAAATGATAAGTTAGAGATGAAATGAAGGTGTTAATGAAGTTGAAAATGTGCCGAAAGTTAATGAAGAATGTGTACATCTATATGTTCTGTTTTTAGGTTAATGATCAAACATAGATCATGATTTTTTTGTGAATGATATTAAGTTGAAATGGAAGCAGGTATGAATAGGAAATAATGAGGACATAAGCTAGAAATGATAGCTAAGAAAAAAAGATGAACTAGGATGAAAATGAAGTTAAATGTGTGTTGGAATATGTTAAAAGGGGTGTTTTCACTGAATAGACATCTGTATTTTGGCCATATATTGATCTATAGATATCCAAATGGGATTATTTTTAATTAATATTAAACTATAGATATATGGCTACAATTTTTATGAAGGCATTAAATTTGAATTCTGTCCTCAAGGGTTTTGAAATTTGGCTTAAATTTGAATATTGAGTGTTGTCGTCATTTGAGAACAGTCTTTAGTATTTTAGGTATAACTTACATAAAACTGAACCAAACTGTATAAATGTTATGTCATTAGAAACTTAAGACATATAGGAATATTTTTTCAGAAAAATGTGTTACATAACTACCTCATTTTCTAGGTCATAATGGTCATACAAAACTAACTTAAAACTCTATCCTGAGAAACACTGGAAAATTCCAGGAAAAATGGGAGATTAGCTTCTTTCACGATCATGCCAAGGACCACCACAATCATGGCAAGGATCACCACAATCGTGGGCATTTCTTTTTATGGTAATGTTTTTATTTGTGCAAATGTTGAACCAATTATGGATAAGGTACTTAACCATAATGCATTTAGACTTAAATAGGCTTGAATGAAGCTTGAATTGAACCTAAAATGATGCTTGAATTAAGTCACTAAATATGTGATATCTGTGAGGTGATAATTGAGGTTATAACTTAGTGAATGAATTGTTGATATCAAAGTACCAAAGGCATAAGTATAATGGGAATGAAGATGTTCATATGATTGTAGTTATGATTCAAAGGAGATGAGTAATGTGTAGTAAGTTAATGTGAATGGGAATTGGGTATTATGAGAGCATATAATGTTAGAAAAGAAATGACGAGAAATTGATTTATGATATTAAAATAACCAAGTGTTCTTGAGGTGTATGCCTAAGAATAAACTAGACACATACAAAAGATAAGGATTGAATGATGAACTTAGAATGATCATGTACAAATAAAGTGTAAACCTAAGTTCAAGTAGACGCATATGATTCATGAGATGAGAATGAACATAAGATGTGAATTTAGGTAATATACCCGGGATTGTCATTGAGCATGCATTATACACAACACTTATACATATGTATGTCACTGAATATTCATAAGATTGTGTAATTAATAATGTGTGTTCAATATGTGTATTGCATGATGTTGATATATAGGATAGAAGGTCCGCATCCAGACGTTTCTGGATCATGGAAGCCAATGCTAATCTGGAGCGTACTGTAAGTCGACCTAGATGGTCTCATTTTTATTTTTTGTTCTGTTTAAAATTTCTGTATTGAATTACTACTGAATATGAATGTGATTGAGACAATACCAAACATAGTCTGAGGAGTTTGATAAATGTAAAAATCATTAGAAGTGCTCCTTGAATGTGAATTTGAATGAATAAGTGATACTCAACATTATTGTTAAATGTTAGACCAAGGTCCGATGATAAATGTGAATGTGAAAGGGAAACTGAAATCAAGTGACTGATTGAATATATGTGAATGTGAAGCATTTCAATACATGAATGCATAAACAGATAAAGGTTGTTGTGACCGGAGTAGCCACCGAAAAAGAGCTTAAAGCTTAGAAAGTGATTAAGAGCCAAAGGCTCTCTATGTAAAATGAGCCTTGTATATCCAATAGATAAGGGACAGTTATTAATGAGCCTGGTATCCACAATGGATACCAGATAGTTACAGGCACTCGGTCACAACAATAACAATTGAAAGTGAGTCTCATGAGCATTTCATATATATTTGATATGTATGATTTAAATGGTTGATATAAATAGTTTCAAGATTTCTGAAAGTGAAATATGATTTAAGTGAATATGAAATGTATATGACTTAACAGGTTGAATTGATGAAGTGATGTGAATTTTATGAGTACATGAATTTATATGTTATGTAATTGAGTGAACCATCAAGGATAGTCCACTCACTGAGTTCGTAAAACTCAACCCAATATTCGCAACAATTTTTAGGCTTAGAAAAGATTTCCAATTAGACAAATTGGAGTCGAGCCACTGCATTTGAGTAAGAGATAGAGGTCAAAATCAGTTGGCGTCTGTATATTTTTTTGTAAATTTAGTATTAAATATTGTATTCTGCAAGCTTCATTTATTATATAAATGAATTATGTTTGTAATAAAATTTGTGATCAAATACATTTTGGTATTTGTAATGGGCCCAAAAGATTATTGAAATTCTGACAATGTGTTTAACGTTTGATCAAATATGAGTTTGTAATGACAATTGTGATTATAATGTTTATGAAAATGGGTCGATTTTGATTATTGGTTTTCAGTGTTATGCGTGTGATTTCTTTTGAAGAAAAATTTTCAATAAGTTTGATTGTTTGACTGTTCTAGCATGCCACCCTAGTAGAGTATGTTCTCGAATGCTATCGGAGTGTTCGGGAATATGCCCTATGAGAGTGGTGTGCTACAAAGTTGGTATTAGAGCCCAAACTTAGTATCTTACATGGGCATTTTTCAAACTATATGTCAAGATACATGCGTTTTAGACATGTCTTAGCATGCAGTGGCAACTGATCCCCAGTGTGAGTTGCATTTACATGAGTGACACGCATGAGCATTCGTTAAGAGTTTAAGTTGTTAGAAGTAATGAGAAAGATGATGATCTGTCAGAATGTAAGAAAATGAAAATTTGTGGATATTTAAAAATGAGAAATAGTATATGGTTTGATATGATAGACAAAGATTCCGTGCAATGGAAATTATGGTTGTGTCATCAAATATGATATCAATATTGCATTGTAATTTTATACATCCCTGAATTGATATGGATGTGAAATTATTTTCGTGGACTGATTGAGGAAAAGCAGAGATATTAGTACAAATGACAAGATTTATGGTTTACAATCCAAGTTGAAAGAAAACAAAATTTACTACGACATTGAGAAGTTGAATTCGGAACTGAAATGGTTATTTGATTATCATGATAAAAGTTTATGATTGAGCGTAATGTTATATCTGTGGATTGAGATTAGAAATTTCATGATGGTTATATATTTATAATTGTAAATTGATTAAGAACATATATATGTAAGATGAAATGAATGATAGCGATATATATATATTGAAGTCTTTAAGGTTAAGTTTATTTGCTATTGTGAGTGCATATCCAATAATGTGGTTACATTGGTGAATAATGTTATTGAGCATATATGCAATATATACTTGGATATGGTATAGGGAGTGATCTATGACATATTGAAAACTCTATAGTCATAGTCCCTATATTTAAAATTTTGAGAGGATTCAGAGTAGCGTAGTGGAAGCATGGGTTTAAACGGATATAATGAAATGATGAACTATGGAGAAAATTTTTTATGTATTATTAAAAGAGTTAAGGTTACAAGAATGAATGGGATTAAATGAATGAAATAGAATTAAATGAGTGGAGTTTTGTGTGTTTTAATGAAATCAATATGATAGTTAAATTAGTATGGAATGAATGTGAATTTTGGAAAATTTAGAGAGTAAATGAATGTGTTTATTGCTTCACTGAGTTTCATTATAAAGAATATTTTGATCGTATAAATTATGATAGAAATTGATCTTATTGAGATATTATGAATAGTTAAAATTAATCTTCTTGAAGTACTAAGAATGGCTGATAAGCGATGATGAAAACAGTTGATTGATAAGGAATACGTGAACAGTATATATAATATTAGTAAGAAATCTTCTTTAGAAGAAGAATTTCACCGAATTAGGTTAAGTAGACCAGATGATTTACTTCTAAGAATGAATGAATATTGAATGAATTAGAAGTGAATGCTGGAGTTCCATTTCTATCTGAGACTTAAGCGTAAGAAGTTGAATATGCTACGGAGAGTACAGGTATCTTTTTAATGAAAGGTAACCCTTTTACATTATTAGGTTCATGAAATTGGGATGATATTATTGCTATACTATTACCAAAGAAACGTAGATTCATAATGTATTTTATATTCGTATATTCCGAAGGTACAAGTTAGGTTTAACTTGTGTTCAGAAATTGAGAGTAGCAAATAAATTGAAATATATGGAGAAACTAGTATGAATGAATAGACATTAGAATAAGTCAATGAGAAATTAGAGAAAATCGAATGAATGGAGAAAATAATTCGAGAAAAGAAGTCAATAGAGAGACTAAGAAAAACATGAACAAACATTACCCTAATTGAGGAATTAGTTACTTAAGGATTTCAAGGACTAGATATGGGTGCATTGAGTATTGGTGATATCTATTTAGGTTGACAAATGCCCGACATTATACATGGAGTTAATAAACAAAGTGTCTCAATATCTGGACAGGGCATATAAGTAGACTCAAAAAGGAAAGTAGAGGTAATGATGAAGTGAGAAACTCCAAGGAATAGGTATGAGATCCAAAGTTTTCTAGAACTAGCTGTATATTGGATACTACCAGAGATTGTCGAAGGGTTTTTACTAATCTTAGCCCTTTGACAAAATTTCTAAGGAAAAATGTGCCAATCATATGGATGAATGTAAAAAAAAATTAAGGAATTATAACACTGATGTTAATTATATCGTTTAGATTTGGAGATTATGTAGTATATAATGATGTTTTGCACTAGAGATTAAGATGCGATATGTTACAACATAATAAAATGATTTGGTACGCATAAAGACAATTAAAGTCTCATAAGTTGATTATTTGATACATGATTTAGAATTTGCTGCAATAGTAATTGCTTTGAGAGCTTGGAGACATTATATGTACAGTGAAACATTATATATATATATATATATATTATCAAAGTTTGAGGTAATTATTGAGTTTGAAAGAATTGAATATGAGACTGAGACAATGGATAGAGTTACTTGAAGATTATGATGTACAAATGAGTATTTCCCAGTAAAGCTAGTGTAGTAATATGATGCATTGAACAGAAAATTCAATAGCAATGTAGCACAAATTTAGATATTGAGATTACCAAATCTAGTGCAATAAAGAGCATAGAATGTCGAGTTGAATTTTTGGCAAATCAAAGTATTATTAGCTATTGAATTTAAGATCAGTTCCATATGAAAGGATTATAAAAGCCCTAAGTGAGGATTAAAATTTGTGAATCTTATTAAGGAACTGGAAATGAATTTAAATTTAGAGTTGAATTGGAAAATTGATATTTTGTGATTGTAATAAAAAGTATCTATACCTGATAAAGATGATTGAGCAAAGAGATTATTAGAGAAAGCAAAAATAACAACCTATGTTATATGTCCTAGTAGGGATAAGCTGAAACAACATTTAGCGGCTAAGGATGTAAAATCAAATGACTGAATGTTTGAATTACCCACAGTCTTAAATGTTGGAGGTATGCTTAGAACTTAAATTTTGGAGTTTCTAGGAACATAAGATCAATATACAATTCAAATTGAATTAGATTATGAAAATCATTATCATAATGGTATCCGTAGAACATCCTATAAGGCATTATACGACAGAATGAGTCATTTGCCCTTACATTGAGATAGAGAGGGCCTAAAAATTGTTGAAGGCCCTAATTGATTCGAGATGCTGTTGATAAGCGAAATTGAGCTTTATTGGAAATTAAGTGATTCAAGAAAGATAAATGAGTTAGGTGGATCAACACCGAAGATATAAAATATAGAGAGATAGATAAAGTGTTTCTAAAAGTACCACCTTGGCAAGTTGTACTAAGGTTCATTAAAAAGGATAGCTAAGCCGAATTGTATTGGTCCATATGAAGTTATTGAGAGCATAGGACCATTGACTTGAGTTAGTCTTACCAACAAAGATATATCAGATCCACACTGTGTTACATGAGTATGTTTAGGAGATATTGGTATGATTTGATAGATGTATTGTCAGCACAGGAAGGGAAACTTGCGAGTAATATGAGATACATTGAGGAATCAGTTAAGAAAGAAGGATATCTGAATATGTAATTGAAAGATTGAGTGATTCCATTGACTATAGTCAATTGGAAGAAATTATTCGAGTGATGAAGTTAAATGGGAAACGGAAGAGCATTTGAGGAAACAATACCCCTACCTTTTTTATTAATCAGATAAGAATTTTGAGGATGAAATTTATTAAGGGGGAGAATGGTAACATCCCATTTTCATATTAAGGGTTAGAACCCTAATTTATATTTAATGTGATTATAATGTGAATTGTGGATTATGTGTCTTAAAAATTGAGTTGGTGTGTATAATTAGTGATTTAGAATTTTTGGTGAAATTTAGGAAATTTTCTGAAAATTTGGATAATTGTTAGACTATGAAAAATGTCAAGTGACAATACAATTGATGAATAGTAGCAGAAATAAGTGTCAGATGGCAGTAGAAATTTTGATGAATGACATTAGGATTTAATGACATAAGTCATTGAAAATTGGGAGTCAATTGGATTAGAATTGGGGGACAATTGGACTAGCTATTTAAAAGACCAAAGTAAGGCCATAAGAAGGTGACATATGGCAAGTGACAAGTGTCACTTGCCACTCCACTTATATTAACCCACTATGTTATCCTAAATGGCCATCTGTTCTTTCATTTTTGTTGGCCAAATGCTTTCTTTTCTTCTTCTTCTTCTCCTCCTTCACGACTTTTGCTTCACTAAACTCTATTAACGTTGCACCTTGCTTTTATCCATCATTTATTTCTTCCATTTTATTGTCTTCATCATCTTACCACAAGAAAACACAACCTTTTCCTCCTTAAAATGAGATGATCGTGTAACATGGGAGGCTAGGGTTTTAAGATGATTTTTGAAGAAGCTTTGGATGAACAAGTAAGTTATACTTTGATCTTCATGGGTTGTTTGAAATGAATTAGATATGGTGTTTATTTTGAGATTTAATGACTATGAGAAGCGTGTTGAATATATGTGTGTAACGTGGATGAATAATAGATATACCCTTGTCTTACTTTTGTGTTTATGATGAGTAATAGATTATGGAATGTTATAATATTGGATTGATAAAGAAAATGATGTATGAGAGTGTGCAAAAATATAGATGAATGGGTGATGAACGTATGTTGAAGTGTGGTTGATGAAATGAGCAAATAATTGTCTTGCTTTTACATATATGATGATCAATATTTCATAAGATATTGTAGAGATGAGTTTGAAATAGAAAGATCATTAAAAATGGTGTAGGAAAAAGTGCAGAAAATTTTGATAGATAATGGTTTTATGTTCTGATTTCTTGGTGTATTAACGTGGATCTCTTTGGATGTTTTAGAGATGAACTAAAATGAGTCTAGAGGGATTAATGTGGTGTCTTGAAATGGGAAGAATTAAGGTGATAGTTAGAGATGAAATGAAAGTGGAAATGAAGTTGAACATGTGCAGAAAGTTAATGATGAATGTATATATGTATATGTTCTATTTTTAGTGTTCATGATCAATCATGGACTATGATTTGTTTATGGATGGTATTGAGCTGAAATGGAGTTAAGAATGATGGGGAAATGATGAGTAATTAATCTAGAAATGATAACTTTTTTTGTGGACGTTAGATTGAGGTCATTCAAGTTTGTTTTCGAAGAGAACTTAGAGTTCTACAAATTCTATGAAGACCCCAATGAGAGATTTTGCTGTCTAAAGGCAAAATTTCACATTTCTGTAGATGTCCTGTGAATGTTCGCCCAGCGAACATGATGTCCCTTCAAACAGACATGTGCAGAGCTGGAAAGCTGGAAAACCCGAGAATGTCTACCCAATATGCATGAAGTCCGCCCAACAGACATTTACTGGCCATTTGGACTTAATTGGGCTTTAAAATGAACATAAATTGCTGATGGATGAAGTGATTAAATGTGTGATATACTTAGGGTGATAATCAAGGTTATAATTTGCGCATGGATGATTGATATCAATGAGACAAATTCTGAAAATTTGGAGATATTATAGAAATGAAAGTGATCTTATGAATGCTAGTGAGATTCAAAGGAGATGAATGATGAGTATTAAGTAAAGATGAACGAGAAATTGGATATTATGTGATATTACTATACTAGAAAAGAAATAATGAATGATTGATTTATGATATTAGAATAGCTAAGTTCTTTGATCTATGAACCTAAGTGTAAGCTTAATATACATAAATGATGTTGTTAATGATTAAGTGACATGATTAAGGAAACATACCCGGAATAGACAATGTGAGTATGCATTATACATTACATATATGCATATGTGTATAATTAAATGTTATGTGATTGCGTAATTAATAATGTGTATGCAATATATGTATTACATGATGTTGATCAATAGGATAGTACGTCCGCATCCAAACATTTCCAGATCATGGAAGTTAATGCTAATCTGGAGCGTACTGTAAGTTGACCTAGATGGTCTCCTCTTAATTGATTGTTTGTTTTAATTTCTGTATCGAATTCTTGTGTGATGTGAATATGTTGATTCCGGACATTAAATGTCCAAGGCGTTTGATGCATGAAAATTATTGGAAGTGCTCATTGTATGTAAATTTGACTGAATAAGTGATTTTCAACTTAAATGTTGAATGTCGAACTAAGGTCCTATGATAAATGCAAATGAGAATGCGAAAATAAATAAGAATGTGTAAGATTGAGCAAAACTGATTGATTGAATACATGTGATGCATTTCATTACATGATTGCATGATAACATAAAGGCAGTTATGACTAGAGTAGCTACCAAAAAAGAGCTTAAATCTTAGAAAGTGAAAAAGAGCTTAAAGCTCAGAAAGTGATTAAGAGCCAAAGGCTCACTATGTAAAATGAGCCATGTATCTCCAATAGATAAGGGATCGTTATTAATGAGCCCGGTATCCACAATGGATACGAGATAGTTACAGGCACTCGGTCACAACAATAATAATTGAAAGTGAGCCTCATGAGCATTGCATATACATTTGATATGTATGATTTAAATGATTGAAATAAATAGTTTGGATGATTTCTGAATGTGCAATATGAATTAAGCGAATATGAAGTGCATGTGATTCAACATGTTGACTAATGAAATGATATGAATTACATGATAATATGAATTGATGTGTTATGTGAAATGAGTGGGCCATCAAGGATGGTCTACTCACTGAGTTTGCAAAACTCACCCCAAAAATTGCAATATTTTTCAGGCTTAGATAAGCTTTTCAGTTAGACAAATTGGAATCTAGCCACTACATTTGAGTAACAGATAGAGACCGGGATCAGTTGGCGTCTGCATATATTTTCTGTAAATTTATTATTAAATATTATATTCCACAAGCTTCATTTATTGTATAAATAAATTATGTTTGTAATAACAGTTATGATCAAATACATTTTTGGTTTTTGTAATAGGCTCAAAAGATTATTGAAATTTGGACAAAGTTTTTAATGTTTGATCAAATGTGAGTTTGTAATGATAATTGTGATTATAATGTTTATGAAAAAGGGTCGAATTTGATTATTGGTTTTCAATGATATGCGTGTGATGTTTGAAAAAAAATTTGTATTGAGTCTGACTGACCATCCTAGCACACCACCCTTGTAGAATGTATTCCTAAATACCGTCGGTATGTTCGGGGATATGCACTATGAGATTGGGGTGCTACAATTATAGTAACATCTAGCAGAATCAGTGATCACTACTTCTTCTACATTGTCAGCTGAGAGATAGTTCTCCTCCCTTTGAAGTCATTCTAATATATGCTTCCAATTTTGCATTCCATTGGGCACAATTATGGGCTAATCTACAACTTATTCACTCAGTTATGCACAATCCTTGTTTAGTAGTTAGAGATTTTAACTATTCCTTTAATTCCAGTAAAATAGAAGGTGGAGCTAGATACAAAATAAGGTTTAGCCAAGAACTTTCTCAGCTTTACTAAGAAGTTAATTTGATGGACCTGAGGGCAACAAGAAGATTGTTTACATTGATGGATAAGTAGCAAGGAGATATGTTGATGCAGAAGAAGTTGGATAGAGCCCTAGTGAACCAATCTTGGCTCTACAATTTCCTACATTTTTATGCACACTTTCGAGAGAATGTGCTTTCAGACCACTCTTTTATACATATTCAAAAGATGATAATACCTATTAGAGTTGGAGTTCCATTCAGATTTTTCAATTGTGTCACAAAACTGGATGGTTTTATGGAAATTATCATCTACTATTAGAGATAAGAGGTGCAGGGATACAAGGCCTTTCAATTAGTGCAGAATCTTAAAATTGTCAAAATTGCCATCAAACAATTTGTTAAAGTGAAGACTCAAAACCTTGGTGACATTAAGCAAAAGTTGGCTGAAGCATAAGATGTTTGTTATAAGGATCCTTATAACTCTTCTCTAAAGAATAATGAAATATAGAGGATGAAAGAATACCAGGAGGGGTTGACTTTTCACAATAAGACTTTAAGGCATAAAGCTATAATGAATTTGTTGAGGAATGGGGATTTGAACACAAAAGTTTTTCATGCATCTCTTCTTGCTAGAAGGAACATAATTACAAATTCTAAATTGAAGGATAGTCGTGGAAATGTGATCTCAGCCCAGCAGGATTGGATCAATTTCATCAGGGAATATTTCCAGTAGCTAATAGAGAAGGATGACATGCAGCATCAGGGCTTTAGTGTCAAAGATGTGCTTACTTTTACCCCCAACCAGGCTCAACTTGATATTTTCATTGCTCCATTTACTCCTCAAGAAGCCAAGGAAGTGTTGTTTAGCCTTAATCTAGTCAAATCTCTTGGTCTAGATGGCTTCAAATCTATGTTTTTTCAAAAAACTCGGGACATCACAGTTTGTCCTTTTACTAAAGCAGTTTTGAAATTCTTCTCCTCTACAAAGATGCTCAAGGAAGTAAACCATACACTCATATGTCTTATATCCCAGAAGAAAAACCTTCTACTATTTATGAAATTCGATCCATCTCTTGTTGCAAAAAAATTTATAAAGTCATTGCAAAACTTATTGCTTCAAGGTTGAAATTAGCTAAAGCAGAAGTGATTAACATAGCTTAAGGGCCATTCTTACCTGGGAGAAATATTGGCAGTAACATACTCATGTTACAGGAGCTTTTAGGGAATACCATGAAGATTGACCTTTTTAAGGCTTATGATACTATCAGTTAGCATTATTTGCAACAGTGTTTGGAACCTATCGGGCTGCCATTAACATTCAAAATTTGGGTTATATAATGCTTCCAATCCACTTCCTTTCAGTATTTTGGTAAATGGTATCCCCTCACAACCTTTTTAAAATGCTAGAGGAATTCGACAAAAGGACTTTTTGTCCCCTTACTTGTTCACTTTAGCAATGGAAGGAGTCTCTAGACTTATTTCCAAACTTGTCGATTGCAATGGTAGATTCCAGTATCATCACAAATGTAGATTTATTAAATTATCCCATCTAATATATAAACATGATTTAATGCTTCTTAGTAATACAGATAACTACCCACTAAGAATGTTGTTGAACATGTTGTAGGTTTTCTTAAATTGGTTTGGACTTTAGGTGAATGTGGAGAAAAGTGGATTTTATCTCTCCTCGGATGTTAGAAACGAAGAATAGATCAGTAGTATGGTTGTTTTTTCATTACAGTCTCTACCATTGAACTATCTAGGAGTTCCTATTAATACCACTAAGCCTAAGTTTTCATATTTCATTCCTTTAATTGAGAAGCTTAAATAAAGAATTAATGCCTGACAACACAAGTTTATATCCATTATAGATAGGTTAACTCTCATCAATTCATTTTTTGAGCAGTATACACATCCACTGGTCTGCACATATGGTATTATTGAAGAGAGTCATTAAGGAAATTGATAAAGTATTAAAAGCCTTCTTGTGGTCTAAGAAAACGAAAAATGGTAAGTAGGCCAAAGTGAAATGGTGTGACATCATTATACCAAAAAGGCACGGAGGATTGAGGATCATCTCAATTTCATAAATGCAAAAGTTCTACTCTGTAAGAGGATCTAAAGACTATGCACTAATAGCAAAGCATTGTGGATCAAATGGGTACATGAATATCATTTGAAGGATAAGATTTTTTGGCAGCTGGATAAGTCTAGGAATTTTTCCTAGATATTCAACCATATGCTCAGTTTAAGAGACACAATATATCTTTATATCAAGCATCAATTGGGAGATGGAGAGGATATGTGGTTTTGGTTTGATAACTGGACTACTTTTATTCGACTCATCCATAGAGCCAGACTTGTCCAACTTGGAAACCACATTCCTTTTAATGCCAGAGTCTCCTCATCTAATCCAAAATGGAGCTTGGGTTGGCAACTTCAGAGGTTTTTCCTTGCTTATAGATTTTTTGCCAAGTATACCTGAAGGGCTGAGGCAGGACAATATCATTTGGAAACTACATTCCAAAGGTATGTTCAATAACAAATCTTATCATAATATGCTTATGACCAATGTTGAAGTTGTTCCTTGGTTTGACATGTTTTGGAAACAATCTTTAAATCCCAAAGCTGCAATTGTCATTTGGTTAGTGATTAAAAATAGATTTAGAACTAAAGATCAATGGTTTAAGGTATATGACCCTATATATGTCCTTTGTAAACACATCAATTAGAGAGAAAAAATCATTTATATTTTGAATGCAGCTACACCAAAGCAATTTGGAGCAAAATTATGGTTGTATTATAGTTATCTAGTTATACATTTGAGTGGAGGGTGATATTGGATATGATCATAAGATGTACTAAGTCGGGGCAAGTGGATGGTTTACTCATAAAGACAGCCTTTACCACCATCATTTATTCCATATGGAGGGAAAGGAATAAGAGAATTTATAAGGGAGTGGAAGTAGGCAAACATCAACTTGCATATCAAATTGTGAATTAGATTCGAGCAGTATTCATTACCTATTACAAATAATGCTCAATTAGTCTAAGAGTGAGATGACGTTGGTTGCTATAACGCTATCTGTTGTATTTATTTTTTATAGATGTTACCTTAGGTGATTTTTGTTGATGCATAATATGACTCATTGTAATGGTGTGAAGTAGCTTTTGCTAGTTTAATATAATTTCCTTTCATTTTAAAAAAAAACTCATGGAAATTATTACTTTTCATCTATAATTGTGATATACATAATAACTCGAATTTTAAAAGGACCCATAGCAAAGTTTCAAATACTGTACCAGACTTAGTACTAGATTGGGTTTTGGTATGATATTGTACCAGTATCAGCCAATACTGGGTACCATTTTGGATAATTTTTTAAATTTATGAAATAGTCCCTAAAATTTTTTAAAATTTGTAAAATAGTTCATTGGCATATTGTACAGTTATAATGTATATTTTACAAATTTACATCAACCCTATCTCCAAAAATCATAATAATAAATAATAATCACAATTAATATGAAATAACAATAATTTTTAAATATTTCACATAT
>JAOTAY010000191.1:13645833-13665037 GCA_025629805.1 Erythroxylum baracoense
TCTATCATGACCTCATAATTTATTTAAATCATGCTTAACAACTCCATTCATTCTAAGGCAAAAATTCAAATTCCATATAATATCACACTTAACAAAAATATTTCAAAATTAAGTGATGAAAACATCATAAAAAGTCAAAATTAAGTGAAACATGAGTGATTAAGTAATCTAATCTAAAAGAGTTATGAGAAAAACCAATCTTTGTTATTAAGATTTTCGTTTCAGATTTAAACATGAGTAGTGATGGAGGTAAGCAGAACTCGATCACAAGTTACTCATGAAGACTATCGAAGACCAATTCAAGGTTCTAAATATAAGGTTAGATACTTTAAAGTCACCATCCAATCTTAAATTAACTAGAAAACACATGTTTAAGGAGGCGATGAGGATTATGATTACAATAAGACTAGTTTTGGAAAGAGAAAAGAAGGATGTTTCAAAACAGTTGCTACAGTTTGACATTACTGGTGTCTTCATTTTGATACCATAATGTCCCTACAATTCGATACCTTTGGGTATCCACAGTTCGATACCTTCAGGTATCTATAGTTCAATGCCTTCAGGTATCTCTTGCGATCCACACCCACAGGAATGTGTAGGTGTAACACAGAAAGGAAATTAAACAGTTATGAATAAGAGATACAATATGAAAACATGAATAATTTGTATTAAGGAGCTTTGGAAATCAATATTTGGCTTATAAATGTGAATTTACACCATATGGATTATATATTGAAGCATATTTACTTTATGTACTTTGCTTAATTATGCAATCATTGTTTACATGAGTTTATGATATTTATAAATGTGTGTGTACTTGGCACATGATTGTTGTGAGTGGCCATCTAAACTAAGTGTTTCTACACTAAGCTTTCAAGCTTGGCACAAGTGCTAATCTGTGTAGGTACAAGTAATAGAAGTAAGGCACAGGGATCATCTGTAGGAACTAAGGCCAACCGTTAGGAGTAAAAGTACCTTTGGATATGTCTTTTGATTAAAGAATGGTTGTATATTTAATAAAGGAAATTGTAGTTTCTTAACAATTTGTAATTAAGAATTTAAGTTGTGTAATATCTCTTTTGTATTACCAATGAAGATTGACATAAGTGTAATTTGGGCTTATAAAATTATCAACGAAGATTGACACAAATGATGTAGTAAATAATAAAAAACAACTTAAACTAAAATATTGAATTGTTTCTTAAAGCTATTAGGGAATTGTGGTTAAATACTAGTAAGAAAAATTATATTTTAGACATAGTTCTAAATGGGATTAATCACCAACTTTGTTCTTTTTTTTAATCCTATCTCCAAAATTGATGTCGAGGAAACACTCTTCAGTCTTAAACTTAATAAAACTCTAAGACCTAGTGATTTCAATACTTTTTTTTCTTTTAGAACGTATGGAACTTAGTAGATAATGTGGTAATAGAGATGATTGTAAAATTTTTTGTGAAAGGGGTGATGTTGAAGGAAATCAACAAAACATTCATTTGTTTGGTTTCTAAAGTTTCAAAACCCTTAACTTTCAAAGATTTCTAATTCATCTCCTACTATAACACCTTTTATAAAATTATTTTTAAGATGATGGTGTCAAGAATAGTTCAAGTAACTCAAGTCATCACTAACCAAACTTAAAGTGTTTTTACCAAAGGGAGATGCATTGGAGTTAACATCCTCTTAACCTACTCCTATTTTCAAAAGGAATAAAGGATTACACTAAAGATATCGTCTCTCTTCATACTTATTTAAAATTTATATAAATGTCCTTATCATCATTATACCAATAAACATTCATAGTTGCAATGAGTTTAAATATCATCCTAAATACAAAAGGTTGAATCTTTTGCATATCATTTGAAGATGATTTTTTTATTTCATAAAGTGAATAAGGCCTCAGTGTGTTGTTTTACTTAAAGGCAATATTTAGGATTGACAATCAATCCCAGTAATAGTTCTATTTTTATCTCTAATGATGATTCAAAAACAATCACAAGATTAATTTAGTTTATTAATTACCAGGAAGGTGTGCTTCTTTTAAAAGGGATCTATTTATCATCATCCAAACTTATAAACAGAGGATGATATTTATTTATGCAAATAGTGGACAAAAAATTGCACAATTGGAACAAGAAATAACTCTATAATGTAAGAAGACTACGACTTATCTTATCAATGATCAATAAACTTTATGCTTACTAGAGTATACACATAAGTATCCTTATGACAATAGTTTTCTTTGGATAAGAGATAGAACATTCTCTTCAAGGGCCAAACTAAAGTCGAGTGGTATTTGTATACCAAGTAAAGAAATGGATTGGGTATACATTGCAAGTGAACAGGTCGTGACTTGTAACTTAAAAGAGTAGATATCGATCCCACAGGGATTAATGCCCAGACACCACTTAATTAGATAAAACTTTGTTTAAGAAGCGAAATTTTTTAATAAAAATATTTTGAAAATTTTAAATAAAAATTAAAGACTAAATCAAAATAATAGATAATACCAACGTGTAGAAAAATCGGAATTCAATAATCTAAAGACTAGAGATTATTTTTTTCCCTTTTTTTGTCTCCCTCCTATTTTATTGATTGAATTGTGTCTCACCCTAGATTTCTGAATGTATTAACTACCTTCTCTCAAGGTGTAATTAATTGTCCCTAATTGAATTAAAGGGAATCAATTGGATGATGTCTTATCCTACCCAATGAGTCGACCTATTCAACTAGTTATTAAATTATCCTATGGGTGATCAATTGATTAGCTGAGATCTCTCTTCTAACTATTCAATTAACGTGATGATTGTAAGTCTATAGGTCACCAACTTTCGTTGTACAATCCTACACAAATCTATCTTACTCACTCTCTCGATTTGTTGCAAGATAACAAATAAAATCAACAATCATCAAAGACAACTTCATTCAAATCAATAAAATAGGAGTTCTAACAAAATAGTTCAAAAGCAATCCATAAAACTAAATCAACCTAACATGGTCTCCATAACATCATCAACATTCAAATAAACCATTTTACAAAAATAGAAGAAGTAAGATTGACAGAAAATTGAATAAAAAGACTCATTCTCTTCTTTGCCAAAATTTGGAAATTTTGATATTGATGTGCTATTTTCTCCAATCTTGACGATGTTTTTTGACTTCAATCCTTCCTCAACGCTCCAAACATGTGTTCTATACTCCAAAGATGGTGTTTCTATAGAAGGGTTTCGTCCTTTTTTAAGATGTAGGCTTAACGATACTTAAATAGTCTAAAAATCCTAAGTTTAATGAAGCCCCACATATTGTCTCAAATTATGATTCCTATGATCGTGGGAATTGACCACAAAACATTTACACTTTTCTTTTTCTCTTGATTTCTAGCTCAATCTCCAAGTTGCTCCATCTTCCTTCCTATATAAAAATAGTCAATTCTTACCCTAAGTTAACATCAAACATAAAAGAACAACAATGAAAATCAAACTAAACAAAAATATACAAAATGAATCCTAAACTACAGCAATAATCAACAAGTATGCAAGAAAACACATGCCAATTACATAAAAAAACATAAACTAATTCACACCTATCAGTCACAATGAAAATAATAATGTTAGGCCATACAAGCATTTCTTTGTTAAATATAGCAGTAGTTATAGTTAAAACAATAAGAACCTGATACATGGTACAAATTATAGCAATTATCATTCATCTGTTTTATGCTTCTACTGTGGTAGACATGGTCACATTATTCATTCTTGTAAGTTTTGTAAAATGAAATTATCTCAAATGTATGTTTGGACACGAAAAGGTTAAGCTACCAACTTGAAAGAACCTAGAAAATGTGGGTACTTAACATAAGATAATACTTTTTACAAATATCCTTGAAAATGGAGACAAAAGAAAATCAATAGATAGTCGACAGTGGCTGTTCGAGACAGATTAGAGGTTATATATCACATTTCAATTATATTGAAAAGAAAGATGGAGGTAATGTCATCTTCATTGACAAAAATTAAAAAAAGGTCATCGGAATTAGTAAACTTGGTAATTCTGACTCTAACTTTATTGATAACGTCCTTTATGTTAATGGTTTGAAACATAACCTGTTAAGTGTAAGTCAGTTATATGACAAGGGTTATAGAGTCATTTTCTATACATCTCATTGTGAAATAGTCGATAATCATAATGATAATATTGTATTCGTTTATTTTAGAAATCAGAACATATACTATGCTCAATTGGAAAATATGTCTTCACAAAATGTCAAGTGTCTTGTTTCTATAGAAAATGACTCTTTTATCTAGCATAGAAGATTTGGACATGCTAGCATGAGCATTCTATCAAAATTGTCCAAAAATGACCTAGTAAGAGGACTACCAACTTTGAAGTTTGAAAGCAATCAAGTTTATGAGGCTTGTTTAAAAGGTAACAAGTTAGAAGTAACTTTCCTCCCAAAAATATTATGTCTACTAACCAACCACTTGAACTTGTGCATATGGATTTATTTGGTCCCAATTAGGACTCAAAGTTTTGATGGTCAACATTACAATTTTGTTTTAGTAGATGATTATTCCAGATTTACATGGATTTACTTCCCATCAAATAAGGATGATGCTTTTGATGTTTTTGAGGATTTTTCCAGAAAAATTCAGATCAAACAAGGATATTGCATTACTTCAATTTGGAGCGTTCATAAAGGAGAATTTGATAAAAGAAAGTTTAAAGATTTCTATGATAATAACGGTATGACTAACAATTTTTCGTACCCAAGGACTACTCAAGAAAATGGAGTGGTTGAAAGAAAAAATAAGACTCTCATTGACATGGCCAGAACAATGTGTAAGTGGTCTACCTCATGGTTAATGGGGAGAAGCTGTGTCAACTGCTTGTTACATTCTTAACAGGTGCCTTATAAGACCTATTCTGAAAAAGGCCCCCTATGAGTTGGGGAAATGAAGAAAACCCAATGTTGCTTACTTTCGAGCATTTGGTTGCAAGTGTTTCGTTCTAAATAATCAAAAAGACAATCTTGGAAAATTAGATACGAGATCAAATGAAGCCGTCTTTTTAGGCTATAGTACCGCCAGTAAAGAATTTAGAGTTTACAACAAAAGAACAAAGAAGATAGAAGAATCAATACATGTAATATTTGATGAAGCACTACCCTCGATAACAACAGCTAATTCAGATGATGAAGCACATCCCTTGGCTCCTAAAAATACATCACAGACTCAAACAACACCTATAGTACCTTCGAAATTACAAGATTAAGAAGGTCCTTCTGAAGCCAGGATAGAGAAGGCTCCTTCCTCTCAATAAAAACCTATATAATGAAGAACACCAAGAGAATGGAAAGGTCTTGATTCACATCAGTACATTCTAGGAGACCCCTTTGAAATTCTGAGAACTAGATCTTCGTTTAAGAACAAATTTGTTACCGTCATCTCACAATTAGAACTGAAGCTTGCTGAAGAGGATCTTACCAATGAAAATTGGGTTTCAGTTATGGAAGACAAACTGAATTATTTTAACGAAAACAAAGTTTGGAATCTAGTTCCCCATCTACAAAACAACTCAGTCATTAGAACTCATTGAGGTTTTTGAAACAAACTTGACGAAAATGGTAAGGTGGTAAGAAACAAAGCTAGAATTGTAGCTCAAGGTTATAATCAGCATGAAGGTATTGATTTTGATGAAACTTATGCACCTGTTGCTAGACTGGAATCGATTAGAATTTTACTTGCCTTCCCTTATTATAGAAACTTCAAATTGTTCCAAATGGATGTCAAAAGTGCCTTCTTAAATGGTTATATTAACGAAGAGGTGTTTGTTAAGCAACCTCAGGTTTTAAAGATAAAAACCATCCTTACTATATGATGCAATTGACTAAAGCCCTGTATGGTCTAAAACAGGCTCCTCGAGTATGGTATAAGAGGTTAAGTAATTTTTTGCTTGAGAATAACTTTGAAAAAGGAAAGGTAGATAAAACCTTATTCATTAAGAAAAAGGAGAATGATTTACTCAAAGTGAAAATATATATTGATGAAATAATATTTGGTGTTACTAATCAATCCTTCTATGAAGAATTCTTAGCATTAATGTAGGGGGAGTTTTAAATGAGCACGATGGGAGAACTATCCTTCTTTCTCATATTACAAATCAGGCAAACAAAAAAAGAAATCTTCATTAGCCAAGACAAATACACGAAGGAACTTATCAAGAAGTATCACTTGGAGAATGCCAAACCGATGTGTACTCCTATGTATATTGGAACTAAACTTAATAAGGATGAAGAAAGAAAGGTTACAGAGGAAACAAAGCATATAGGAATGTGATAGTTGTGATTTGCATTATGTTTTAGGGTTTAATTTATTACATAATTATTGTTTATTTGAGTGTTTAGTGTGTATTTAGGTTTCAATTGTGTTTGATTGTTTTTATGGGTTAGTATGACTATTTGAGCTTAAATGTTATGATTTGAGGTACCTTAATGTGTTTGTTAGTGTTTCAGGGTAAACGACAAAGAACGAAGAAGTTTCGAAGAGTTTCGGGCCAAAAACACCACCACAATCGTGGCACAATAGGCCAGATTGTGACAGAAAGAGACGAGCTGAAAAAACCTAGGCCACGATCGTGACAGAGAGGGTTAACTACTGCCACAATCATGGCCTACGTCGAGCTGATACAAAAATTTAAGTTTCACAATACTATTTAGACTGTTTCAACCCCAAATCAATCTTAGGGCTCCAAAGTATAAACATAACATTAAGGGACAGAAGAAGAAGCCTTAGAAGAGCCTTTTGCATCATCCAAATTCTGAAACCCTAAAGAGCTTATCGAGAGAATGAGGAAGGAGACAAAGGAGGAGAGATACGGAGAAGAAGCTTAATACGAAGTACTTCCCGAAATAGGAGGTTTTCACCGTTGCTGTCTCCGCTATTCTGTTCCCGACGTATTTTTCAGTTATTTCAGTTTTATTGATGTATAAAATTGAGATGGTTGTTGAGAATAGGTTGTGTTGAATGTTGAGTTTTTGTCTATACTCACCTTTGGGATTTTTGTCTTTGATATTATTGAAATTTGATTTATTGTATTTTATTGAATTATTTGTGATTCAATTTCTGTTTTTAATAATTCGATAACAAACTGAGAGGGTAAACTGAATGAATATCATAAAATTGGGCTAACAAGAGTTAGGTAGTTTGATAGATAAAGAATTGAATCAAATTGTTAAATTTGTGTAACGAGAGATCATGCATAGGCTTTCGGTAGGTTTTTAGACAATTTCAGAACTAATTTAGGTTTTGGGTCAATTGTGAATCGAGAGATCACAATTCTATAATTTGAATTAGATCACAATTTCACAATTTGAATTAGGGATTATAAATTAAGGTTAAAGATTACTCGAGAGAGAGTAATCCTCCCTAAGATCATCTAGACTCGGTAATTCGGTAATCTCGTAATCAATTAGATTTCGTTAAGGTCGAATAAAACCCTCTTTCTCTCAATTGGTAGTTTCTAGGTTAATTTTGGATTAGGTTGAGCAAAAATTGTTCTTTTGTTTATATTTTATAAGTTCAATTCTTGATATTGATTGTTTGATTGATTAATTTTCTGTTTAGTTATTTATTTTAAATTATTGCAAAATTTAGTCAAGCCTTAGATTTTAGGATTAGATTACCCTCCTCGTGGGATCGATATCTTAGGTACTATGTGAACGACCCATGCGCTTGTGGTATTATCGAGGTTAAAAATAGTAAAATTTAGCATTTGTAAACCTTCGATCATGTTTTTGGCGCCATTACCAGGGAGGCGATTAGTTTAGTTCTTTAGTCTGAGGCTTTTTAACTATATTTTGTGTTTAAGAAAAAAAAACTAGGCATAAAGTAGACGACACATCAACTTGGATATTACTAAACAACAGTGGGGAATCTTAAGAGTTAAATTCTAAAAAGAGATGGAATAAACAATGGCAGAGGAAATACATCATGGAGAACGACAAACCCTTATGGCCGTCATGAGGCCACAACTCAATGCCTATCGTCAAGGGATTATCTGACCACTGGTGCAAGCAAATATGTTCGAGATCAAACCATCACTGCTAAACATGCTACGAACCAAAGTACAATTCTACGGATTGGCCAATGAGGATCCCAATACTCATTTAGCTAATTTCTTAGAGATTTGTGATACCTTCTGATATATTGGGATGTCGGAAGATATGGTTAGAATTAGGCTTTTCCCCTTTACACTTATGGATCAAGACAAGGCTTGGTGGAATTCTCTCCACCTAGCCATCATCACAACTTTGGAGCAGTTGGTGCGAGCTTTTCAAGATAAGCATTTCCCTCTAAACAAGATAACAAAACTAATAAGGGAAATTATCAAATTCTAGCAAAATGACGGGGAGTCTTTATATAAAGCGTGGGAGCGGTATAAGGAGCTGCCCTCATCATAACCTACCTAACAAATTCCTATTGCAAACCTTCTACACTGGAGTTAATCCACCCACAAAGAGCACCATAGATGCAACTATAGGAGGATCATTCATATGGAAAATAGTTGAAGCAACACACAATCTGTTGGAGGACATGGCATACACTAGTTACCTTTGGACATTTGAACAAAATAGAAAGCAGTTAATCTTTTGGGACCCAGGAGGAATGATTGTTGCTACAAATTCAACAACAACATTGCAGGCTGAGATTGACAACCTAACCAGGCAATTGAACAACCTAAAAGCTACCTCTTCCTCTCCAGTCATAGTAATGCAGCACAACTATGAGTCATGTGGAGAAGAAAGCCATATCACAGTCGATTGCTTCTTAGGGGAAAACAAAAACATGGAGTAATTTAACTTTAATGGAGCACAAGTTGGTCAGGGAGATAGCAATCCTTATTCCAGCACATACCAGTCATGTTGGCCCTTGATTTTTTTTTAGTTAAGCATGATTTAAATGAATTATGAGGTCATGATAGAATTATTATTGGAGTTAAAATTATTTTTTACAGTGTTAGTAGGATTTTCTTAAACTGGTTAGTTAAATTAAAGCAATAAGAATGTATAGAGGGCAATTGTGGCATGTCATTTAAGTTTAGAGACCATGAAGCATTAAAGGAAGGGTAAAGTGGGCATTTAGCACTCATTAAGGGTAGAATTGGAAGAGAAAATTGTTGTCTTTTTCATTAGAAGAAGAAAAACGTGAATGAAGGGAGAGAATGAAGAGAAAAACGTGAAACAGAAAGAAAGGAGAGAGGGGTTTCGTCTATAAGAGAAAAAGAAAGAAGACAAAGTTAGGGTTTCATATTTTCTTCTCTCAATTCAGATATCCAAAAATTGCAAACTTTATACCAATAGAAAGCCAAGAGAATAAGCTATAACTTTTATAGAGAAAACTTTGTCTTATTCGGCCTACATCAATATAGTTTATTCAATCAAAACAGGACACGATTTTTGTCAAGGGTAGTGCTGCAACCTATGCCAAAACTCAACTTCAAACTAAATTTCAAGACCCAAAAGGACAAATTTCAAATTCAATTCCTTCATGAAAATTGTAGCCATATGTCTCTAGTTTACCCTTAATTAAAATCCATCCGATTTGGATATCTACATATCAATATATTGCCAAAATATATATGCATGTTCAACTTCATTTCATTTCTCTTCTAATTTGTCCTTTTAATTCCCCTCATTTCAACACATCACATAATCATCTTTCTTAAGCAAAAATTTCACCTTCATTTTTACCCTTAATTCTCAACTTATTTCATCTACACAATAGCTTATAACTCATGGTTTTCATACTCCTAAAAACAAAACATAAACACAAACATATTTATTCTTCAATGCTCATCACTCATTCATCAACATTTTTGCACACTTTCATACACCATTTACACTATCAATCCATCTCAAAATCATCTTTAATACAACTCATAATTTATTAATCATTATATAAACGAAAATATGACCTAGATATACTTATTTCTTCATTCATGTACCATCACTCTTTAACCACCACTATCATGATCATGTTATCTCTAACCCATCATCATAACATTTCTATTTAGCACAACCCATAAGGATCATTAATACACTGACTTGTTTTAGCCCCAAAACCTCTTCAAATCACTTGAACCTAGCTCCTAAGTATCACACAATCATCATCCTTTAAGGAGGAATAAAGCTAAGTCTTTAAAGAAATGACAAGGATCTTGAAGTAATAGTGTAGGATTTTGAAAGAAAAGAACAACGTGAAGAGTGGGTTGTGAGTTTCGTGAGATGGAGAGATGAAAATGAAGAAGATGAGTTTGTAAAGACAAAATGAAAGATGGTATACAAATTGAGAGTGTCATGGGTGCTCAATTAGTAAGGTAAAAATACATAGTAAGTGTTATGACATATGTCATGGCACTTTCCACTTAATTCATTTTGCTATTAGTATTAACTTAAGCTACCACATAATTCTAAATAATCAATCTATTGTCACTCAATTTCTATGTCATTTGTCACCCAATTTTCTATATCACTTGTCAACAAATCATAATGCCATTTATCAAAAATTTTCACTGCCATTTGACACTTAATTCTACTACCATTTACTAATTGTCTTGTCACTTGGCATTTTTCCTAGTCCATAAATACCAAAAATCTTAGAAAATTCTCAAATTTCACCAAAAATTCTAAATCAATAATTTAATTCACCAAAATAATTTTTAAGGCAAAATATTCAATATTCATATCATAATCACATTAAAAATCATTTATACCCGGAAAATGTCAATGAATGCATGTACAATTATTTTAATGAGTGTCAACATTATTTAAGTGTATGAGTATGCCATATGATGCATGAAATGTGCTTCTAAATTCTCAATAAACTCTCGTGAATAGAATCCTAGGGTCCTAACCCTGATCATGGGATAATGGATGTTACAATTTTACAATTATTTTAATGAGTGTCAACATTATTCATGTGTATGAGTATGCCATATGATGCATGAAAGGTTCTTCTAAATTCCCAATAAACTCTCGTGAATAGAATCCTAGGCCTAAACCTTGATCATGTGATAATGGGATGTTACAATTCTCCCCTCCTTAAAAAATTTCATCCTCGAAATTCTTACCTGATTGATGAAACAGGTGGGGATATTGCTTTCTCATGTGTTCCTTTGTTTCCCAAGTTGCTTCTTCACTCGAGTGATTTTTCTATGAGACTTTCACCAATGGAATTATTTGATTCCTCAACTGTTTTGTCTGATATCCCACTATCTTGACCAGCTCCTCAACATAACTCAGATTACTAGCAACTTCAATCTCTTGAGCCGGTAATACATGCATTGGAACCGATCTATATCTCTAGAGCATACTCACGTGGAATACACTATGTATCTGATACATCTCAGTTGGTAAGGCTAATATGTACGTCAGTGGTCCTATCCCCTCAAGAATTTTATAAGGACCAATATACCTAGAGCTCATCTTACCCTTCTTTCTAAATCTCAACACTCCTCGCCAAGGTGAGACTCTCAGAAACACTTTGTCACCTACACTGTATTCCATATCTATTCGGTGCTGATCCACATAGCTCTTTTATCTATCTTGAGCTGCTTTTAATCTACTTCGGATTAGTTTTACCTTATGTACAATATCTTGTGTCAGTTCTGGGCCTTCTATCATTCTCAAACCTTTCTTATCCCAATATAGGGGCAATCGACATTTTCTGCCACACAATGCCTCATAAAGTGCCATTCCAATACTACTATAGTAGTGATTGTTGTAAGCAAATTCAATTAAGGCTATATACTGATCCCAAGATCCTTGAAACTCCAATACACATGCTATGAGCATATCCTTAATAGTCTTGATTGTCCTCTCACTCTGCCCATCTGTTTAAGGATGAAATGTAGTACTGAAGTTTAAATTCGTACCCATAGCCGACTGCAAACTCTTCCAAAACCTCGAAGTAAATCTGGGATCCCTATTCGATACTATAGACACCGAAACCCTATGTAGTCTAACTACCTCATTCATATACCTCCATGCCAACTGGTCTAGTGAGCTATTCTCTCTCACTGGTAAGAAATGAGTCGACTTAGTCAATCAGTCCACTATAACCCATATATCATCATTTTGTCTCAGAGTCTTAGGCAATCTTATAATGAAATCCATTGTGATTCATTCTCATTTTCACTCTGGAATAGGTAACGAATGAAGCTTCCCAACTGGAGTTTGATGTTCAGTCTTAATCTGTTGGTAAGTTAAACACTTAGCTACATAGTCAGCTACTTGCTTCTTTATCTCTGGCCACCAGAAATGTTGCTTAAGCGTATTAACATCTTGGTAGTACCAGGATGTATAGCATAAGCTGCTACATGCGCTTCCTCCAGGATTTCCTTTCTCAATTCATCCACATTAGGCAGACACAACCTCTGTTTTAACCACAATGTTTTATCTCTCAATTCAAATTCAAATTCAAAATTCATCTTAATTTTCGTAATCAGTTTCACCATTTCAGGATCTTTACTCTAAGCTCTTCTAATTCTATCATGCAACATCAGTCTCAACTTTAGGGTAGCTATTAATGCTTCATTTTTCTCTAAATTTAACTCCACATTCAAAGATCTCAACTGAATTAAGCTCAGTAACCTCGATAACTGAATCTGAGCTACACTACTATTCGACTTCCTACTCAATGCGTCTACCACTATATTAGCTTTCTCCAGATGATACTCAATCGTACAATCATAATCCTTTAATAGCTCGATCCATTTTCTCTATCTCATGTTCAACTCCTTCTGATTTAGCAAATACCTCAAGCTTTTATGATCAATGTATATCTGGAATGTCTCTCCATACAAGTAATGTATCCATATCTTTAAAGCAAAGACTACTGCTGCAAACTCTAAATTATGTACTGGATAGTTCATCTCATGAGACCTTAATTGTCTCGATGGATAGGCTATCACCTTGCCATACTACATCAATACACATCTCAATCCTTGATGCGAAGCATCACTGTATACGACATAACCACAAGTTCCCAATGGAATAGTCAACATTGGCGCTATAGTCAACTGATGTTTCAGTTCCTCAAAACTTCTCTGACACTCATCATTCCATCTGAAGACCACATTCTTCCTTAGAAGTTTAGTCAGAGGGGCTAAGATTAAAGAAAACTCGACAAACCTCCGGTAATATCTAGCTAATCCTAAGAAACTCTAGATTTCAGACACATTCTTTGGAGCCTCTCAGTTCATTACTGCCTCTATCTTCATTGGATCCACTTGAATACCTTGCTCATTTACTATATGACCCAAAAATACTACTTGATCTAACCAAAACCCACATTTATTGAATTTAGCATATAGTTGTTTCTCCCTCATATTCTGTGGTATCACTCTCAAATGCTCAACATGTTCTTCTCTGCTTTTTGAATACTCCAAAATATCATCGATAAACATTATCACGAAGCGATCCAAGTAGGCTGAAACACCTTATTCATTAATGTCCTAAATGCAGCTGAGGCATTAGTCAACCTAAACGACATTACTAAAAACTCATAATGTCCATACTTGCTCTTGAAAGTACTCTTCGATACATCAGCCTCTGCTATCTTTAGCTGATAATACCCAGAACTCAAATCCAGCTTAGTCAACACCTGAGCTCCCCGTAATTGATCAAACAAATCATCAATTCTAGGTAACAGGTACTTGTTCTTCACTGTGACTCGATTCAGTTGCCTATAATCAATGCCCAATCTCAACATTCCATCTTTCTTGTTCACAAATAAGACTGGAGCTCCCCAGGGGTGAAATACTGGGTTTAATAAATCCCTTATCCAGCAACTCCTGTAACTGGGTCTTCAACTCCTTCAATTCCATAGCTGCCATCCTATATGGGAGAATAGATATAGGAGCGGCACCTGGAACTAGATCAATTGTGAACTCTATTTTTCGATTTGGAGGTAAGCTAGGTAACTCTGCGGGAAACACATCCAGGAATTTGTTAACCACAAGAATGTCCTGCATATCTTGCTTAGTTTGGTTATCAACGACGTGGGCCAAATAAGCCTCACATCCTCCTTGCATCAATCTCAAAGCACTCACAAAGGAGATCAGTATGGCTAGCACTGCTTGGCTAATACCACTAAACACTGCTTTCAGCTGATTAGGAGATTCAAAATTTACCTCCTTAGTATAACAATTCATGATGGCCCTATGAGCAATGACTCAATCCATGCCTAGAATAACATCTATTTCCTTTAGTGGTAACACAATCAAGTCTGCCTCTAACTCTGCCTGATCAATTCGAATCAAACACCTCTTACAGACTTCCCTTATCATAGTGGTACTACCTATCGGTGTACTTACCTCTAATCCACATCTTAATAACTCTCTATCACAATGCAACCTAGATGTCATATGTGGTGCAATAAAAGAATGCGTAGATCCAGGATCTAGCAATACATAAGCCTCAAATGTAAATATTAGTAACACACCTGCAATGACATCTGAAGAGTCTAGAGCTTCTTGTCTCGTCATGGCATAGACTCTGGTTAGAGACTGCGGTTGATTGCTCGGCACCTCAGTCCTACCAGTAGCATTCCCAGAACTCATTCGGCCTCTACCACGACCTCTCTGTCCAGACTCACTAGCTCGGCTCTACTGAATCGTGGTTTCTGTCGCCATACTTCCTCTCCTACTAGACTGTGCTCTAAACACAACATAACAGTCCTTGACCTGATGATCAAATGAGTCGCATCGAAGACAGACTCTTGTCAACTTCTAGCATTCACCACTGTGCCTCTTCTCACAATGCTCACAAGTCGATAACTGACCTAATATTACACCTCTACTATTGCCAGACTGAACAAAACTACCCTCTATTTGAACCACGACTGTCTTGATCCAGTTGGTAGTCTGAAATGTCGGCTCTGACATTTGTTGAACCTTCTGCCATAACCATCCTAAGATTCACCGGGCCTCTTCTGTCTGGACTCCAATCTGTACTCAGACTGACTGTCCTTCAACAACTGTAGATCGAGGCAACTCGTAGTTCCATAAAATTACCCAGGTTAGAAATAGCTAACCTTGTCTGGATTTTCATGTTCAGTCCGTCTTCAAATCACCTGCACTTGCCTTCCTCAGTAGGAATCAAGGCAGTAGCATATCCCATCAGCTCATTGAACTTAACCTCATACTCTATCACAGACAAACTGCCCTGCTTCAGATCTAGAAATTCCTTCATCTTTTTGTCCTTGTAGATTTTGGGCATGTAATTTTCCTTAAAGACTCTTAAAAAGTCTTCTCATCTTAAACTACAAGGCCTGATGGTACTGCCTGGAACAGTTTTCCACCACTGGTAAGCTAGGCCTTATAATATAGAAACAACATAGTCGAACCTCTCGTCCAACTCACAATACATCTGGTTAAAGATTCTCTCTGTTCTCTCTAGCCATCCCTCGGCTTCTGCAAGGTCTGTACTTCCATAGAAGTCCACAGCCCCCTGCTTTCGCAGTTTTTTGTACCTCCTTTTCCTTTTCTCTAGAATTCTTATAGGCATTTCCTCAGGTCGAGACACAGATGACTCTCTACTGGCTCTTTCTGATCCTAGGTCAACTGATTGTTCCACTTAATCACCTATGTTGGATGACCTATAATAAACAATAACTTCAATTACCATCCAAAATTTGCACAATAATTCATGCCTAAATTTCCTACATATCCCTATGGATGCCAACCATGCTCTGATACCATCAACTGTAGCACCCCACTCCCATCCGATACGTATACGTACACGTACACGTACGCCCTTTGGACGAACAAGCATATGCCTAATAAAAATGGCGTGCTAATTATCTAACTTTCAATATATCGCATGGCATTATAATTAAAATCACAATTAACACAATGTCTAAATCCAAAATCTCCCCATTTCATTTCACAAACCATAATTTACAATGTAGCATGAAATCCATCATTCATGTTTATACAATATCAGCCTATCAAAGTCACAGCTTTGTCTACAAAATATGCTACATATATGAGGATTTAACAAAAAGTAAGACTAATCCTTTAGTCCCAGTTGACTGATCTTTGATCCATGTTCTTCTATCTAAAAGTTGTACCAAAACCTCTTCTAAGTAGTCTTAGGAGTTAAGTCGTCATTCTGTCGACCCTGAAAATGTCAACGTTGCAATTTGGTTGAGTTTGGCGAACTCAATTGAGTAACCATCCTTGATGTTTCACTCTTGTCATACAACATAAATTTTAAGTCATCATAATTCACATCATCTCAATTTTCATCATGTAATATCACAAAACACTTTGTACACAATTGTCCCATTTCAAAAAATGCATACATTTCATCATTAAGTATATTTATTTACTCAGGGCGAACGGGATGGACAACCACGAAATCCATCATGTTCGTCCGTTTGATCCGACGGTTAGAATTCTTGCATTTGCTAATATATTATCTCTCTCAGACGAGTTTCTCTCAGACGGTTATCTCTCTCTCCTCTCTCAACTGATTTTCTTGCTCAACCACGTAAAACCAATCTTGCCCATCGATGGTAGAGGCACGTGGATGTCTCATCTCTATAAATCGTGTCCTGATCTACATGTTGGTTGCCGTTGTGTATGATTTTTGTTTTCAGATCTATTGACATGCGGTACTTTGAGGATACAGTAACAAATGGGGAGTGAGATGAGGCAGAGAAGTATTCGTCAGGGTTTACAAAGGTTGATGATGATAGATACTCCAGTGTTCTTATTTTGATCTCTCAAGTGTTTAGATTTGTTTAGCTGTTTCGTATCGTACATGGTTTTTCTAAATCTAATAAGGTTTTTGTACAATGTTTCATGTTCTTTTCCAGATGAGCTTGAATCTTGTGTTGGGGCGAGTTCAAGAGCTCGGAAAGACTCGACCTTGCTAGCAGCAATCTTACTTCTCTTGAGGTACCCGTTCCCCTTCTCACACTCCCTCTGCTGCAAAGTAAAATGGAATTGTTAATTGGGTTTTAGTTCTTTGTCACTTTAAGGATTGAGGGTGATAATATCGATAATAAGTTAATAACATAGAAACGAGTATGTTTAAGTTCAGTTCTTTAGAAAAGTCACACCTCGATTGGAGATCAAGCACTCACATGGCCGGTGAAGAGAACAAAGCAACTTGGCTACTTGGAGTCAAGACCCTTAAAATCCAGCCATACCATCTTCCTCCTCTTGGTAAATTTATCCCCAATTGTTTTTTTTCCTTTACAAGGCCTTGTTGTTCTTCTTTCAAAGCCAATTTCATCTAAGATGCAACCTTTGATAGTGGGCCACCAGTAGTTTTCACTTTTCGAGTTTTTCTATACTATACTCCTCCCTCTTCTGTTGCAGAGAGAGTATCAATAATTCAAAGTTCGAATTAATGGACTTGTTGCAAAAGCATAAAAGGTTCCTGAAGAAGGATAAATTATGCAAGATGGTACCACATGGCTTGGAAATCACACCGAAGATCACCCTAGAATGATTCAGGTAACAGAACATTTTGGACTTTAGGTGTCTTCTGTGTGGATCTTAAAGTAGCAAAATCATATTCCCGAGGCCATTATCATATATATGCTTTCAAGTTTTCTTGAGCCAAAGTGGAGGGCTTGACGCTGAAGGTAACGAGTTGCCACGATTGGTTTATGTCTCTCGTGAAAAGTATCCAGGTTTCCAACACCACAAGAAAGCTAGTGTTATGAATGCGCTTGTATGTATTTGATAACTATTGTATGTGACTTTATTCCTTTTAAAAATGTTCTAAGATATAATGAAAAAATGCATTTATTACAAGTTCTAGTATATGTTGTCCTCACAAATGCGTCGTTCTTGTTGAATCTTGATTGTCATCACTACATAAGTAATAGCAAAGCTTTGAGAGAAGCTATGTGCTTTCTGATGGATCTCAATCTTGGAAGACAACTCTGGTATGTTCAGTTTCCCCAGAGATTTGATGGTATTGACAGGAACGATAAATATGCCAATCGCAATACTGTTTTCTTCGATGTAAGTCAAGAATTCTCAATTTAGCATTTACTGACTGTTAATCTCAGGTTGAACCTAATCATACAAGGAATGAAATTCTTATTTAGCTTATCTTTTCCTTGCCAACTTCAGATCAATCTGAGGGGCTTAGATGGTATTCAAGGCCCTGTTTTTGTGGAAGCTTACTGACTGAATTCCTTAAAGTTCAGTTTTTTATGTCGAAATTGTGGGAAATTTTTTATCTTTAGTACTTGTTTCTGTTTTTAATCATCTACCTGGTAGTAACTGAAGATCAATCCAGTAACGTTTGGTTTCTTTTCGAGATGGTGGCCCAGAAAACTAAAGGGCACACTTTCTGTTGGCTCTTTTACCATTTTCTTTAATAGGTGAGAATGATGTTAAAGTTCGGATTAAGGATCTTGGAATCTGCAGAAGTGATGTTCACACTACACCGAAGCCGGTTGCTGATGACCATGACAAAGTTTTAGCAGTAGTGAACAATATTGAGGAAGATCGTGGAAAACTTGAAGAAAGTAGCTTCACGAAGGACGCGTCTTTTGAACCATCACTTGACTCTACTTCATTTAAAATCTGTAACAATCCATGCTCCAACATCAGTCAGCAGCTATTTGTCGATGACCCGACGTCAGATTATTTATCGGCAAAATGGGAAAATCTCTCATTTTCCCTTAGTTTTTGGCCTTGCGATATTTTTTCATTGTTCATAGTTCCACTGTGTAAAGTTAATTTAAAGTATATCCAATATGTTTTTTGTAAACACAAGCATGCAACAACTTGTTCACGTTTAGAATTTACAGATTATACAGAAAGGCAACTCTACTATCTACTCTCTGTATATATACAGCATATTGCAGAGTTCATGAAGTTGTTTGTTTCCTTAATATATAAAGATTTATGGGCTCCTTAGAGCTGTAACTGCTGCTTTATATCATCAATACATTCTCAGAGCAGCAGCCATTAAAGCACTTGGTTCCTTCAGGAGCAATGCTTAAAGGAAGATGGAGAAGTGATAGTGCCTTGAGCAGAATAATCAATGGATGATGAGTGGAAGTTTGTCCTTATTGGTCACTTGGAAGGGCATAGAATTGTAAATGAAGCAAACCCAAAAAACAAATATTGGCCCAAGGGGGGTTTCTTTTTCTCTTTTTTCTTTTTATGTTGGTTG
>JAOTAY010000191.1:13665137-13684088 GCA_025629805.1 Erythroxylum baracoense
ATCAGCAGATTAATAGGAGCCTTGCAAAGTTTTTGGCATAACTCCAAGGATTTCAGATTTTGTAACTAAGTTAGTGATAATCACTTTTAGATGATCTTAGAAGCATGGCAGCATAACTATCATTGTATTATTTTTGCGATCATGTTACTGTTGCGACATTATGAAGCAAAGTATGAAAAGATGTATCACTTTAATGTTGTGAATTGATAGTCATATATATATGTAGAATTTTTTATCCTATGAGATTGGTTGTGTGCTGAATGTTAGGAGATATTTTGATGGTTTGGTTATAGTAAATTGTGTAGCAAAGGAGTTTGGTATGTAAGAAGATTTACGTTGGTTTGGGTCCTTGAATTTGGTATGGGAATTGTTTGTGAATAGATGTGTGAAAACAGAAAATATGGTAAAGATGTGATCTGAAACTTTGAGTAATAAACTACATTGATTTAGGTAGAGTTAGGCTAAGTGGTCTACATGAAAGTTGTAGATAAATCTTTTATCTTTCTAACACTATAAAGATTGAAATTTTTGGACTTTAGACGCAAAAGTTATGATCCTCATAAGATAGTAGTATGGGTGTTCAATTTTGCATAATTGGTGTACAATTTTGACTAAAATGGTAACCTTACTTCAATGATTAAACTGTATCAATACAGGTCTAATTAGATAAAATTTCCTTCATATAAGTTGTAGTCTTGATCTTAGCTTTCCAACGATATATAGTTTGTAACTTTTGAATTTCTGGATTGAAAGATATGTTGCTTAGAAGTAAGGATGTCTGATTTGGGAAAAATAGCGATCGTGAGGCGGTGCGATCGCGACCGTGCAGATTTTCACAAATTCGCGATCGCTACTAAGCTGCGATCGTAACACTGGCATAAAGATCGCGATCACGACGCAACGCAATCACGACTAGCCCAAAATTTGCCGAATTCGCTATCGCGACTAGGTCAGGCCCGCGAGACTCCCTGTTGTTCAAAAGTTGCGATCGTCCTTGGTTTCCCTTTCACACCCGCAACATGTTACTAATTATTTTTTTTAAACACCCAAATCTTTATTATTTGTTTATTTTTGCTATGGAAAATTTTAAATTAAATTGTTGAGTATTATTTTTACTTTCCTATGAATTTTATTTAATTAATATAATTACCATCTATTTCTTTTATTTGATATTATCCATTAATTATTTTATTAATAACTAAGTTGTTTTTATTAAAACATTTTTGTTTTTTGAATAATTTAATTATATGTCCGAAATTATTTTATGATCCCACCACAAGTTTTCCGTGTCTAGACTTTAATTAAATTTAAATGTTATAATTTATTTTATTGCAATGTTCCCAACTATATTATATATATTATTATTATTATTACAAATAAGTGTACAATGGTGACACGTAGTCGCCATAAAATTCGTATGCGGACCCGGGGCCAGCACCTACCCATAGTCCATCTAGAATAGAAAACCCAAGACCTAGTTTAGAAACCCTAGGAATCAAATTAAGAACCCAAAAAACACATTCACTAAAAATTGATTCTAGAATACTTAAACCCATGCGTTTTCTAAGCTTCATGAACCAAAATCCTTCCAAAAATCTAAAAGATTACACATGAACTTACCTTGAATCTTCACCAATCAAAGAGTTTTTTGGCTCTAATGAATGCTCTTCTCTTCCTCTACCTTTTTCTCTTGTTGAACCACCTCAAAATCTCTCTCAGAAGCTAAGAAGTGATGAAACCCTAGCTCAACTCTCTTCTTTTTTCTCAAACCACCGAAACTCTCTTCTCCTCTGTTCTATTTTTGTTGTTTTCTTCTTTCTCTCCCTTATTCACGTTTTTCTCTTTCCTAAAAGCAAGACAACACTTTTCCTCTTCCCATTTTACCCTTAATGAGTGCTAAAAGTCATATTTGCCCTTCCTTTAATGCTTCTTACCTTTTAACTTTAAGTGACATGCCAAAATTGCCTTTATACATTCTTACTACTTTAATCTACTTTACCAATGTGTTAAAATCCTACTAACACTAAAATAAATAATTAAACTCCAATAATAATTCTATTATGACCTCATAATCCATTCTAAGGCAAAAGTTTAAATTCTATGCTTATTCCATAAACTATCATGCTTAATTCAACGAAAAAAATTCAGGGGCTAACAAGACTCCCAAGTAAAACAGAGTCTAGCTCGAAGGAATTGAATTGTGGTCATTATCTAGGCCATCGAGGAGGAACCGAGCCAAGCTAAAGACAATAGAGGAAAGGACAAGGAAAGGGCTGATCAAAATTTTCTTCAAAGTGAATATGAAGTATAAAAAATCAAGGAGCATCGACCTAAAAACTTACCCCATTTTAGAACAACTAAAGTCAAATCCATGCAAGAACAAAGGAAAGGTAGAAATGCAAGAGAATAAAGAAGGCTCTCTATTGTCAAAGAACAATTTGCCTAAGATCAAAAAATACTAACCCCCAATTCCATTTCTAATCAGAGCAATAAGAAAATCTAAGGAAGCTGAGCTAAATGAAGTTGTAGACATGATTAAGCAATTGGAAGTATGACTCACGATGATGGAATCGATAAGAGGGGAAGTGGAAAAAGATAAGGAGGAGGAAAGGAAATTGACACCCCCACCAAATAAGGAGGACCCAGGGAATTTTTATATCCCCTGCATTATTGAGGGTGTCGAAATGGATAGAGCATTTGTTGATTTCAGAGTCAGCGTAAACATGATGCCATATGCCTTATATCAGAAATTGGGGGCTCAAAGAGATAGTCCCCATTAAGATACTGGTAAAAACAGAAGACAGATCAATTCATTGTCCGAAAGGTATCATTCAAGGTGTGTACCTTCAAGTTGAAAAGCGTATTTTTCCCACGAACTTATTCATTTTGGATATAGAAGAAGACATGGAAACCCCAATTATCCTCAGGCAGGCAAACTAATTCTAAGGGTAGGATAGGAACAAGTGTCTTTCATCATAACCAAGAATGAAAAAAATATTATCCAAACCATAGCCATCATGAAGAGGACAAAATTTGGTGGAGAAATAGAGAAGAATGACGAATGAAAGTGTTCATTAGGAAAGAAAAAATCTCACAAGAGAAGGTGAAGAGAGAATCGAAAGAAGGAAGGCGACAGCCTGAGCAACCAGGTGGCGCACATACATTTTATGAGCTCCATAGTTGTGCCACTATTGAAGGATTCTCTTACGCTACCATGAAAGGAGACAAACATACGTTGAGCTACTAACATTAAAAGAAGCACTGCATGGGAGGTAACCCATAGTTTTTAATCGCTTGTTGTTTCCTTTTAGTTTTAGATAGTTTAGAATTCCATGATTTGTGTGTTTTGTTTCCAAATAAGTGTCATAGAAGAGTAGATGATCAATGTTGACTTAGGATTGCTAGGGAAGGAAAGCACAATGAGGTGACAAGTGCAAATACGAAGTTAGGGAAGGATTTTGGAGGTGAAATGATGAAAAGAAAAAAATTTAGCAAAGTGCAGGAAAAGTTTCTTGCCACGATCATGGCCACTAGGCATAATCGCTTGCAGTAGTGCATCAACTTCACACAATTTTCAGCTAGATTTTTTTTTACAATTTTATTCTTCCCTCATCTATATATTCATATCCAACCTTATTTTTTCAATCACTTTCATTTTCACTTTATCTCTTTAAACCTAAGACCTCTAAACGCTCTCCCTTCTCCCTACTGACCGTCATCTCTTTCATTCTCTTAAACTTTCGCTTACTCTCATTCCCAATGTCGCATATCAAGTAGACAGTTAAACGCACCCAATCTTCAAGTAGAATTTAAGGAACATGCGGCATATTTTGGAGCACCCTTCCTGATCTATTCAGAAGAGGAAGATATTCAATTTCACTCTTTTAGAATTAAGCAAATAATGATTCCTAAATACTTTGATTTTGATACATTGGATAGTATAGTTTTGAGAGACAAGGTTGACAACCTAGGTGAAAGAATTCAGTGGGGTAAGTTCATACATTTTCAATATCCTGTTTACCAGGAACTAACCCAAAAATTCTTTACTTCCCTTCAATATGAATCGAGTAACTCAAAGGACTTGAGGTCTAGGTTGCAAGATCAACCTTACAAACTCGATTATTACAATTTCTGTGAAATTTGCGGTTGGAGTAATTCGATGCCAAAAATGCCTACAATAACAAAATCAGAAATCATGAACATTTGTTACTGTATAAATTCATGTGTCAAATGGTATTTGCCAAAATCGAAACTAACAAATGTTCAAAAAAAGCACTTTCTTAGTGTTGGTGTATGGATCATAGTATCCTATTATGCACCTCTACCCATATTTTTAATGCAATTATTGCTAGTCTATGTAAGAGAAGCAATAATTTAGGTATGGGTTACTTGGTATAAGCCATTGTTGAGTATTACGATTTCGATTGCAATAGACTCAATGTCCATCGTCATGAGTTCATGAAGTTTTATCACCTGTGGCGAGCTAAAATCTTGAAGTCCCATAATGTGGAACTTTGGGATATTAGTGCCAAATCCCATATAAAGACTAGGGCAGGGCAGGCAAGTTCAAGTTTAGGACCTCAGCAACAAGAAGAGGATTCAACCATCCAGAGACGAGGAGGAAGAAGAAAAACCTGTTTGGAAGAAGATGCTGGCTGCAATCTCCAACGCACTAAAACACTCACAAGCACACTTGCAAAAAACTTCAAGATGTTGAAGGAGATGGCCAGCACACAATGACGCTAGAGCCGGGATATACGTCGTATTCATCAATACTTTGAGGCTCAAGGCATTCAACTACCACCTTCGACACTATCCCTGCCTCAGTCATTGTGATGGTTTTGTGTTCTAACCCCTCTCTTTTAGTTTCTATTGTTATTTATGCTCTTATGCTTTTTGTATTTTGTTTTATTCCCCTTCTTACGTATTTGTGTGTGCCATTTTCACGTCGAGGACTATGTGTCATTCAAGTGTGGTGAGGATTGTGTGTTTTTACTTTGAATGTGAATTTTGCATTGGGTATGCTAGTTTTTTTAGGTCTACATATGTGAATTGTGTGAATGTGGCAATGGATAAGATTTAACGGGATTAATTTAGCAATGAACATAGTCTTTTAAGTTGCTAAGACCTATTAGCTCGTGAAATTAGTGACTTAAGTTACTTAGGGCTAAATATATTGGTTAATTAGGATATGATGTTAGTCTATTCATCCTAAGAAGTTGCCATATACATTTATAAATTTAGGCTAATCAAATAAGTGGCATTACTAGTATATTTTTATAAGCATAATTAGTAGAAGCAATAAGGTAGGCCAAAAAAAGTATAAATTTCAATGAAATAACTATTCCGTTGGCCTTCAGGTTATGACTAGAGCTAATGACTAGTTAAAAATGTGATGTAGCTGAGTAATCGGATCGATACGCAACACAAATGTATGCCTTCTCGTCAAAAGACTATAATGACATTCTAACTAAGCCCCTTAATAACAACATGATCTAGCTGAGTAATCGGATTGACATTCATCACAAATTTTTGCCTTCGTGTAAAAAGACTAGGTTCATGTCCTTAAAAATCAACAAAAAGAATGTTTTCAATTAAAAACCTACCAAACTTGTTAATATCTTAATTTTCATGAAAACTTAATTAGGAATAACTATACATTTGATTTGACTAAGTAATTATCAATGTGTGTGTGCAAGGTACATAGACACAGATTTCACGAGTTAATAAGTTAGAACAACTTGAGGGAATGTGTTCAAAGTTAAATTCTTTTTGTTAAGACAAACGTTATTGCCTCATTATCGCATTTGCGTGTTTTGTGTTTTGGTTGTTGATGTTTGTTTCTTTTTGCTTGAGAACTATTGTGCACAAAAAGTTCTAAACATTACCTAAGTCATCCTACTCACAAATATACGAGGTAGTTATAGTGATTACCCAAGGTTGTCTCCTACAGAGGTGAAATTGGTTCATTTAAATTTATTTTGAACAAAAAACAAAAATAAATGCAATCCTAAATACTCTATCCTGATTTGTTGAGTAAAAGACTTTAAAGCAAATCACACATTTAAAATGAAAAATAAACTGATTCAATCGGAAGCAAAAACGGATAGAAATCGAAGTGGAAAATTCTTAAGAATTAATTTCACTAATTTAATCTCCTATGCATGATTAAGGGGAAATGATTGGATAGTTGTCTTACCGAAATTAATAGTTTGGCCCTAAGATCAACTCGAATAATTAAGAAATCTAATTTTCATATTCGACAAGTTATCATTCGAGTTAATTATGAAAACTCAACTACTCATTACCATTTAGGTTAATATATTTCTAATTCTTAACCTAAGCGTCTATAATTTCTCGTTCCATATTAAACTTCTCCTTTCTGTCTTCCGTTTAATATCAAAATGATACAAAGTTTGGTTATGTTATTACATCCATTCAGTTCAGAAACTATAGAAAACAAAAGACAACAACATAATCTCTCGTTCATGTATATTTGACTAAACTAGCTACATTAATCCTTGAGAAAAATAGATCAACCTATCATAACATAAGCACAGTTCATCATCTTCATATATTTCAATTTTTTGTTACTATCAACAGAAGTATTAAAGCAATAAAAAAATGAATACTAAATGAACTAAGAAAAGAAAACAAATAAAAGTCGGTTAAGCTAGCAAGTAATAAGTTCAGTAAATAAACAAGAAACTAAGCAACAAATGGAAAATAGAATGAGCAAACAAAGATCAGATAAGGGAGTGCGATTGGTCTCCTGCCCTCTTAGACTTCCCGCATTAGCTCTCGCCTTTTGCTTCAGCTTGTTCTCAACTAACCAAATGGTTACTTAACTTCAATGGATTCAGCTCTAGCTCTCGCTTTCAGCCTCTATCCCTAGCTTTTGCCTCTCTTCTACTGTAACTCTTCTTCACTGACTCACTTTGTCTCTCTTCTCTGCTGCTCTCTTCTTTCTCTTTCTATATCTGTTTCCCTCCCGAATGTGTCTATCTATTTATAAAATAAAGAATCGAATGATAGATGGTGGTGACACCCTCCTATCCTTTCTATTTGTAACCTCATCAAGTTTTAGTTTTCGTGCCCCTTCAACCTACAACTACCACCTAATAAAACAAATGGATTAAAGGAGTGCATGAGAATTTGCAAGGGAGTGACTATATTTGTCACCCTATTAAGGGTTGGTCACCCTCATGCTTATGCTTGCACGGTAGTGACTAAAGACAAACTTGTCACCACCTTATGCACGGAGGTACCAAAAATGTCACCACCGTGCACGTGGTGACTAATTAGTTACCACTTGCATGATGGTGACTAAAATTAGTCACCACCTGCACAGTGACATCCTTATTGTTATAATTTTTTCATGTAATGCAAAATTCACAAATTAATCCAATCAACATTCATACAATATTCACACTATATTTATTTAAATTTTCTTTCATTTGGATCAACTCACAAAAATTTGTAACCAAAATCAAAATATAAGGAAATTAAAAACAATAAAAACTAGACACAACAACGATAAACAAACATTTAATTCTAAGGATGTTAATAAATGTAGATTGCATCGTGATTTTGTGGTTAGTTTAGTGTGTGTTTAGTTATTAATTTGATTGTTTAGTGCATGTTTAGGTTATAGTTGTGTTAGTTAGTAAATATTTGTATTTTAAATGTTTTTTAGGTTGGAACATGATGTTAAGCTTCAATTTTATATTTATGAATGTTGAGCTTCAATTTTATATTTATAAGGTGCCTTAATGTATTTGTTAGTGTTTCAGGGCAATTGAATGAGATTCGGAGAAGACTCAAGAAATAACCTAGGGCTATAAATCTAGCAAATATGTCACGATCATGTTCTAATCAAGGAGCCATGATCGTGGGGAATATGCCATGATCGTGATAGAAGTTGGTACAGGGAGATATAATCGTGGCATTATGGGCTACGATTGAGACATAAGCAAAAAACTCTTGGTCACAATCTTGCCACTAAGGGCTATGATCGTGGCCTGCATGATAGATACGCAGATTACAGTCCGTACTTAAGTTTTCGAGGAATTTTTCAGCATTTCAGACCCAGAAAAGACCCCTAGGGTTGCCCTAATTGGAAATTTTATATAAGACTTAATAATGTAACCCTCGGGAGATTCTACATTTTGTCATGTTTGTCAAGTTTAAGAGAGAGAGAAAAGAAGAGAGACAGAGAAGAGGAAGAGGAAGAGGAAGAAGAAGCAAGTCTCGACACTACTGCTTTCCAAATTAGGTGGTCTCCCAACGTTGCTTCCTTCCTGGATCATTCGATCTATGTTTTATTTCCTTTCCTTTCCATTTAATTTTTTTTCATTTAATGTATAAGATTGAAATGGCTTGTATGATGATGGGTTTTGGATTGTTGACAATGTTCTAACTCTTCCTTAAGGATTTTACTTTGAATTAATGTTAATATAGTTGATTTTGTGTTTTATTGATTGAGTGTTGTGATTAACTTCAATTTTTGCATATTTCGGTAACGAACCAAGAGGTGAGTCGGATAAAAATGATTGGATTGGGTTAATAAGAGTTAGATGATTAAATAGACCGCGTAGTTAATCATATCAGTTTTTGTGCAGAGAGAGATCCCGTGTGAGACCAGTAGTTTAGTAGAGAGCTTCCGATCTAATTTTAATTATGGGTTGTTAGTTAATTGAGAGATTGCAAATTTCATAATTTAATTAGGGTTAATGATTTAAGTTGTGAGATTGTAACTTAAGAGAGAGTAATTCCCTTAATACGATTGTTTAGAATCAATACCCCGATAACCCATAATTGGCTAGGTTAGCATTAATGATAGGTAGAATCCCCTCTCTCATAACTTGTTAATTTCTCTTGATTAATTTCTGTAATGACCTTTTGTGTTACTCAATTTCAATTTTTGTTTTGTGTTAATTTCTTGAGTTGAATTCCTATAATCGAATTCCCATGTTTATATTCTTGTTTTATTTTTATTAATTTCTAAGCCTTGGATAACCTAGTATTAGATTAGTTTATCCTCCTTGTGGGATCGACCCTTCAAATATTACAACTCATGATGCGTGCACTTGCGGTAATTGAGGGATATAAATTGTAAGAATCGACACCTCAATCAACATTAGTCTAGGCATTAGCTCCTCCCTTAAGCAAATCAATTGGTGGATTAAGCACCCCATCCTTCATGACATCTTGAATGTGTTTCAACCTTTATTATAAGAAATGTTTGGCTTGTTTTTCCTATACTCTTTTGATTTGCTAACATTTCCCTCAAAAGGTACTATAGCAAGAAGCTCATTAGGTTTCTTTCCAAAGACGTTTAGAGAAAGCTCAAGGAAATCATTCTTACTCAGGTGCAAAGAGGATGACTTCATTAGATAAGCTTTTAAGTCACTTTAACTCCTTCACTTCCGAAATGTACCTAAAAGAAAATGAGTTAAAGTAAGTATCGTAAGCATTTCTAGGGCATTAATCGCTAAGTGTAGTAAATCAAATAAATCAACATCAAGTTCCACCACACCTAGCTGTTGACCGTCCTCGGGAAAATTGTTAAAATCAAAATCACAAACCAAAACTGTTAATCATTTTCCATATTTCCTAAAAATAGATGGTCATTAATAAAGATGAATGACTTTCAAAACCTATAGTAATAACTCAACATTCAAAGTTTCTACTCATAACCAATCAACATTCATTACCCTTAGAAACTGAGGTGTTTAAACAAGATATTTCCATAAATACACTCAAACACCATTTATAATCACAACAATCCATAACTTTGCATATCATTTCATTTCTCTACCATTAAAGTCACATGCTTAATCATGAATCAATGGACTGTTCTAGGTGACATTTGCTTAATTGATTGTATAATTATTTTATAACACTTAGCGATTAATGTCATGAAATTGCTTAAGATACTCGCTTTAACTCATATGTGATTTTAGGAACAATTCAGAAGTAAAGAAGTTAAAGTTAGTCGAAAGCATCACATTTGGGCCATTTTTTGAAGAATTACACTCACTTGTCTTTATGTAGCGAGAATGATAAATATTGGAGAAAGTAAAGACAAGAAAGTTAAGACGATGAAGTAATATAGCTCACACCTACTGTGCATGGAAATTGCATGTTTCTGCATGCAATAACATGAATTTAATGGAAGCATCTTGGAATTATGATAAAATAAAGACGGAAGCCAATAGATGGGATAACCCCATACAACGTCAATGTCAGGGGAAATAATGGAGAAAAATGATAGTCTAGAGTGCAGTGCAAGAAGACAAAACGCACAACACCACTCAGCCCAAAACAAGAAGAAAATGGAAGCACATGTTGGAAGCACAAAGAGGAAATGACAACGCAGGTGGACAGATATAAGCAAGCATGAAACAATAGCATAGATGAAGAAAATGCCATTAGTAAAATGATAAAGCAGCTGTTGATGGTAAAACCTATCTACTTGTTTTACACTCAAAAACTGCAAGTGTAAGGGTCGTGACATGTAATAAAAAGAGCAGATATCGATCCCACAGGGATTGATGCCTAGACACGACTTAATTTAGACACAGCTTTGTTTAAGAAAATAAATTGTGAAATGTAAATAATCTGAAAAATTAAATTAAAATTAAAAGATTAATGTAAACAACGAACAATACCGCAATTGCAGAAAATCAGAATTTAAAAATCTAAATGCTAGAGATTACTTTTTCCTTATTTTGTCTCCCTCTTATTTTATTGATTGAATTGTGTCTCACCCTATATTTCTGAATTTACTAATTGCCCTCTCTCAAGGTGTAACTATTTCTCCCTAATTGAGTTAATGGGAATCGATTAAACGATCTCTTGACCTACACAATGACTCTACCGATTCAACTGGTTATTAAACTATCCTGTAGGTGATCAATTGACTAATCGAGATCTCTCTTCTAACTATTCAATTGACATAATGATTGCTAGTCTATAGGTCGCTAACTCTCATTGTACAATCCTACATGAATCTCACCCACTCACACTCTCGTTTTGTTGCAAGATGACAAATAAGAACAACAATCATGAAAGACACTTCATTCAATCCAATAAAATATGAGTTTTGACAAAATAATTCAAAAACAATCCCTAATATGAAATTAGCCTAACATGGTCTCCATAACATCATCAACAATCAAATAAACTATTTTTACAAAGAAAGGAAGAAATCAAAGTGACAGAAAATTAAATATAAGACTCATTCTCTTCTTTGCCAAAATCTGGAATTTTGGTGTTGATGTGCTATTTTGCCCAATCTTAATAATGATCTTTTTCTTCAATCCTTCCTTGATGCTCTGAACATTTGTTCTCCACTCAAGAATGGCGTTTCTATAGGTGGGTGTTGTCTCCCTTGAAGATGGAGGCTTAATGATATTTTTATAGTCCAAAAATCTTAGGTTTAATGAAGCCTCATAGATTGCCTCGGATTACAATTCCCATACCGTGGGAGTTTGCATGATTCCCATGAGCGTGGGAATTATAAACAGAACCATTCTTCATTTCTGTTATGATTTCCCACGTTTGTGGGAATTTGCCTAATTCCCACGAACGTGGGAATTTGTTCCAGAGGAACTCCTCCTATCTTCTCTTCTTTAATCTCTTGTTCATCCTCTAAGTTACTCCCTCTTATTTTCTACACAAAAATAATCAATTCTTACCCTCAATTAGCATCAAACACATAAGAACAACACTGAAAATCAAACTTAATGAAAACATTCAAAATGAATCCTAAACTAGAACAACAAACAACAATTGTGCTAGAAAACACATGCCAATTACCTATGATAACATATCCTAATGCACAACTACTAATATCCCCACAGTTGAATCTTTGCTTGTCTTTAAGCAAAATAAATACAACCAATCCATTCTACCACTTCATTTTCACATAGATCAACACATACAATCCTTCAAATTCAAGCCAACTAAAATATCAAGTTAATGCACATATCATGACTACTTTTTCATTGGTGTATATAAGAAAACTCACAATTGGCACAATCACTCAAAAATAAGTAAAGATGCACAAATGAATCTTCCTCATGGTTTTCACTCACTTCGCTCAAGTGTTTAAGGTTTAGTGTTTCAGTCAAACTTTCTATCGAAAACTACACTACCATAGGCTTGCTAATACACCAATTCTCCTCTATAATGATTGCATGCATAAATAGATCAAAAGGACTTGTTTAAGGTTGTAATGTGGTAAAGGTTAAGGTGGGAAAAGAGGGGAAAAATTAAGCATAAACATTAGTAAAGTAAAAAGTAAATAAAAACAGGATAACAAAACATAACTCTGAGATATATAATAATATTCTGCACTTATTGATGCTACTCACTTGTTCTTCCTTTTTCTTTTCTTTTCTTTTTCTTTTCAACATTTTTTTCTTTCTTTTTCATCATACATGGAAGAACTATGAATATAATAGCACTATATACAATGTAACTCATAAGTAGAAGTATACTCAACTCATCTCGGTAACAAAAATTTCACAATGATCCCAACTAATGTATTGCTTAATACTCTACTAAGCTTATGAATGGGTAGGTTACAAAGGTTTAAAGTTTTAAAATTTCAGGTGTTTTAAAGAAACAAAAGGTTAAAGCTCAAAGGGGGTAGCAAAGGATAATACAAAGGGTGAGTCATTCAAGCCAAGGGTTAAAACATAAAGGGCAAAGGGCCTAAATCATCTAAATTAAGCAAGCATCCAGTAGACTCAAACCAATTCAAAGTAAGTTCTGAAGGTAATAACCTAAGGACGTAACACTCAACAAAGAAATAGAATGACTATAGATGGAGTCATATCGCTCAATCCTCACATTGGCTTAAATGAAAACTCATTATGCATCTCTACACTACCTCATTGTTCAAATGTCCATTTGTGACTAAGCTTATGTAACCAACTATTTTTCATCACTCTATGTGGTTCACTTTCTACTCAAGTATCTTAATTCGAGTTCAAGCATGCATTCAATCTAATTCCAACTAGCATGATAGAATCTCATGGCAATATTTATCAGAGTGATTCAAATACGATTCCATTGCTGACATAAAGCACATATAATAAGCCTAAAAATGCATCATATATAACAAAATGCAAACAATGCAATTACGAAAGTCAAAGTCACCTCTCCACACTTTCACATTGTCCTCAATGTGACAAGTCAACCACCAAATATGGGAAAATGAGCTCAAACCAAACAAAAGAAATTGAAACACACAAACTAAACAAAAAATGAACTTGAACCAAACAAACGAAATAACATGAAGCCAAACAAATATGAAATAAATTATAAACAAACAAAAGAAACAACAAAATTAAAAAGAAAAGGGTAAGAAAAGCTTATTTAGATGATGGTGACAACGAGGTTGTGAAGGAGCTTCAAAATTGTTCCTTCGACAGAAGTTGAGGAATCTCTTCTTCAAGCTACGCTGCTCCTTATGGACTTTCCGCATTTGAGTTTCGAGCTCGTTAATTTGAGATGTCATTTGTTGAGAATTGGTAGCCATCTAGGCGAGGATTTGTTGAAGTCGGTCTACCTTCACTGGTGCACGCGATTCCTCCTCCACTGCTTCTGCCTCTGGCTTCGGCATTGTTCAGGATGTAAAGGGTCGGGCAATAGCTACACTTATGCCCCTCTTACTCTTCACTGTAGTGCATATATGAGGATCTCGGAGTTCTATAAAATGAAAATCCAAAATCTCAAAATGTCTCAAATATGATATGTCAAACATATCGTGTGGAGGTGTACACAAATTCTCCATATTAACATTATAAAACACACCCAAAGCATAAGCAATATGAGACATTCCAAAAAATAGTCTCTTTTTATTAACCACACTCACTATTGATTGAAAAATCTTATAAGGTGTGTTGTTTTTAATTTTTTGCTCCATGCACCATAAAAAGAAAAGTTCTTTTGTTGAGCATTTATTACTTTCCATTTTATTAAACACAGTCAGACACATAAATTTGTGTAAAAGTAGATGCTCAACACTCTGGATTAAGGAATTTGGTGCATTGCATGAGTCAAAATGTTCTTCACCTGTGAGAGTGTTCCAATAAGAATCGACATCAAAATCAGCGTGACCATCTACAATTTTTGTTGTCAACAAGTTGAAAATTTCACGCATGACAGAATAATCAAGTTTTAAAACATTTCTAGCTAACCTAAACCAAAACACATCCATTTTTGGGTTATACCGAACTGTTGTAAAATACTCTACAGTTATAGTAGCATAAATAGGCATATCACACCGAAAAAACCTATTCCGTCCTATATTTGCAGCTAATTGCTCAAGTTGTCATCTTACTCTTATGTTTTCTAACAATTCAAAATCAAAATACCCAGGAGTGACTATTTCTCTATTTCTAAGGTCACAGAAACACATACCTTCTTCTTCCAAATAAATTAGGAAGGGAGAGCGGTAAGTCTCCGTACCATCCTCGTCCTTGGTGCCATTGTAAGAGAAAAATCTACAAAAATGGGAAAAAAAGTGAAATTTAACTTTTAGAGAGAGAGAGAAAAATATTACCCAAATCCTTGTGTTTTTGAATGGTTAATGTATGCAAAGTTGAAACGATTGTAAGAATAATGACAGAGTTGAAGAAAATACTAAGAGACTAGAGAAAAATGGAAGAGTTTTAGATAGTGGGAGGAGAAAAATTCGTGGGTTAGAGAGAGAGGAAGGGAAAGTTCAAGAGTGGGTGGAAAAAGAAAAAGGGAAGTTTCCCTTTAGATGGAATTCGCACGATCGTGGGAATTTTCATAATTCCTACGATCATGGGTTTTCTCTACAGAAACTTTCAGGAGAGCTTTTCCATGCTCATGGGAATCACCACAATTCCCACAAGCATGTGTTTTCTCTCCAAAAACTTTCTAGAGAGTTTTCCCACGGTCATGGAATCACAAATAAAATCAACAATCATCAAAGGCAACTTCATTCAATGCAATAAAATAGGTGTTCTAACAAAATAGTTCAAAAGCAATTCCTAAAACTAAATCAGTCTAACATGATCTCCATAACTTCATCAACATTCAAATAAACAATTTTACAAAGAATAGAAGAAGTAAGATTGATAGAAAATTGAATAAAAAGACTCCTTCTCTTCTTTGCCAAAATCTAGAAATTTTGGTGTTGACGTGCGATTTTTCCCAATCTAGATGATGATCCTTGACTTCAATCCTTCCTTAAGGCTCCAAACATGTGTTCTTTACTCCAAAGATGGTGTTTCTATAGAATGGTTTCATCCTATTCTAAGATGGAGGCTTAATGATGCTTAAATATTTCAAAAATCCTAAGTTTAATGAAGCCCCGCATATTGTCTCAGATTATGATTCCCATGATTGTGGAAATTGGCCATAGAACACTTCCTCTTTTCTTTTCCTTTTAATTTCTAGTTGTTCCATGTTCCTTCCCATACAAAAATAGTCAATTCTTAACATAAATTAACATCAAACATAAAAGAACAACAATGGAAATCAAACTAAACAAAAATATTCAAAATGAATCCTAAACTACAACAATAATCAACAACTATGCAAGAAAACACATGCCAATTACATAGAAAAACATAGACTAATGCACACCTATCATATATCTATTAGGAATATATGATTCCTCGACTAATAAATTAGTCCTTAAATAGATTTGGTATTCTATACCTTAGATCATTCATTGCATCAATAATATCTTAATCTTATTATATAAATACTTTTTATTCTTATTATCTTCTATATAAAATATGGACCCTTTTGAATACATAATGTAAACCTTAGGTTGGAACTCACCTAAAGCCTAAATCAGAAGGAATTGGAACCCTAGAGTCAACCTTAAATAAAGCAAAGAAACTTTACCTTAACTAAACTCAATTATTAGAACTAAAGTTATAAGAATTTTAATCGCCACAAGTTGCCTTGATAAGATCATATTAAGTTCTTATTAATGAACTAAGAGGAAATTCTCAGAAAAGGTAAATAAAACTCTCAAATTGATATTTACATGGATGTTCCATAAATTAAATCAATAAGACAACCTTTTACAGGCAAAAAATCCCGAAGAACTAAAATCCTAGAAGGAAAAGAAAACTAGTCCTAAAGGAACAATCCTTATCAAGTGTGAAAAGGATTCAAACACTAACTACTAATACTAATTTAGCTAGGAATTTGGGAATTCTATTTCAATTCATATCCTTAATGTCATAAAGAATCTTAATCAAATTAGAAAATTTAAGGAATCTTAATCAGATTAGAAACAAACCCCATAACAAGTCCTAACCCAAATAGGAAACTAGAAAACAACTATAAAATAATACTAACATAGTTTGGACTTTATAATTAAGTAAGTTACAACCTAATTATAATAAAACATGGTGAAAATTGGGCTATATTTAATTTAAAATAAGTGGACCATGTTGTTAAACATTATCCAAGCCTTATTCTCCATATATTAAACATAATCTATCTTTAACAACATGTAGAAAGGCGATTAATCTTAACAATGCATTTAATTCATCTTAAACAATCCCTTTTTCTTACATCCCTATGATTAATCCTTGAAAAGCTATCTTCATGCATTTGGTCTTTTCCCTAGTCAATAGATCTTTAATTCCTTACAAAGGATCATTAGAATGGTTAGAAATAGGTGTTAATGCAAGCTACTCTCCATCATTCCCTCCTTAAAGGATTCATCCTCATATCAACAAAATCATATAAAGATAAATTAGTAATAATAGAAGTGACAGTTATATTACCATAGTTGCTTGACAACTCTATTTTATAGGCATTGTCATTGATCTTCTCCAACACTTGAAAAATTAATCTTCCATTGGTGACAACCTAAACTTCCTTTGAATAGGAGACCTTTCCTTACACATATGAACCTAAACCCAATCTTTGGGTTCAAAATAACCATTATACACCTCTTATTAGCTTGCCTTACATATTGTTCATTCATTCTCTTTATATTAGCACAAACCTTAGTATGCAAATCCTTAACAAAATCTGCCTTATGCTTACCATCCAAATTAGTGTTCATTTGTAGACAAAAGTAAGATATCTAAATGAGTTAAAGGATTAAATTCGTATATAATTTCAAAATAAGAATAAGAGATAATAGAATGAACTGACCTATTGTATGCAAACTTAACTTGTAGCAAATATTTTTCCTATTGTTTTTAAGTTTTTTCAAGCAATAGCATGTAACAAGTAGTAAGTGTCCTATTAACCACTTCAATTTGTCCATCCATTTGAGGATATATATAAAAGTTAAAAAAGGGTTTAATTCTTAAATTGTTCCATAAAGTATACCAAAAATGATTTAAGAACTTAACATTTCTATCACTTACTATTATTCTAAGCAATCCATGCAAGCATAATATTTCATTTAATAACAAATCAACAATATGTGTTACATTATTGGTTTTCAAACATGAAATGAAATGCATCATCTTACTAAAATATCAAAAAAAAGGTACCCTTATTACTAAAAGGAGTTAAGCTATGTGGTATTTTGCATTAAAGATATAACTACAATAGTCAAAGAAGTGTTAAGATCATTAGCTAAACAAAATGACATCTTTATGCAAAAGTATAGTAGTTGTTGCCTTACTAATGTAACACTCTCATTTTCATATTTACTAGCAAAAGTACTAACCCTCTTTCTTTTCTCTTTATTTTGCAATACATACTCTAAATTGTTTTTCTCACTATACACCACTATACTCTTTTTACTTTTCTGTACATACTCACTCTTTTCATCACTTTTTTCTTTTTCTTGAGCATTCACTTATTTTTCATTTATCTTACACATTTTTTCTTAAGCCATCTCTTTACGTAAACAACAAATGATTTTAAACATAATTTCCTCACGATCCTCTTACATCTTTCTATATAAGTCCCTATAATAATGGCCAAGTTTGAACCTTTTACACATCATTGTCTTCATATTTTCTTATGACTGAATAGATTGCTTATCATTCATACACCTATTAATCATAAATTGATCCCACTAAATACTAACATAATCTGCAAACTCAACCATTCCTATTTTAATCTTCCTTTTCATGGATTAATTATGACAATCAAACATATATTCTACCATCCTCTCCTACTATAAATTTAGTTTGAGATCATTCTTCCTTTGAAAGGTAGGAATTTTCATCTTAATACTTTTCAAATTGCTATCTCGTTTTGAAACAACCTTCTTTTCTCTTTCCAAAACTAGTCTTATTGCAATCATAATCCTCATCGCCTCCTTAAACATGTATTTCCTAGTTAATTTAAGATTGGATGGTGACTTTAAAGTATCTAACCTTATATTTAGAACCTTGAATTGGCCTTGGATAGTCTTCATGAGTAACTTGTGATCGAGTTCTGCTTACCTCCATTACTACTCATGTTTAAATCTGAAAAGAAAATCTTAATAACAAAGATTGGTTTTTCTCATAACTCCTTTAGATTAGATTACTTAATCACTCATGTTTCACTTAATTTTGACTTTTTATGGTGTTTTCATCATTAACAAGTCCTTTAAGAAGAGCTCCATCAATGGTCTTACCAAAATAGCAGATAACAATCAGGTTTATAACTTTGGTTAGCAAAAATTAGGAATAACAAGAAAGAACAAAGTAAGCAAAATCAACAAAAAGGTAATAAAAATGAATGTACTAAGAATAGGTTAACGAAGTCAACAAGAAGGTAAGAAAGATGAAACAAAACTAAAAACTTTTCTTAAACTAGGAAAAGGATTGGAATCTAGGCTTTGATGTGCACTTTTGATTTTGATTTTTGATTTTTGGTTTTCTTTCATTTTTCTCTTTTTCTTGAATATATATATATATATATATATATATAGATATATATATATATATATATATAGATATATATATATATATATATATATATATA
>JAOTAY010000191.1:13684098-13694345 GCA_025629805.1 Erythroxylum baracoense
ATAGATATATATATAACTTGAAAACACAAGAGAAGAGAATGAAATAACTATGATCAAAGAAGTACACAAAAAGAGAATGATGAATTAAAAAGAACTTGAGGATAGAAAAATTGGATAAATATATAATGAATGACATTATCATAAATAAGAAGAAATGAAACAAACACTAAAAGGATATGTAACGCTTGATTTCAAGAGCCAAAGCTATGATACGAAATAATGTGAACCTTAAGTTGGAAACCACCTAAGCTTGAATCATAAGGAATTAGAACCCTAAGATCATCTTTAAATCAAGAAAAAAAATTGGCCCTAACCAACTCTACTGATTAGAACTAAAGCCATAAGAATTTTCATCACCATAAGTTGCCTTGATAAGATCAAATTAAGTTCTTGTAAAAGAACTAAGAGGAAATTCTCTTAAAAAGTGAATAAAACTCCCAAATTGATATCTATATTGATGATCTACAAAGTACATCAATAAGACAACCTTTTATAGGAATAAAATCCCTAAGAACTAGAATCATAAAAGCAAATGAAAACTAAAGTCCTAAAGGAACATTCCTTATTAAGTGTAAAAAGGATTCAAACATTAACTACTAATACTGCTTTAACTAGGACTCTAAGAATCTTATTTCAATCCATATCCTTAATATCATAAGGAATATTAATTAGATTGGAAATTTATAGAATCCTAAACACATTAGAAATTAATTCTATAATAAGTCTTAATCCAAATAGGAAACTAGAAAACAACTATAAAATGATACTAACACATTTTGGGCTTTATAAGTAAGTAGGTTATAGCCTAATTAAAATGAAACATGCTAAATAATAGTATAAAATGAACTAAAGCTCTTAAATACATATTAATTATCCAAGTTGTGCTCTATTTAACTTAAAATAATTGGACCAAGTTGTTAAACATTCTTTAAGCCTTATTCTTCATATATTAAGCATTTTCCATCTTTAACAACATGTAGCAAAGTGATTAGTCTTGGCAATGCATCTAATTCATCTTAAACAACATCCTTTTCTTACATCTCCATGATTTTCAAAGCTACCTTTAAGCATTTGGTCTTTTCCCTAGCCATTGAACCTCTAATTCATTGTAAAGGATCAGAAGAATGGTTAGAAATAGGCCCTAGTGCAAGCTGCTCTCCATCAATATATCTTGAAGCGAACTCATATTTATAATGATCATCATTGTTTTTAATCCTTTAAATCAAATTAACTTGGTTTAATAAATTGTCCCATTATATCAAATCATTCATAATTTTTAAAAACATTTTAAGATAGCAAACATTAAATCAATTAGATAGAATTAAACTCGAGAAGAAAATGGTATTCTAATTTGAGATTCACATAACCACAAAGGATCCTCGCATAATATAAGTTGAGAATATAACTTACATTATCCTTATTAGTTGATAATGCATACAAGGCATGATTCATGTATTATAATATTGACTTTATTTCATGACATCATATGTATTTTCTCAAATATTGTGCAAATGATAGTTTATGCATACCTAATACCTAACTTAACTTTACTTGTTTATTTATTCAATCCACCTTTTAGAACTCGCAATTAACATATTAAGATAGGTTAGGCAAACTTATCATTTCTTTAGGTTATGTTATTACCAGTAACCCTTTATAACTTTGAATATAGTTAACATCGACATTAGTATTATAAGCTTTGAGATCTCGTTTATCACTTAGATAAATTGCTTAAAACTTGTCTTATCTCCATTCCTACAAAATAATGGAGATTATTACCCGTGTGGGAAGGTATTTCATATTTGTCTGATATATTTCTTATATCTAGAACTAATGTTCAACACTAATTCAAAATTTCATTCTAAAACTGAAAAATCAATTTGAAAATTAAGCATGCTTAAATTCTTAGACAATATCTTTAGATCTTAATTAAATACATATTGCATCAAATGTTCAATGATAAACAAAATATCATCATTAATAACAAGTATTATAAATAGCCACAAGGCATATTCATTTATCTTTGTGCTCATATATTCTTGACATAATTATACTTAATTTCCATGTAATTAGTTTAATATTGATATTTGATCTCCCTATTACTACCTTTCATTATACTTATTCATATAAAATATAATGTATATGAGGCTACTGATTGCAATAAAATAAGGAACCATTTTTATCTCTTCCTCTTCTTATGACATTTATGGATATTACCTATTACTTACGTGCTCACTTTTAGTAATGTTTGTAACAAAATAGTTTAAAATATTGCATATGAAATTGTTTAAGTATTCTCTTGATATATATGTAGCTTATAACATAGATAGTGCTCTTCTTAATTGATACTTAGCAATCTTAATCGCAAATATGTATGCAATATTGAACATTTTATTTATTTTGAACATAATTAATAGAAAATTTATTTATTTGCTTGACGAACTACTTATTATCACTAGCTATCAAAATATCATCCACATATAAAGATAAAATTATACATTTATCATTAGATCTTTTAGCATATACTTACTAGTATTTACCAATCATACTAAAATTATACGATATGATTACAATATGAAACTTAATACACCATTAACTTTGAAATTGCTTTAGGCTATAGATTGACTTTAATAACCTAAACACATATTGCTTTTGGCCTTTCTAAATAAAAATTGTTGGTTGTTCCATATAGACTCCTTCATCTAGTTCTTCATTTAAGAATATTGTTTTTGTATTTATTTAATGTCTATGCATGTCATCGGTATACTCGTGATCATCCTTTTGGTTTGTAACATAGTTTTTTATTAATACCAATTTTTCCTCCAAAAAAACAAGATCCACTCCAACTACAAAGGCTAGAATCAGTCAAACCGATTAAACCTCATAATAGGTGAGAATTTCTCTTTCGTTGTGTGCATTCTTTTTTCTGTTAGACATGTTTTGTATTTTAAAAAGTTTTAATTAGTATTTTGTTTAATATTTGAGAATTTAGTTGCTCTCAATGGCTTTACGTCCTCTAGAAAGATTAAATAATCCTTATATTTGGATCATGCTCATTACATTCCATTTTTTGTTTTCTATTTCTATAACTTATTCATTCTTAGCAAAACTATATAAAGCCTTTTCATATTTCTTCATTCGTTATTTTCTTATAGAACTACCATAGATGTTTCCCCTTCAATGTCAAACACATCTTTTGGGAATTGATCTATGCACATTGTGGGTATAGCTAAAACATTTTAAGAAACATACCTCTCTATTGTCATATTACTCCCATTTAAATTAGTATTTGTAGGAAACTTCTACTATGCTATAATTGATGCTAATTAGAAACTAATTCACCATCTCCTAAATTGCTTCCATTTGGATTCATTTCATCCAATTGATCTTATCTTACTGGATCATTTTGATTCACAATCTCATATAAAGATAAAATTGAAATTAACTTTTTTTTGCTTTAGAAAATCATTCTTTGAATATGTGATATTATATAAGGCAAATTCAATTTCTTATTTAGCACCTAGTTCATCTTTGAATATATATCCTTTATAGTGTTTGAAATATATTTCAAAGATAGTCTTCTTCCTACTGGGACCTAATTTCCATGCTTATATGAGGGACTATGAATGAAGGTATCAAATCCTTCAAAATTAGAATATAATAAATCAGGTCTCTTATATATCCATAACTTATATGGTGTTTAATTTGGGGGGGCTTGGTTAACGGGTTTAGGAAGGAATAAATGGGTAAGGAATGAAAAACACGGGTGGTTGGTTATATATTATTATTATAGGAACAGTGTTTTCATATCTGACTTTTGGGATTACTCCATACCCCTCAAATATGAGAGGAATGAAAATCATTCTTGAGTAAGGGGCAAGTGTCACAGGCGTGACTTCTTGTCATGCTTGTGACAAAAAGCATGACACTTCTTGTCACACCTGTGATGACTTACTTCTTTTTTTCCTTTTTTAATTAAATATAATTAATTAATTACAATATAATTAGTTAAAATATAATTAGTTAAAATATAATTAATTAATTATATTTTCTTTCTTTTTTTAGCAATTAAATATAATTAATTAAAATATATTAAAATTTGATATAAAACAAAAATTTAACAAATTTTTATTTCTCAATATTTTTAAAAACCAATCACTATCAATGGTAATGGTAATCATTCATTCCTCTTAACCAACCATTATAATTGTAATGATTATATCCATTCTCATTCCTCACTATATTTATTCTCATTCTTATTGCCATTCTCCTATATAAACCAATCGCCCCCTTAATTAATTTAATAGGCATATGGTCAAGTACGTATTTGGTCATCAATAACACATTACCTAATAGGTGATAGGTAAATTTGTTTATCCCATTATATTCCTAACCATTTTGAGAAGAGTTTTATTTCTCCTCTCTACACTCCCATTGTGTTAATGGCTTTATAGAATAGTCATTGTTTGTCTATTTAATTTTCATCACACAACCTCTTGAATTCATGTACGTCCTCTTACACCTAAGTAGTTTTTGAAGTCTCTATCTACTTTTTCTAAATAATTTTGAACTAATGTTGTAGACTTTTTGAAATCAATATTATGCTTCAAATTTTGAGAAATAAAATAAATATAACTATACCAAGTATAGTCATTGATAAATGTGATGAAATAATTACATCCTTGCCTCATTTGGCCAAAATTTCTTAACAAATTAATTGTAATAGCTTATCAACTCTTTATCCTATAATAAATGTTTTTAGTGCCATTTTATCAGATAGATAATGTTTACAAGTAGATAATTTTTCTTTATATAGGTCTTCTAAAAGATCATATTTAACTAATCAGTTTATTCAATTTTGTCCAATATATCCAAATCTAGAATGCCATAAATTACCATAAATATTTTTAAAAGAACATCTAATACCATAAAATAGTCTAACATAAAACCATGCCTACCATAATTCCAAAACATTATCCTTTCCACCACTGTGGAAATTAATATTGAATCTAAGGCTAACTAAAAGTATGACAAATACAAGATATTATCAAATCATGGGAATGATAAAATTATATTATATAAGATAAGGGTTTGACCGCTATTTCCATGGTTATCAATGTTAGGTCATCTCTACATATTTCTACCTTGCCCCATGTTTTCTTTGTGGGAAGTCCTTTTTCTTTCCCATTTTAATTAGCCTTATCCCCCATTGGGATCTTAAAAATTATGAAAGGCTTTCTTTCCACTTTTCACTTAAGACTCACTATAACACTTTCTCTTTTTATTTCCAAGTCATTGTGCGCATGACTCGGCCACATATGCATCATTATATGGTTAAAAAGCCTCAATACATTCATTTTGTAATCATAGTTGCCTTATAGCATCCTCCATTATCTTGATATTTTTATTTTCATTTTCTCCCAATTTAGAGGTAAAGAATGTGTAATAGCTTACATTATTTGTGTATTTGATAAGGTATAACCAATATCCTTTGATTTACTATATTTGGCATTAGTTTCATATTCCTTGATATCAAAAGCTCATTTATTTATTTATTTGACATATATGTCAAACATAATTGTAAAACCCTAATCCTTTCCTTATTTATTTGACATATATGTCAAACATAATTGTAAAACCCTACTCCTTTCCTTTCATTAAATATAAATTTTATTTTTGTTGAATAGTATTTTCGAATGAATAGTGAATCTAGGTGAATATTGATTTTTAGGGACCCAATCCTGAAATATTGAAAAATATTTAGAATAAGTATTAGGGTTTAATGATACTGAAAGAAATTAAAAATAAGTTTGATTGGATGGATTTCGTAAGTTCCAAAAGTTTAGGATTAAAATGCCCTTTTTGGGAAATAATGGGTATAAATGATTTTAAACCCATTATAATTTTTTTAAAGCATCCAATCAATAAGTATTGACCTTAATTAGAGTATTTCATGGTCAATTTGATAACAAGATGGTCTCAAAATATTTTCAGAATTTAATTCGATTAGTTGATGAGTTAAATTCAATGAAGGGGCAATTTGGTCTTTTTGTATACAATGGTGTGAGTGGATTAGTGATTCGCACCTAATGACCAATAAGAGACTTTCTAAGGGTTAAGCATGATTAATTAAATGGATGATGAGTCATTAGAGATAACCAATGGGAAAGTGACATGTGTAAAGCATTAAAGAGTATGGAAAGCAAGAATTAAGACATAAGTTGATTCATTTGGTATGTAGTCGTGAGAGAGCAAAAATGAAAATCAAAAGAAAAGTGACCAAGGAGAAACATCGACCAAGGAGAAGAGGAAAAAGAGGTAGCCGGTTTTTCATAGATTTGGAGTGGGATTTGAAGAAATCTTGATCAAGTCTACATGTTTATCCATTTACCCAAGAGATTGAAGGAAAAACTGGTAAGCTTTCCTATCTTAAACTACTAATTTTTGTAGGTTTTTGAGTAGGATTAATAGTGGTTTTTGACTTGTCATGGATTGAAATCAAGAAAGTAAACCAAGAAATCAAGCTTGAAAGAATTGGTTAAGGTTAAGGTTTTATGAATAGGTTTTTAGTGTGAAATGATCCAAAATTTTATTTTGATGTTTTATGATGTTCATAGCATGGTTTTAATGCTAATGAAGTAAAGAAATGAAAAGGAATTAATATGGAATTAAATTAGAAAAGATTCATGTAAAATATATTAAGTTTAGTTTTAAGGGCATTTTGGTATGAAAGTATGGTTATGATGTAATGATCATGTGAATGTGATTAAGGATGGTCATTAAGTGTATTTGTGGCATTGGAATTATTAAATGAAGTGTTATGTTATTATTTGCGAAAAAATTAGTATATGGAGTGTATGTGGAAAGTATGAAGTTGAAATGGTTTATGATGTGTTTAGATGATGTTTGACATGGATCTTAAGTGAATTGTGTTGATAAATTGGAAAGAAAATGAAATGATAATATAAGTATGTGTGGTAAGGACAATTTGGCCTTAAGAGGAAATGTAGTGATTGGTGCAAGTTTGAAGTTTGATTATGGTTATGGTGAATTAATTGGATGAGATAGTGTTTTGAAGAAATTGATAATTTAGAATTGATAAATGATAGTATTAAAGTAATTTTTGAAGTTAGACTTTGAAGTGGAGAATAATAGATTAGCTTATGGAAGTTAAAGTGAAAATACAATTAGCGTACGTGTTATACAATTAAATACTAATCTCAAATTTGATTAAGCCGAATATATAGTTTTAATCCTTTATTTCCAAATTTGGAAATAAATGCCTAAGTGAAATGCGATTTGTGTAAGTAAAAGAGAGGCACAGAATGCGTGAGTGTGCTTGGCAATAAATTTGCAAAACAGTTAGTGTATTTTAATTGTTTTATATGAATAAAATCTTTTCAAAAGAATTGATGACATGTGACGTTATATTGTATGATTATGAGTTCTATGTCAATGATACATTACAGGTGAATATTACTAGTATACGTGTATGTTTTAGCAATATATGAATTAAAGTTTGAAAGTTGAATTGCATACGATTTGAAGTTACATTGAAATTATGTCATTGGTTGATAAAAAGGAAATGCGTTTTACCTTATAATACTCCGTTAGGTTTTATACATGTTATTGTACCGATGTATAACAGTTAACCTAGTGCGGGTAAGCAATGTAGAAATAACTTTGTAACTAATGGTTAACTAGTTGCGATTAAGCAATGTAGAACCAACTCTGTAACTACCGGTTTATAACAGTTAACTTATTACAGATAAGTGATGTAGAACCAGCTCCTTAACTACTAATTTATAATTGTTAACTAGTGTAGGTAAGCGATGTAGAACCAACTCCATAACTAATGATTAACTAATTGCGGGTAAGCGATATAGAACCAGCTCCATATTTAATGGTTAACCAATCACAAGTAAACGATGCAAAACCATCTCCAGGACTTTATATCTAAGGGTATTATATGGCAAAGAAGTTAGTGGTAGGCTATGTCGTGTAAGAAAGTTCATGACAATAATGATGCCCCCACAATTTACTTTAAAAGTAACTTAAGAAATTTGATTTCAAAAAGCATATATGTTTTATATTGGTATCATATCATAACAAATTAAATGAATTAGTTTTAGGGAGGTTTAAATAGTTAAATATGGTTTGTATATAAAAGTAACACTTACTGAGCTCGTTTAGCTCACACTCTACTTTCTATTTTTAAAATAAAACCTCCCAGGTGCATACTTAGGGGCTTCAGTAGCAGGGACTCCACCTTGTGAGTAGTCAGCTTCATTACATGTTGTTGTGTAGGCTTTTTTTCCTTGTAAATATTTTTGGAAACTATTACAAATCTTTGAATATGTTTTGAAATGTACATTTGTGTAAAGAATGCATGTATATGAATCTTTTTAAAATAAATTCGTGAACATGTTTTAGTCTTTTTAAAATCATTTGATGTAACTGTTTGAGGTTGCTTATGAGTGGACTTGAAGTTCAAAATTTGTAGTTAAGAAATTGGTGTGATTATAGAAGTTCTTTGAACTTTTATAGTGATTTTGAAAATTTTGGGGATGTCAAAATGTAACTGTTTTTGTTGTCAAAATTTTTAATAAAATGATTGACAAAAAGACTCCACTGTTTATATTTATGAATGTTGATTTAATGCTTTTCAATACAAAGGGAAATAGGCTTAGCTCAACGAGAACTATGGGGTGTTGGGCAAGCCACCTGGTCATTTTAGGAGAGAGGCATGTCAATAATAATAAGTGATCATAATTTAGTCCCTCAAGTGTTACCAAAGCATATTAGTAATACGGAGCATATGTCCTTGGCATGGTCTATCATACTTTTTGAACTCTCACATAACATCAACATTTATCCTATATAAGCCAAGGAGTTCTTTTTTGACACAAATTACATGTCTCACTATTTTTCTATGTTCAGCCACATTGTCTTTCTTAAGAACTTTCATGATTTTATATTGTGAGATAAGACTCTTACCCTTCCAATTTATTGAATTTTGAAAATTTTGTCATTTATCTTTTTACTAGCTAATAAATTCTATAACAATATTTCAAGAAGCAATATTCACTTTCCTCAATCATATAGTTTCTATAATGACACATTTATCATATGAATGTTGTTATTTTCAATTAATCTGATACAACATCCTAAATAGAAATTTTAATTGTTTTCTTAATTACTTATGGAATCAAAAGTTCACAAAGTTTTCAATTATCATCCATATAATAGTTAATCAACAAATTTTCATTTTATTTGATTCATTTGTTTGTAAATAGATCAAGTATGATATTTATAACATATACATATAGATCAATAAAAAGTGAAATATTATTACATTTCAATAAACAAATACTATTCATAAATTAACAGTTGTAACAATGATTAATACAAGAGATTAATACTATGAATGTATCATTAAAAAATATACTACTCATAAAATTAAAAGTGACAAATATTCTCTAACTATATTTTTGAAATTTGATAAGCCCTGTAAAAAATTAAGTCAATTAGGTCTTTAGAATAATCACTAAAGTTCATATTAGTTATTAAATTTATAATGTCCTATAATAAACCACTAATTGTTGGGCCCCCGCCTCCTGTGAGACACGTGGCCGACGTCCTAAGTGACATCTGGACGCGCATCACACAAGGGTAGAGTGCCCTCAGCAGGACAAACCGTAACCTGAAACTTCATCTTGATCACTTTTTACCATCTCGTCCCACGACTTGTACTTGGTCTTAGTCTTTAACTAATTCTTGATCCTTGATTTTGTGAAGTCTGTGTTTAATTCCAAGTAAGTGACGGTTCAATAATACTGACTTAACTTCTTCTTTATATCATCTGTGGTTAGCCCATCGTTCGTGTTTACTTATGGCCAAAGTTCTATCGTCTGGGTTTTATCGTCTATGGTTGACTTTCATCATCTAGGTTGACCCCTCTCCTATCGTCTATCTTTTTACCGTCTTCCTTTCTATCATCTGTCTTATGACGTGTCTTCACAGATGATTCCTTGTGTCTGTGTTATGACGTGTCGTCTGTGTTCCTTGCGTCTGTGTGTGATGTCAGCACAGACGATCCTTTGCATCTATGTTTTGTGTGTCTGTCTTCCTTTGCGTCTGTGTGTGACGTCAGCACAGACGATTCCTTCTAGACACCCTCATTCATCCAAATCCAAGGTCAGAAATACACAAACCTAAACCTCAACTGCTTCTCAAGCCTCAAATTC
>JAOTAY010000191.1:13713394-13728305 GCA_025629805.1 Erythroxylum baracoense
AGTAGTAGTAGTAGTAGTAGTAGTAGTAGTAGTAGTAGTAGTAGTAGTAGTAGTAGTAGTAGTAGTAGTAGTAGTATCATCATCATCATCATCATCATTATATTTTCTTTTATCTTTTTATCCCTTTTTGTTTATATTTTTGCTAGGATGGATGTATCTAATATTGGATGGACATCAAATTAAAACTTTGTAGTTCTTATTATTCAAGGAAGTACTAATTCCGACCCTTTCTTACTTTTTGTGTTTAATTGTTATTTTGTTTTGATATACTTCAATTGTATCCATTGAGGACAATGTACAATTTTAAGTAAAAGGAAACAATTTTTTAAGTTTATTATAATCTTTTTTATTAAATCTTATTAAAAGATATCCTAAATTAGTTAAAATTTATCCAAAATACTTTAGATGAATTGAATTAAGATGCAAAAAGATAAAAGTTAAAATAGACTTGCTTTATAAGTTATATTTTTAGTAATCATTAAGATAATTAATTTGAATGAAAATTGCATGTTATTTACATACAAGACAATTTTTTTGAACTTTTGAGCCTAAGAGCAAATACATCATTATTTTAAGCTCTTTTATTCTTTCATGTGTGTTATCATGAATAATTGGATAATTTTAGGACTTGTTTTTATTATTCATATTGAGATCATATTTGTTAAATTAGAAGCATTGAAATGATAAAGGCATTTAGATTCAACCTCTGTTTAGCCTATTTTCTTGTTTATTATTTACCATATCTTATCCCTTAGGCGTAACTAATTTGGAGACTTAGCCTTTTCATTGATTATAACTACATTATTAGCCTTTACCTTATCTTTCTTAAAGCCTTTTTATTATTTTGAACCTTGAAGGATATTTGCATTTACTTGATTACTTGAAACTTAAATTTGAAAGTTCAAATATTTCTTTAATTGTTGGTACATGATAAATGCTTAAAAAAATGTTGCAAGTATAAAAAGTGGTTAAAAAAGTTTGGCATCAATGGACCTATGGTGTGAAGGACCTACATTGTGAAGAATTAAGTTTCTTGTAATTTTGTTTTTGTATATTTCCATTAATATTATCACCCTTTCATTATTCCTATCATACACTAATCTAAGCCTCATTAAATCCTTGTATTAAGACCTTTTGATTTTTTATTTTAGTTTATTTATAAGTGGTGGGGATATGATTTTATTGCAAGATTACGGCTAAGAATCCTTCTATGCATTAATTTGAGACTTCTTACACTTTTCACCCCTAACACTTTGAGTGCATTGAGTGAATACTTGGTGAGGGTGTAAAAATTTATGCTTTCGATTTAAAAAAGATTATCTATATAATTACTCTTGATATTGACTTATGAAGGTTGGTTCTATAATGACTTGAATCTAATTGTATATTAATTTGATTGATATGATATGATGATTTAGAGTGTAGATGGACAAGTTAAGGTTAATAAGGGATGAATGTTTTTAAGGTTGATGATTTAGATTATGATTTAGTTGAGGACAAGAAAAGGCCTAAGTGTGGGGGGTATTTGATAAATTATTAATTGATTATATTTCTATACCCATATTTAGCATGTTTTGCTTGTTATTTAATGATTTGATAGTAATTTTTGGTACTTATTTCGCTTTAAGTGTGTTTATAGGTGATAATTGACTTTATAAACTAAAAGGAGAAGAATTTTTATGAAATCCTAGCATAGAACAAAGATTTAAAGTAATTGTGGACTTACACAACCGTGTATAGTGACTGTGTAAGTTTCTATAAATGTATAGAGCTTTAACAACACAATCCCTGCCTATATGGAGTTACATTCTTATTTATGTTGACATACAAGGCCGTGTATGTGCCCTTGTAAATCTATATGATAGCATAAAGTCACAATTTTAGGTGTTTTGGAGATACATGGTCACCTACACAGTCGTTTAAGTGACCGTGTATATCCAAGAAACACTATTTTTATTTAAAAAAGATATTATTATAGGCAGATTATAGAAGGTAAAATTAGAAGTGTTTTTAGTAATAAGAAACACATAAAAAGGCAATTATGAATAGAGGACGAGGAAAATACGAAGATTACATCAAAATATCTTGTGACAAGCATCATTTAATCCAAATTGCAAGAAGATTCATCAAAGACAAAAGGGGGATTTAGAATATGAATTCTTTTTTCTTCTGAATATTTGTTTTTGGTTTTGTTTTCTATGTGTAGGAACTATATTGTTTAGTACCTAAGTGTGATGAACCTTAAGTTGTGATGATAATATGATTTAATCTTTTATTCAATGCAATTTTATTGATTGGTTTTTTACAATTCAACCATACGTTATAATCTTAAACTAATATATCCAGAATATTAGTTCATTATTTTATTTCAGATGATTGAGATTGAGAAATCCTTTTTTGTGAATAGATCTACCATAACTGGAATGAGTTGCATATAAACCTAGAGATAGGTCAACATAAATCCTTTAAATTAGGGGTCAAACCTAAAAGTGAAATTCATGAATCAATAATGCAATTTTAGGGATTTTAATTAGAAAGAGATTTCAGTTAATCAATCGATGGTTAGCTGTTAATAATCTTAAGAAAGATATTAACATAAGATAGGAATTCCTACAATCTAATAATCAATATAAAAAGAGACCTTTGAGCTATTTTATGAATGAACAAGGCATAATCATAAGAACTAGACTGATAACTAAGGAGACCAATAGTGGAACTAAATTTGGCACACCAGGCTAAAGAAGCAATCCATACAAAGCTTTGCAAAGTCGAAAAACCTTATTAGGTGGATGATCATCACCAGGTGGAGGTTGCATGTACACTTCTTTTATAAGATCACAATTAATAAAGAAATTCTTAAAAACCATCTGGAATAATGGCCAACACTTGCTAGCAGTAACTACTATAAGATTACGGACTAATGTTAAATATATTGCAGGAGCAAATGTTTCCTCATAATCAATACCATACTCTTTAGTAAATCCTGTAGCAATTAATTGGGCTTTATATCGCTCAACTGATCCATTAACTCGAATCTTAATTTTATAGACCCACTTATAGCCAACAATAGACTTCCCTAAAGGTGAGCTGACCATATTTAAGTATTTATGATAGTAAGTGCCTGTAATTCTTTTGTCATTCCTTACTGTCAAAGAGGCACTTTCCTTGTGATATATGTAAGGATCATATAAGAAGATAATAGTAAAATAAATATGAAAATATCAAATACAAATAGAAGTCTAACTTACTCGATTGGTCTAACATAGAGCAAAGTGAGTTATAGGAGATTCTAATGAATGAATGGATAAAGAGGAATCATCTTAATAAGGTGTTGGATTGATAGTTGGTGGAGAGATAATGGGACAAGACATAGGTTGCATCGAACTATCATAAATATTATACGATCCTATAAAAGAAACATCAGGAAATAAAGATATAATATGATAATAAAAAATTGACGAGAAGGTTCATTGACATGGAAATTTTGAAAGAGATGAAAAAATCTTGTGTTCCTAAAAGGTCACATTCCATAAAATATGAAGTCTTTGTGATAATGAATCCCATCATGTATACCCTTTTTGTTATATCCCATACCCTAGGAAATAACATAATTGTGCTCGTAGTTCTAGTTTGGTATATTCATATGGTTGAAAAAGAACAAAATAAACATTATCAAAGATTTAAGAGTTTGGTAGTTAGGATTATGATTATACAAGCATTCATAATGAGAGATATTACCTATAACAAGAGTAATAATAAGGTTGATAGTATAGATAACAATAAGAGTAACTTCTCCATAAAAGGTTTTTGGACAAGAAGAAGAAATGAGAAGGGCTCAAATAGTATTAAGTATGAACTTATACTTTCATTCCACCCTACCATTCTATTGGGATATACCTAGACAAGATCTTTGAATAGCAATTCCTTATTGATCAAGAAAATAAGTTAAATATTTTTCTTTTTATTCCATGGAATTATCAACGTGCAAATTTTCAAATTTTGTAAGAAAATGAGGTTGAGCTATGTTTAAAAGGCGAGAATAAATATAAAGTATTTTAAACCTATATGGTAAAAGGTAAATCTATATGTATATAGAAAAATCATCAACAAAGTCCATATAATATTGTAAACCTCCTATAGCATCATGAGGAATAGGTCTCCAAATGTCAAAATGAATCAAATCAAAAGGTCAAAGAAATAGAATCATTATTGGTAAAAGGAAACGTATGATTTTTGGAAAGTTGGCATGGGATATAATTAAAAATTTCAGTTTTGACTTGACCTAAAGAATCACTAGAAATTAAAGAATCAATTATAATGTTAGAAAGATGAATGAGACAAGAGTGCCAAACATTAGATGTAATAGTACCAATAATAAGTTTGAATGGAAGATGGAGGCAAATAAGTTCAAACAATTGTCCAACCTTACACTGTGTCCTAAGGATCTCGCCCATTGTGGATCCTTATAGTATAACTATGACTCAAAAAAGATAATTTAATATTTAATTCACATAATTGACCAACAGAAATAGGATTTAATGAGAGTTTAGGAATAAGAAAAGAATCAGGATAAGTTAACGTAGATATTTGAATAGTGCCTACTGTTTAAACATTTATAGTAGAGTTATCAGTTGTATAGACAATATATGGAATTAAGGGAGTTTTTAAGGACTTAAATATGGAAGAGTTGGAGTTGTGGTTACAATATACATAATCAAGGTACCGTAAAGAAGAAATATTTAGTTTCACTGACAAAGCAAGAGAGGAAACAATACCTGAAGCTATTTGAAGTTGTTACAAAAGAGTTTGAACATTTTTTAAGGAGAACTTAGGATATATAGATGTATTTTCTACTATACCCTCTATAGAAACAATAAGGGCAGTAAATTATGAGGACTAAGAAGAATTAATTTGTTTAAGTCATTTTTTACATTTAGATATATGGTGACCTTTTTTTACAATAGTTGTAAAGTAACTTCTTCTTAGTTTCATTTTAAGAAGTTAGATAAGAGGAGGTCTCAGTGCAAGAACAATGTCTATAGACGGAATAGATTTCTCCATTTGAAGAGTGTTTAATTGGGTTTCTTCCATAATCAATTCTTTGATTATAGTATCAAGATTTGACAGAGATCCTTAATGAAGAAAAAAGTTATGGATGGGTGTAAATTCATCTCTGAGAGTCATTAAATGATGTAAAAATATGCTTTTAGTAACAAAGATTGGCATAGATTTGGCAACTTAGTTATTAAGGCAAGTAAGGTCTCTAAGTGTCAATTGATCACAAAGTTCTTGTAATTCAGATATATAAGTATAGAAGGTTTGACCAAGTTATTGTTGCATGCGATGAAGTCATCTTTAAAGTTGAAATTGATTAACATCATCATAAACAAAAAAAAATAACTTTTAAGAAAATTCCATACCTCTTTAGAAGTGTTAAACCATCAAAAATGAAGCTTGATTACTTTAGCACAGATATTTTGAAACCATGTTAGAATCTGATGATTCATACCATCCTAAGATATTAGACATTCTATAAGCATATCCTTTGATTCATCTACCCTTTAAGTAGGTTTGGATATCTCATCAATAACTTTATACCAAAGAAGTCTTCCTTTAAGAAAACTACACATTTCTTCAGCCCACAAGTCATAGTTATATCCATTAAAGATAACATTAATTGGTTAAGGAATGTATTGATGAAGCTTGTAGGTATCCATGTGCATTAAAGACAAAAAAAATCCTTACTAACAAAGTTTAGAAACACACAAAAATGAGGAAACTGTCTTTAGATTTGGAACTTGAAATTTTTTACTTAAAAAATTAGTTCAAAACACTCAAAAAATTTAGGAACTAGTCTAGCTCTTGATAAAACTAGCAAAAAAATAGTTAAGCATGTTAGTCCAAATTTAGAAAACAAATTTGAATCCAAACAACTGAACCAGTGATGATAGGATGATGATGTAGAAGCCACATGGGACAAAAGGTTGATGTGGCATAGAAGTAAAACCCACAGATGACATGTCACGATGATGTGGACCACTTAGAGACTGACAGGTGTCACCTCTATTGATTGGATATTTATGTTGCTTTAATTGAAATGACATTGTTTTGGCTATGAAATAATCAAACTTATGTTGTTTTGGGATGTCTTCAAACTTTAAAAGCTGGAATTTTAGAACTTTAGGCTAATCTTTTTAGGGCATGTGGGGGCATATGGAGGGGCTTTTCATAATGGGGTTTACACCATTATGATCATCATGAAGAGTAAAAGAGTTTCGTATATACTAAATGCTACTTAAATGATAAAATTAATTTCAAAAATCGAGAACCATAAGACTTGTATCTTTTTTTACAAAGAGAGCTCTAATACCATGTAAGAATTGAAAAATGCTTTGCATTTTTATGTGTATAAAGCTATTATATAAGGGGGTATTTATATTTGAATTTATACAATAATATACAAAGTAATATGCTTTATAATTAATTACATAAATTTATAACGTATATGACATATACTTTATATGTTACACGTTAAAAACAATAAAAAGAGAGATGAGAAAAAAAGAGAAAAAAATTAATGAGTGTGATGATTTTTTAAAACAATTGAGCATAACAATCATCCTCTTTAATTGATGACCGCAATTTTATAAGAATCATATATTACATGAGCTATTTATTTGAAACCTTCAATATCTGTACTGCATTATTTAGCAGAATTTGGAAAAGAGAATGACTTCATTTGTTTGATCCATAATTTAGTTAAGACTTCTAATAATTTGTAAACAAGATACTAATGGATTAAATTTTAATCAATATAGATCATTTTCTAAATCACAAAATTCATGTTAAATCATCAAAACATAAAAGCCAAAGCATATATGAATCTATTGTCATAAATTGTTGAGTTAAAAGTCCAGATTATGATCTTCTAAGTTGGTATTTTGACTATTATTTTGTGATTTTCACTAGAGATAGAGAAAATAAGAGAACACCTATTGGTTAGACATACAACTTGGGGACTATAACCATGTTTTTATAAAGGTAAAACCAAAAACCTAATAGGTTTATAATTCTGATTTAGCCCATCATCAGACTAAAAACTCATATATTGGTCTCTACATATATAAAACTGGCTCATACCCTATTAGATGTTTTATAGGCTTGACAATTTTAGACCGACTCAGCTTGATTTTGGCCTGAATTGACCAAGCCAAGAGAAAAAATAGTTTGAGCCCACCGGGCCACGAGCTGAAGTCGGGGCGGGACTGGAACAACAAAAATAACATCATTTTGTAAAATTTGTATTAAGAAAATAAGGATGGGCCAGGCCTGCCTGGGCCCCTCGTGGCCCATCCGGCTACGAATAGATTAGCCAACTACAACCCTTAAGCCAAGGGTTGACCCGCAGGCTATCAAATGAGGGGTCGGGTCGAGCTGGGCCAGAAGTGGCCTAGGCTCAGCCCAACCTATTGACATCCCTAATGATTTAAGACTAAAATTTAATTAGATCACTTTGATTAAGCTCAACCTTAATGATAACCCATATACAATATTACCATAATGTACAACAAAAATTAATTAGAATTTATTCCAATAATCCCTCACTTGGGTTATATGTATATAAAATCTTAATAATTGTATATAATGCCAAAATATTTATACATGCAAATTTGCTATCATCAAGAAAGTTATCTCGGACAATTTTATCCATCATATATACTAGCAAGGGATTAAAGCAATTTTTGTTACATTGAACATAACTAAACCATCAATGGTCATATATATTAGTATAGATGAATGATATGAATCAGAAATGGATGTGCAACATGGAAATTTTGTGTAATATGTTCTTAACATGACTATTTCCCATTAGTCATCTTTTAAAACTTAATTTTTAAACTTTATTTCTTATGAGAATGAACCGAAAAAACATTTAGAGGAAATATATTGTAAACTTTATTACTACAATGTTAACTATAAAATAACCATAAGATGTGTCTATTGTCTAAAAATACTAAGGTTACAAACTCTTACTAAACTGTAATATCCTTATAAGGCACTACACCTTTACTAGCAGTATAGTCAAGAAAAACTTTCGGTGGTAATCCCTTAGTAAGTGGATCCACAAATATAAAGTTTGTCCCAATATACTTAATAGACACTTGACCACTTTGAATTATTTCTTTAACCACTAAAAACTTGAAGCCTATATTCTTAGATTTTGTTGAGCTTCTATCACTATTAGAGTACAGGATTGCTAATTATTATCATAAAATATCTTAAGTGGCTTGTCAATGGCATTTATAATTCACAACCTCATGATGTCATATCCCATTATTGGATGCCTCATAACATGCTATGAACTTCACTTCCATGGTAGAAGAAGCTATGAGTGTTTGCTTATCACTTTTCTAGGAAATTTCTCCTTAGTTAATAGAAAGATATAGCTTAAAGTAGATTTCCTACTATCTTCGCATCTAATAAAAAAGGAACTCAAATACCCAATGATCTCAAGTTGATTCAATCTCCTGTATGTGAGTTTGCACTCTTTAGTTTTCTATAGATACATCATAACTTTACTATCTGATTGCCTATTCTAGGATTACTCAAATATCTCTATAGCATCTTAATAATGTATGTAATATCTAGACGTGTATATACTTGAGCATACATTAGACTCATTATTATTGACACATAAGGAATCGTTTGTAGCCATTATTAGGACATTGACTAAGTCTAAATTTGTCTCCTTCAGATACAGGGGTATCATCTAGTTTAAAGTTTTGCATGCCAAATCTCTTGAGAGCCTTTTCATTATAGCCCTTTTTTTTATAATCCAAGATTACCTTGAGAACGACTTTGATGTATTTAAAGCCTTAATACAAAAGAGTTTTCACCAAGATCTTTCATCTCAAAATTTTGAGATAAAATCTCTTAGTTTCATGCAATAAGCTTATATCATTATCATCAATCAGTATATCATTAATATAAATAACTAGAAAAATATGTTTGCTTACACTAAACTTTATCTAACATATTCATCTCAAAACCAAATGAGATGACAACTTGATGAAACTTGTAATACCATTAACGAGAAGCTTGCTTAAGCCTATAGATGGATTTCTTAAGTTCTCCTAAACTGAATTTGTATAGGAGGAATATTGTCATGATCTAAAATTACTTGTTAACTTATTTCTAAAACAGCTTGACAAATAATAATACTTTTCTCCTCCAAGACAAATTATTTTAATTTATCTCCCTACATCCCACAAACTCAACTTCCTCAAAGAATCAAGCATTTAATGTCTCAAAAATTCCTCTAATAGTGAGAAATTAAAACTTAAAACCCATAGATCTTTCAAAGTTTCTAATAAAATAACAATTAGCAATTCTTGAGTCCAGTTTGTTTTCAGTTGGTCTATATAGCCTAGCCTCTGTTGGACAACCCCAAATGTGTTAATGGATCAAGTTAAGTTTCTTGTTTATCTATAAATCATAAAGGTTTTTGGTAGCTACTTTAGTCGGAAATCTATTAAGTAAATTGCAGTCTTCAATGCCTTACCACAGAGGGATTTTAGCAAAGTGGTATAAGAAATCATACTCCTTATATATCCTTAAGTGTTTCGTTTCATCTTTTAGCTACACCATTTATGTTAGAAGTGCCAAACGTAATGTACTGTGGGATAATTCCACATTCCTTTAGGTATTTGGAAAAGGGTCCTAGATGTTCTTCACCTGAACCATCATATCTACAATAGTATTCTCCAATGTGGATAGATTTTATTCATTTAATTTTTTCGTAAGTTGATTTTCACCTTCAGCCTTAAAAGTTTCTAACACATACAAAGATTGAGATTTCTTATGAATGAGAAATAGGTAACCATAAATTAAGTAGTTGTCTATGAATGTGATAAAATATTGTTGACCATTTCAAGATGTCATAGAGAATGGCCCACATATGTCTGTATATATCAATTCTAAGACATTTGTTGCTTTGTTAGCCCCTGATCTCTTTTGGTTTATCTATTTTCCCTTTATATAGTTAACACATACATCAAAATTTTTAAAATTATAGGAACTAACAATTCTATTCGACGTAAGCCTTTCAAATCTCTTTTTAGAGATATGACCTAAATACTTTTTCCAAGTGAAGAAGAATTCTTATTGGTAAATTTTCTTTTAATACCTCGTACACTAGCATGTAAGGATTCATTATATAAAGCGATAGTATAAAGTATATAAAGGTTATCATTTACTATTAAGGAACCAATACTAATAAGATTTGAATTTTGAAAAAGACTACATTTTCCATTTCTAAATGAACAAGAGTAAACCAAATTTGTCCAAAGCAGAAATGGAAACCAAATTTCATCTAAAAGAAGTTACAACAAAAGTTTCTTTCAAATCTAAATGAAATCTAATTCCTAACAATTACCGAAATGTCCCTATTGCTTCCATTTCCACCTACTTGCCATCACCTACAAAGGTATACCTTTCACCATTACTTGGATTTTAGTAGCTCAAACAACCTTGCATAGACACACTTATGTGAGTAATAGCATCGGAATGTATCCACAAAATGTGATTAGGCACTGAAGCCAAATTAACTTAAGAAGAAACCAAAATGAGAAATATACATTTCTTTATATGCTAAGCATGATATTTGGTATTAATCCCTCTTCTTATGACATGTAACCTTATAAAAGCAATCGATAAATTCTTCAACTTGATATTGCATATGTTTCTTTCTTGAAAATTTGTAACATGTAGCTTCCTTACTCTTCTTTTTTTTCCTGCCCTTATCTTTGGATGTTATGGCCATATGATCACTCTCAATCTTTCCTTCCTTTATCATGTCTTCTTCTTGCACATAATGGGAATGAGCTCATTAAGGGACCATTTATCCTTCTACTAGTTACAGCTCACCCTGAATTGACTAAATTGTATAGAAAAAGATATCAAAATTAAATGCATAAGTAAATCTTCAAATAGTTCTAACTTAAGTGCCTTTATTTTCAAGTCAAGGTGAGACATCTCTGTGATTGACTACCTTATGTTTCAATTTCCCTTATACTTTATTGGTAAGAGGTTTGATAAGAGTGTACTAGTTTATGTCTTTTCATTTATGGAAAATCTCTTTTCAATTTTAGTAAGTAAACCCTTTATTATAATTGCCTCCTCCAACATAATGCCCCTGATTGCTTTTGGAATGGCACGCTTCATGATCATGAGACTCATATGATTCGAACGTTCTCACTTCTCCATCTCATACTTTTTATCAAGAGTACTGGTAGCTGTAAGAGGGGTAAGATGTTATATCATTAGCATAAAGTCCATATCTATAACCCTAAGAACTATTATGACATTTTTCTCGCCATATCTTGAATTTTATGCCATTGAGCATAGAAATTGAACAGCTACTAACAACAATATTAGCAATAGTAGAATTAATTAGATCACAAAATAAAATATGCTAATGTCAGTAGCTTATTGATACTCGATCAAATTCAAATTCAAATTCAAATTCAGGTAAAACTCCATCACAAGATACCAAGTACAACATTAGTATTTAATCTTTAGACAGAAATATTGTTCCTATAGAAAACCTGATACTTGCCATATATTTATTACCATAAGTGTGCATATAGTTGGGCCAAATACCAACCTTCCTTTGGGAAGATTAGTATTCACATAAACAATATATACATAAAATAATTGATGTTCTGACATAAGTTAATATGTATAATAGAGATTACTATGGTAACATATTGCTTTAACTAAGTCACTCCATAACACCAATAAAAACATATTAAAACAAAATGTGAATATGAAACATAAAAATGAGTATTTCGTGGTCCTTAATTATATGGCCATATAGGCTCCTTATATTGATCGTACGAAGATTTCAAAATATTTGACATAAAAAACTAAAAATTGTGAAATTAAATTTATCAATTTAATTAAACAATACTAATTCAACTAAGCCTTCGATGGACCTGCTTTGCCAAATGTTATGAGAAGTTAGTAATTTTTCAATTACTATTACAAATCCAATTAAGGAGAGTATTCAAAATTTGTCACTCATGCCATAAAAAGACTTTTCCTTTTTTTTGTTTAATAGACATGGAGTCTTTCTTCATTCTCTACTTTATGACATGGTTCTATCTAGGTCTCTGTCAGATTTTTGGCAGAATCTCTCTTTTGCACAGCTCTCTCATCTCTCTAATGTCTCTTGGCGGCTGTCACATCATGTTCTATTTATTCTGTGGAGGCCCTAGGTCAAACTCGAGGTCGAAACGGTCCTTAAAATTACTCAAATTTTGAATTTTTGTGTTAGCCTGACGCAGGACACGATCGTGGCCCTGCCTGCCACGATCATGGCCGACACTTTTTCCTTTCTGTTACGATCGTTGCATAAAGTGCACGATTGTGGCCTGACTTGACGCTCTCTGTCACGATCATCGCTTCTAGTGCACGATTGTGGCTTGGCTGCTGCTGGCTCTTCCTTTTCTGTCACGATCGTGACCCATGTGCATGATCGTGGCCTATGTCTTTTGGCCCAAAACTCTTCATATCTTCACCGTTCTTCCCTGTTTACCCTGCAACACTAGCACATACATCAAGGTACCTCAAAAATATACAATTTAAGCTCAAACATTTAACCTAACCCATAAAAATACTTAAACATAAAAACTAATCTAATTAAACCCTAAATGCATACTTAACACTCAATTTAACACAAAATGCATAACAAATTAAACCCTAAAATACCATACAAAGTACTACTATCAACATCCCCACACTTAAACATTTGCTTGTCCTCAAGCAAACAAAACAATAACACCTAACAAAACAAACACACTATGCAATAATGTGACAATGGCTCTAATCTTCATGAACTAAATTTAATTTTGGACACACTCATTTGAGCTATGTCAAATCATTTATATGTAAAATATGTATCTAGGAGCTTTAAACTAAATATACAACGAAATCAAGACCTAAGTGTTACTTAGTTACCCTTTTCAATTGTGCACACACATTAGTAAATCTTAGGTCCCTCGAACTTTGTAACTGTTCCTAGGTATAATTCCATGAAATTTTAAGCTTATTACAAGTCTGGTAGGTGTTTATTTAAAACACTTTCTTTTTTCTTTATTTTTCTTTCTTTCTTTCTTTTTTCTTTTTTAATTTTTATTTAAATCGAGACTTAGTCTTTTACTTGGAGGAAAACATTTGTGGTGAATGTCGATCCGGCTACTCAACTAAGTCATTTATTAAACAGCTTAGTTGAAACGTCATTATAGCCTTTTGACGCGAAGGCATACATTTGTTATGCATGTCGATCCGGTTATTCAATTATTATCACGTTTATAACTGGCTACTAGCTATATTCATAACCCGAAGGTTAGCATAATAATAATTTATTCATAGAACTTTTTTTATTATCTACCTTGTTGCTTTTAGCTATTCGTTTTCATGAAAAATACTAGTTAAGCTACTTAAGTTAAAAGACCTCTATTTATGAATGAACGTGACAATCTAGAGGATGCTAAATTTACACTAAGTCCTAATTAAGCTGTATATTCATCCAAAGGCCCCCTAATTTACTAATTTCGCAAGCTAATGATAGTTCGCAACCTAATAGACTATGTCCAAAATTAAATAAATTTCACTCAATCTAAGCCATTGACACATTCACATACTTCACACAATGTAACCTAATACTATCATACAGTATGCAAAATCACATTCAAAATAAAACACACAATCCCCTCCTCATACTTGAACAACACATTTTCATCAATGTGAGAAGGAAGTACACACAAACACATAAACAAAGGGTAAAGACAAAAATTAAAGTAACAAAGAACAGATAAAATGAACAATAAAAATAAAATAAATAAAAATAAAAATAAAGACAAAATAGAACTGAAGGCTAATTTAGTAAAGAAAATTTAATGAGTCAAAAAATTGGGTTAGATATAAATCTTATGGAGATGGAGGTAGTGATGGCGATTATTTTGAGACCAATTCCGCTTAACATCGAGAGTGCTTCCCTATCTTATAAGTGATTCAAGAGAGCAAAAGAATTAGCACTCCAAACAGTTCCAAATCATTCAAGACTTATTTAAGAATTTAAAACAAACCTAACTTCACAATAATTTAAATTTACTATTAAATGTGCTAATTTATGGTCATTAGCTTGACCTTCATCCTATAAAACTCAGCCAGGATCAATTATGAATGGCTTGCTTCCACCTTTTTTGTTCAACATCAATTTTGTAGCCTGTAAGTAAGCTAAAAATTCCAAAATGATCATAAGGACAATATTGATAAAGTTAAGAAAACCAATAAAGCTCAGTAATGTCCTTTTTTTGAGCGAGTTATCAACAAAACAGGGAATAACAAAACTCCCTGAATCTTCCATGGAGTCCAATAGTTTGGCCGGTAAGAGGGTGAATTATCCTCTGCTTGGGTCTTCCTCATTCACCCTCATCTCCTTTTCTTCTTTAGCTTTTTGAACAGATACTTCCATAGCTTCTTTAAACTGGGTGTCCGTTGTCATTTATTCTTCGTCCCCACATTCCTCAGAAGATTCGAACACATCAATTATCCTAAATGAGCTACTAACCTTTAGATTCTTAAATACATCATTCATGTTGAATGTCTCTTCATCATCATCAATCCAAAGAGTAAGGTTCTTTGTATGGACATCTATCCTAGATTTGTCAATGCTCAAACATGATGTACTAAGATCTAACAGATAGTAAAAGGGGTTTCCATCCTCTCATTCATCCTTTTTCTTAAGTTCTTGGTCTTCTATAAGGTAGGGATTAGCTTGATTTCTCGTTGGTTCTTCTAGCTCTACCCCATTCCTAAGTGTGATAGCCTGACATGGCTCTATTGA